>JAHLJT010004567.1:180153922-180372745 GCA_031308135.1 Acheta domesticus
TTCTAAAGGAATCCTGATTGATTTAACTAATTCTAGGACGGGCTTCCTCCGCATCCGTACTTGTTTCAATTTCGCGATGTCCCTCCTCCTTGGCGCCTTTCCTCTCAATTTCCTCCGCCTCTTGTAACTGGCTTTGCCGTTTTTCCTCGCGTCTTTGCGCCATCGTTTGAACAGCATTACGACTTCAGGTCAGCAGCAACCTTTGCGCTACTCGTGCATCTGTCATGGTTGGCCGTGAGGGGCTTAATTATTTGGCGACCATGAACGGCTGCTCCGAAAGTCCAAATCACTTGCTCAACGTGAGGAGAACATAACTCAGGTCTACTCGCTTGGCTACTCGCTAGGAGTGAGAGGGGGTTACACAGGAACGTTACAACCTAACCCTAAAATCGAGAAAGGTCTTACACAGGGATGCAGTTATTGAATGAAAAGAATTGTCTTAACATATTAACAAAAGAATAATTTATTGACTCATTAATTAAACCAGAAGGTCCAAACATTAAATCAAACTACTAGTAAAATGATCTGATAAATCAGATTAAACTTAACTTGGATTAAAAGTTTCAATTGAAAGTTGAAATGTTAAAATGAACCACTTGCATAATGATCTGACAATTCAGATCAAGCTCAACTTGAATTACATTACAATGACAGAAGAAAAATGAACAAACGATGAATTTCAATTTTCCATAAGGTTTATCAACCAAAAAATACTTTAGGCAGTTCTCATACGGCTGCACCTACACCTCGTCCATACCAGAGTGATGTAGGCCATGGCGGAGATTTCCACGCAAGCTGTAGCCGTCTGTGCTGCTCAGAAGCCGGGCGTCCTGCTCCCGGTAGGGCTGGTGGCGTACAGAGAGCGAGCCTAGCTCGCACGACCCTTTCTTAGCGTCCAAGGATCAGGAGAGGGATGGCGCCGGCGTGGCGCGTTCCGGCGGATGTTTGTGTGCCTACCCGAGATTACTCTCGGGCTCTCAAGAAATTGCCTTATATGGTGATGTTTTCCCTACGTCCGGCCCAGTTCTTTGTTCTGAGGCGGGTGACGCAATGGTCGGCTGACTGTGACCACCAATGACAAATCTGAGGGATCGAGGGATCGGTCACTTCGTGACATTACCCCCGGCAAAAGTTGCCTGGTCCCACAGGCAATCCTGTGAACCATCATGGACGACTAAGGCGAATTGTAAATAAATCCAAATTGTTCTGTGTAGGAGCAAAAATGCGAATATGTAAAATTGTAAGGGCATGGCTAGTAACACAAAGTCCAATGCCGAATCGTGTTAGAAGGTCGGAGAACATCCGATGCAAGTGAAGCAAACAAATTGAAAATTAACAATTAAACAAGTATAGTGCGTGTACAATAAAAATGTAAACATGTTAAATTGCGAAAAAAATCGAATTATAGTAAAATGAACAACTTAAAAGTTGGAAATGAGTCAATGCAGTAAAAATTAAAATTTTCAATACAATGAGTCAATAACCAAAAGTGAAGTGTACATAAGTAAAAAATTAAATGAAAACGAAATACAAAAACGCAAACTAAAAATGGGTTGAATGGGGAGGGAGGGTACAAATATCAATACCAGGGAAATGCACTCAAAAATTGGGATATGGTGACTGCCGCTGGTCCTGAGCATAAGCGCTCACATATCAATTTAAAAGGGGCACAAATACAAAGTCATACATAAACTAAAGATTCAGAAAATGTAAATATTTACGCTGACGCGCGAGTGCAGGTTGGGTTGTCTTTGGGAATAGACACAAACACAATAATAAAATGTAGCATGTTTATCTGCAACAGATTAAACATAAATTAAACACAAGTAAATGTGCAGGGAAGGGGAAGCAATTGCGTTTCTGTGGGAGTATCAGACACGAACCAAGGTGACCAGCACAGGTGAGCATAATGGGTGCTCCGATACATGGCACATAGGTAATGGAAACAACAAAAACAAAATACAATGAAGCACATAATTAGTATTTGGACTTAAGTACAGCTGTTATACTATAAAAACAAACAAAAGAACTCTTGAAATAAAACGTGTTATGTAAAAACAAAATGTAAGTATAATATGTTGAAGCAGAACACAGTAACCGCTATCCCGTAAACGGAATTCATTATCCGATATTAATACTACAAAAGCTGCAAAAGTGCAGGATATGTCGCAACGCGACTGAACATTGAAACGCGGGAAAAACCCAATAAATCCTACGGTCCCGCTCGTAGGTGGGTGGATACATAATCCATGAATGTAGAGTGTGTCATAAGACGGCAAGGAAGGGCGTCTTAGAGGACACGGAAAGTTATCCCATATTTTTTCCGTGAAAGTGTATCTTGAACACTAACAGAGGGATTTTCTAAGGATGCCCAATTTATCCTGGTTCGGAGCACTGCATTAATTTGGTTTTCCACTCCACGAATCAAAAAGGTATCGAGTAGCACAAAACCGCAATACCCGCCGAACCGCAATAATAAAAAGTTACACGAAGCTCACGGGGCGCGAGGCGTGTCCGAAAGTGGGATAACAAAGTGATGATAAATGCAACATGAAGGATGTGAAACCACATAGGGAAAGGTGAGGGTCAACAAAAATGTACAAACGTGAATTGATAAAAAAAAAGCGTATAATCCCCAAATAACAATATAAAGCGATAAAATCTTAAATTCTTCGTAATGGTCGTACTATGATCGCTAGACGACGGACATAGGCCGTTATTACCTATCCCGTATAAGACCCGGACTTTTCGAGGCGGTCGAGGCAAGTAGGGATGGGTGGTGGTGGACCCTGGGGTGGGGAGGTGAACAAGGAGGATTTGGTGATGACACCAATGGCCGCGATGAGCCTTCATTTGAGGGTATCAAATAGGTGCGTTGGGCAGTTAGTTGGGCGGATAAGGGTGGTCTAGGAGGCACGAGATGAATCGGAGACGAGAAAGGTTATAAATAAATGAGAGGTAGATGAACCAAAATGGTAACATACGAGGAGAAGTATAATGATCCATAAAGGAATAGTGTTTGAGGGTGAGAGTCTTCATACGTCCAAGTGATGTCTAACTGCGAGGCAGAGTGTGCGAAAACAGGGTATTGATTTGATAAATAGGGCGGCAGGACTAGATGATCATAAGATGTCCATGCTGCTGGAAATTCATTAATTATAGATGGTGCAATCTTCAACGAAGTACAAGGCAACCGTGTTGATAACAAGGTAACGTTCGCCGAAGAAACTTGACAATCGCATCCAGCTGTAACTCGTAAAGTGCCCAGAAAAAACTTGAGGTTCAATGTGCAAGTTGTAAGTAGGACAGGATATTGTTAATCCTGGGAAAACATGAGTAATAGTGTGAAATTCATTATCCAATGATTGTGTAATGGGTCCGCCTAAGTGTATGTGACAAGAAAAAGGACAAAATTTCCGCAAGTGAGTTACAGGACCACCTTTAAGAAGAAACTGAAAACACCTAAGTCCGGCATGGGCTGTCGGAGGGGTGTTTTGTAACCAACAAAGACTTTTGTCGAAGAATCACAGTAACAATCGCGCAACGCCTTCGTTGGGAAAATAGGCGATGTCATGAGGCGAGTAAGCCAACATGCACGTTTGATTCTCTTTCCATGCAAATGGAGTGGGATTAAACCGTAAGATTACGTGATGTCCGTAATCAACGTGGATTATGGGAATATAGGCGATCAACAGCAAATGGGTGGCTGTGAAAATGCAATCATAAATTGCCAACGAATAATATTGTAAGATATTCGTAATGGGTACCGCCCAATCGATAACCTGATCGTTCTAACGTCCTAGACAGCGATCGTAACTCCGAACCTAAAGTATTAGGCGTAATAAGCGTGGGGTGAAGTTTCTTTACCTGGCACGCACTGAGCCAAGCATGATTTGCAACGAATTAATAAAAAGGAAGAGGTACCACCTACTCGGTCCTCAGCATAATCGGCAAAATAAGTGAAATTTGTTGCTGTGAGATTAACCCAATGGTCAGACGAAAACCTTTTCTTGATTTCGTCTCCTAGTTGAGTTCCGTTCAGTGTTGTAAATAGGTGTCTAACATGATCTTTTAAATTTCGTGAGGTTGGTGCACTAAGTGAATCCCATAGCGAGGGGTTCTGATCTCCAAATGAGGACGATTGGGCAAACCATCTTTGTCGTATCTTATAATCTTCTTTAATGAGTGAACATGTTGGGCTTGACAACGACTTGTTTCGAGATGTGGCTATCTCAATATATTGACGGGGGAAAATGTTCAACCAGAAGGCTAGCGGGTAGCTATCCTCGTAAGTCTGGATTCCCGGAATTTTCAAAAAATCTGCGGCTGCCGATATGGTGCTAGCCATGGAGGGCGGGGAGAGATCAGCATTAAACTCGGCCCTCCCTTCTTGACCTTGGACTATGCTTCCTATGGATTTCGCGGTTCCCACAAACCCGCATGAAGAGGTGGCGAATGCCACAAGGATGAGTGTCCAAATCATCCCTGACAGCAAACAACCACACCCTCAGTAGTATTGTTCAAAGGTGGACAATCTTTGAGACAATACTGAGCGGAAGGCGCGACCTCCCTTAATAACCTCCGGAGGAAAATACTCGCCCCCACACAAGCGACTTACAGAGAAAGACCCCTAACCATGAACAGGTGGCGCTCGCGATTTTCCCCGTAACCCAGCGGGAATACAATTTTACCTGAGTCCCGGGAATCACTTTTAACAAAACTAATCAGGGTAGAACACAGGCCCATGGGACTTAAACACAAGAAAGCACACATGGCACACGGCTCATGGCGTCCTGCGCGTGGGACTTTGAAACAGGCAACTGCCGACGCGGCTTCAAATAGCTGGGCCGAAACACCGAATTGTACAAACCCGAGTACGTAGCAAAATTCAAAATTGGCGATCTCGCTCCCCACGAGTTTCCAATATCAGGTTAAAGAAAATTTACATAATCCATAGGGCCAAGGCCAAGTGCTACGCGCGGATCTCCGCGTCCTCCGCTAGCTCGCATCAATCTTAAGTATGACAATTAGCAAAAGCAAAATCTATGAAATAGTATTACCTCCGGTGCCGCGTGGAAGTGTACGAGGTGGCACTTCAATTGGAGGGGATACGGTGACCGGGCACGCTGATCCTTGGTTCAGAAGCAGTATGCCCGTTTCAGTGCGTTGTCCGGATTCGGCCGCACTAAGTTCCCTGCGGCCAGTACGAATCAAAGTAAGGAAATGACGTAACGCGCGATAAACCAGCCAAAAAGCAAGAATAGTTACAGAAACAACAACTGTAACAGCCAGGACATCTCCTACAATCTGATATGGAGTATTGTCCGCCACACAGCGGGAATCGGAAGCTGCAACGCGAGAGGATAAAGTCTAAGTTTAATAGAAAGCCAAATAATAGCAAGCGTTAGAAGTACATTCCAAAACAAATAAATCAATGACCCCAATTGAGGATGGTCCAAAACAATATTACGATTAGGTATCGAAGCTATCAAGTGTGGTGAAGACAAAGGAGTAGTTAAATTTATGTGAGGGGCCAAAATGGTCCAATTATCTTTAAGGCATTCTTTAATTGTTTGAAACTGGGGTGTTTTCTCTAGATCGAAAGGGTCGATACGTAAAGTATCGAGGGTCGACCACGAGGCGGGAAGCAAGCGCATCGTTTTTAAGTTAAGTTTAGCTACTGAGTTACAAGGGAAACGCTGAGGGATTAAAATTTGCTTTTTCCCCCACAGCTGACAATGACACGGGACTTCAACGAATAGGACTCCAGGAGTTCCTTCCGGCTCTCTCGGAATCGTTATCGCATGATCCAAACAGAATATTTTAAGCGGATACTCAGGATGCGTGACGATGTACTGGTCCTGCTGGAGCTGACCAATACGCATAGAAGAACTTAGTTGACAAGAAAACAAACAATTATTAGTAATAGAAGCAGGAGACGCATCAACTAGCATAGCTTCGGCACAGGTACTTCCGAAAGCTGCTGCTGCCGAGAAACGAGGCAAAAAACATAATCCATTTTCTCTGACCTGGCAGTCATACAGATTGACTCCAGTGATAATCCGAAACTCCCCGTCCTTGCGGGCTAAAATGGTAGGTTCGTGAATCAAGCTACACGTCTCTCCATGCCAAGCAAAGGGAATAGGAATTAGTTCGAAAAGAGACCAGGAATCTTGCGCTTTTCGCAATGGTACTTTAATTTTGACAACGATGTCATTTTTCGACAATAGACATTCGCAAAGAGGGAGTTTATAGTAGACAGTGATGTCATTTAATGAAATTGACAAATCAAATCCTCTTTTTTGCTATTTTTCTTTGAAGAGAAATAAGACTGTCCATGAGAAAGGAGGCTGGGAGTATCGCGGCAGGAATTAAATGCCGACGGCATTGAGTTATGACGTCAAGATGTTTGATCGTATCCAAAAGACGAAGTTGCTGAATAGCAGACAAATAGTGTTGTTTCGCCCACTGGGCATTGAAAAAATGAAAGTCATCGACTTCTCGTTCGACCGTAGTCGTAAGTTGGGACAAAGAATCCTTCATACCTTGGACGGCTTTAGCAACATTATTGAGAGCTAAAGCGTTTTGAGCTGAAAATTGATTTATTTGCTCAGTCATGTCAATCAGTGAGGCATGATCTTTGTCTAAAAAATTCTGTAAGAATTCAATCTGATCATTCATCGACTCTTGGGTTATTACTAATGAATCGAATTGGCGAGTTGTTACTACTCCACAACAAAAATTGAGAAAATCTCCCAAAAATTGTATCGATCTCTTACTCCTAAATGAAGGAGGGGGTGAAGATTGTATTTCGAAAGCAAGTTGTTCCTCGAAGGTATAAAGGTTATTTAGAAAATGTTCGTGAACAGATTGAAAAGTGCTTTCAAAGTGAGCGAATTTGTGAGCGAGATCATGAGTAGAATTATTATCTTCCATAGGTGTATAATTAGAGAGTTTATCAAGAGGAGAAGCCGTAGTACTTCGAGAATCTAAATGATGAGTGAGTGTATAATTTGGAAGGATCGAACCTGGACTCCAGCGCATGTGGAATAAAAGAGGCGAGCTGCTTTCATACACCACTGCTGCTGGCAATGCTCTCCAGTGTATTCCAGTGGAGATTCGAATAGATGCTGCGCTGAGCTGGAACTGCAGTCCAACGAGGCAAGATAAAAACTGAAAAAATCGAAGCGAGACAACGATTAATAATAGAAGTAGTAATGCCTTCAAGAAATCATCATAACCAAGGATTGCGTGGTTCTCATTATTAGAGTAGAAACCATAACATACAAGGCGAGATCCGAGGCAAAGGAGGATCTTCAATAATCAATGGGGGTTGTGAAGTTTTCCATACAACCTGAAATAATAATCTATAAAAACGATAAGATCGATCTTTCACTAGGGCAACAACACTTTCTAATAAATATTACACAATAAAAATCTAGTTTTCCGGACACGCGTAAATTATTTTACTGAAGTAACAACTTCTTAGAACATGGCGATGCGCCAGCAAGGTCAAAGGGTATAAATATTCACTGAACAAAGGCAATAAACAAAACCGATAGCAACAAAGTCAACTGGTAATGACCTGAACGAAACTGGGTCATACCATTGCTGAAAATAACAATGCGCAGCGAACAGCTGGCAGTAGCGCGGGCGGAAGTTGAGTTCCGTACGCGTAGATAAGCGTGAGTACAAGTTCCATTGAGGTATAAAGCAGAATTATTTATTCAAATGAATGTAAAAATTAGAAGATCGACGCCTAATGAAAGGAATCGCTTCCTATGACCAGGTTTCTTAGAAATTAATGTACTTCTGAAATGGTACCTGAGAGCTACCACAGTGCACCATTTTTTTTGTCATACTTGATGCGATCAATTTAAATTAGTAATTCGTCTGCATTCCTCGCAGAACAAGCAATAAAATTCGGCAGCGGCTGCTTCATTGCATGTGATTCTTCGTTCCTGGAAGGGGGAGAGGTCGAATGACCATCACATGTCGGTGTTTCGTCGGTCTTCCGAGGTTCTAAAGGTCATCATTCCATGGATCAACAAAGGGGCGCATCCGTTCTTGGTGGATGATCTGGGTGGGAAATTTACCTCGGGGCTTATCAATTTCGTAATTCACAGGTGAAGTTTTCTTCAACACTGTATAGAGGCCTACACATTTACAAGCCAGCTTGGCCGTCCTACCCTTACTCTTAAATGGTACCGTTAACAATATCTGGTCACCTGCGTTAAATGTTTTCTGTGACCTACCTGAGTCGAATCGACTCTTATCCTTGGCAGACTGTTTGCCAAATCCTGCAATAGCCATCGCTCTGACATCCCCGACAATATCCTTAATTTTTTGTGCGCCACTCTCAGTCGGCGACACCGGAAGGGCTGCTTCCGTAGGAAGGATTGGTTTCCTAGCATAAAGAAGTTCAAAAGGAGAAAACTTTGCACTTTCGTTTTGCGCAGTGTTAATCGCGAAAGTCGCGAAGGGTACATAAACATCCCAATCCGTCTGATGGGTATTTACAAAACTAGCTAGGATTTTTACTATCTTTCCATTATTCCGCTCTACCAATCCGTTACATTGCGGGTGGTAAGAAGTCGTATAGGTTGACTTCGATCCCAACAACGCTAAAATCTCTTGAACAAGTGCACTTCGAAATACCTGACCTCTATCCGATAAATCTGACGCGGAGCTCCATGTCTCAAGATCACGTGAGTGACTAGGAAATTAGCAACAGGCTGAGCCGTTCCCGATCGAAGCGCCTGAGCTTCTACCCATCGCGTAGCATAGTCGACAGCAACGACTATCCATTTATTACCTTTTTTCGATCTAGGTAAAGGTCCAACTAGATCGACGCCTACCTTATCGAAAGGTTCCCCTGGCGTGATGGGAACTAGTTCTCCATACAACGGTCGCGAACCTCGACCTTTGGTCATCTGACAAGTTTTGCAGCCCAAAACAAATTTACGTACATCCTGACGCATGTGAAACCAGAAATATCGTAAAGACAACTTATCAAAAGTTTTGGTCACGCCCAAGTGACCCATCAAGGTGTACTATGGTGCTGTTCCATAATTTCCTTTATTAAATGTCGCGGGATTACTGTCAAATAAGTAGCTCCTCGAACGTTAGTTCCTTTCTTATATAAGATTCCATTTTTAATTACAAAATTCCTTAACAATCGTTTTTCGAGATGAGACGAACTGGAATCATCTTCTAATCCTTCTTTAAGTTTAACAAGGGACGGATCTTTATTTTGCTCCAATACCCAATCAGATACATTAATTGAAAATACTGAAAATCCAACTTATCCTCTTCAGCAGATGCCAGGTCTAAATCTAAGGGGGATCGAGAAAGATAATCCGCATCCGAATGCAACTTCCCACTCTTATAACGTATCTCAAAATCAAAATCCGACAACAGTAGGCTCCAGCGCATAAGGCGAGAATTCGGATTTCGAAACTTTTTCAGCCAACAAATACTGTGGTGATCAGTTACAATAGTAAAAGGTGTATGCAACAAATAAGGACGAAATATCGTACATGCGAAGATTAAAGCAAGGCATTCCCATTCTGATACCGTATAATTAAGTTCAGCTTTTTTCAGGGTTCGTGACGCAAAAGCAACGGGATGAAAATTACCGTCACGCTCTTGAAGCAAAATCGCACCTATACCGGAATGTGAAGCATCCACTCGGACTTCCGTCTTATCAGTAGGCCGGTAATGAACTAGGACCGGCGATGATGTAAGTTTTTTCTTAAGAGATTCAAAAGCAGCTTGTTCGACAGAGGTCCATTTGAAAGGAGTTTCCTTTTTTGTTAACTCATAAAGCGGCTGAGCTATACGAGAATAGTTTTCCACAAACTTTCTGTAGTAATTGCAAAGGCCTAGAAATCGTTGCACTTCTTTTACCGTGCGTGGTGCAGGAGCCTGTTTTACGGCTTTTACTTTCTTTTCTGATGGTTTAATTCCAAATTCATCAACTTCGAACCCTAACAAAGTTATCTTGAACATGGCAAAGAGACATTTAGAAGGTTTTAATTTCAAACCGGAAGCTCTAATTCGATCTAATACTTGGCGCAACAAGGAAATAAATTCAGAAAAGGTTTCTGCATAAATTATTATATCATCAATATACTCACAAGCACCCTTAAATCTGAGCGGTCCTAATAGTTTGCAAGCTAATTGAGAAAACATACGAGGGCAGTTACTGAGACCAAAACTTGCCCGATTCCAAAGAAATGCGCCTTCACTCGTAACCATAGTCGTTTTTTCTTTATCTTCCTCCCGAATTTTCATTTGCCAAAAAGAGCTAGTCATATCCAAGGTAGCAAAGTATTTAGCATTCCCTAGATAACTGAGAATATCTTCTATCACGGGGAGGGGATAGGTCCACTTTTTTGTAACTGCATTTAATTTACGATAATCAACAACTAAACGGGTTGTTTTGTCTGGTTTTGGAACTAACAAAACCGGACTTCCCCATGGACTCTCAGAGGGTGAAATTATATTGTATTTTAATAACTCATCAATGTGTTCCTTAATTTGTTTTCTTTGAATATGAGATACCCGATAGGGGCGTTGGCTAATAGGTAACGCATCGCCCGTTTCAATTCTAAATTCGACCCAATCAGTCGATCCAAGTTCAGCTAATGAGGTTGCGAATACGTCTCTATAAGCAACGAGGGTTTGTCGAATTTCATCTTGTTGTTCCGTTGGCAATTGAGCGTTAATGTTATGCTCTATGGGCTCCTGAAATGGGGTTGATTCTACTGTAATACTCTCTTTCAACGGGACATCAGAGGAAAGTGTAAGATGACCCAACACCATGCCTTCGAATACCAATTTTTCAATAAAAGAATGATTACGGACCGCTATCTCCCGAAGAGGTTGATCCGCCTTGTACTGGTAAGGTACAAGTTCTAAATGGTATCTCGTGAGAATTTCTGATTTTGACAATACTGTCCAAGATGAAGAAAGTCGAGGCGGTATTATACGTATGGGAACATACGTCACTCCCCTCGGTTTCAACTTGAAGCTATGACGAACAACAATCTCGAACGAATCGGTGGAAACGACAAGTGAATCAAGAGCATCTGGTGCTTCAGAGGACGTATCATCATCGACATGAAGAAAAGAAGTATGTGCGAGAATATTATCATCACAAGAAAAAATTTCAAATTGAGGAGTTTCAATTGAAAAAGAGGTAGTTAGTTCTGGCGATAACCGCAATTCATTAAATTCGAAATCCAATATAGCAGCATTATCTGCTAAAAACTTAAATCCTATCAAGACAGGAATGAACGAGTGTTCTAGAACGACAAAATCCATCTGAAATTCTTTACCGTGAATAAAAACAGGAGTTGTAACGATACCAACAATAGGTAAATTATGGCCACCAATAGCATGAGCTCGTAAGGAGGAGGGTTGCAATTTAAGTGTTAATTCTAAGGCAAGTTGGTTAGGAAGGATATTAAAAGTGCTACCCGTATCAATTACGGCGGTAATATTTTTATTTCCAATATGAAGAGTAATTACTGGTAATGCACCCGACGATGTGGCGTGAAAGGCGACCTCTGGCCGCCTTGCGGTCGCACGTTTTTTGCCTCCGAATGCCTACGTTGATTGGGGCGATTCGGGCAAGCAGAAGAATAATGCCCGTATTTTTTACAGTCGTAGCACTGAACATGACCGTATTTAGATCGTTCAGTGCTGTCGCTGCGGCTGCGACCGGATGTTTGTGGCAGACGGGCGGCCGGCCCGCCGCGGCCTGCAGGGGACCGCGCTCGTATCGCATTGGGGGCCGACTCTTCCGGCTTATAATTATGCCGATAGCGCCCCGGCTGCGGTCTCGCGTTGCGCGGATTGCGTGCTTGAAGTACTGTAAGTTGTCGTAAAAGACGACGAACGTCTTCTAAAATTTCCGAATTTGATTCTTTGCCTTTCTCCACGGGGGAAGGGGGTGCATCCACTACCATGTTAATATTAGAAGTGATACGCGCACGAGCCTCTTCGATAAGCTGACCACTACGAATGAGTTTGTCAATGGTTGTTACTTCCATCGGAATTACTTTTTCAACTATCCACGGATGTGCTCCGCGTAGCGCCCAGTCTACTTGTTCCGTCTCAGTCATCTGCGGATTCGCCTGCTTGCAGAGACGAAGAATGTCAAAAACAAAGGATTCAATCGGCTCATTTCTTTTCTGCTTGCGTACGCGTAGCGCCGCTAACGCTTGTTCTTTTCTACCTGTACCGCCGAATGCGGAAGTAAATTTGTCTTCAAGCTGACGCCAAGACGTTATTGAACCGTCGCTAAGATATATAGTTGCCCAGGAGGCGGCTGGACCCGATAAATAAAATGGTAGATATTGTATTTTCTCTTCCTCAGACCATTTAAACAAATTCGCTGCGCGCTTGTAGCGATCAAGAAAAATTTCTGTCTGTGCCCTATTTCCATCAAAAGAACCGATATCTACCTTAGGAATGCGATGTGGCGTGGATGGCGCCACAGCGGACGCGCCCAACAATGGATCCGTATGCTCCATTACTAAACTTCTGCCAGATAAATTATCTATGAAACGAGAGGATTGGGCGTCAACAGTGGAGGGTGGGGGAGCTCTTGCGTCATGCAAGGGAGTACTTGCGGGAAGAGAAATATCAAAATTTGATTCGTAACCCGATTCAGTTTCGAGTGGTAAGACAGGAACCGCCGTGGGAATCCCTGATACTCGAGCTAAGCGAAAAATAGGTCTCCCTTGTGAATCATTAGCTGGACGACGCGTCCAATTACTAGGCTCCATACAACGTAACTAACAAAAGAGGCAATATACAACAATACAAATAAATCATTGGAACCTTGGTCCGTGCTGAAAAAAAATTATATATTAAACATAAAGTTCATGATAAGACAATTCGTGCATCCTTCTGCGTAACTAAGGCACTTCCGCCAATTGTCATGGTTGCCGTGAGGGGGCTTAATTATTTGGCGACCATGAACGGCTGCTCCGAAAGTCCAAATCACTTGCTCAACGTGAGGAGAACATAACTCAGGTCTACTCGCTTGGCTACTCGCTAGGAGTGAGAGGGGGTTACACAGGAACGTTACAACCTAACCCTGAAATCGAGAAAGGTCTTACACAGGGATGCAGTTATTGAATGAAAAGAATTGTCTTAACATATTAACAAAAGAATAATTTATTGACTCATTAATTAAACCATAAGGTCCAAACATTAAATCAAACTACTAGTAAAATGATCTGATAAATCAGATTAAACTTAACTTGGATTAAAAGTTTCAATTGAAAGTTGAAATGTTAAAATGAACCACTTGCATAATGATCTGACAATTCAGATCAAGCTCAACTTGAATTACATTACAATGACAGAAGAAAAATGAACAAACGATGAATTTCAATTTTCCATAAGGTTTATCAACCGAAAAATACTTTAGGCAGTTCTCATACGGCTGCACCTACACCTCGTCCATACCAGAGTGATGTAGGCCATGGCGGAGATTTCCACGCAAGCTGTAGCCGTCTGTGCTGCTCAGAAGCCGGGGCGTCCTGCTCCCGGTAGGGCTGGTGGCGTACAGAGCGCGAGCCTAGCTCGCACGACCCTTTTCTTAGCGTCCAAGGATCAGGAGAGGGGATGGCGCCGGCGTGGCGCGTTCCGGCGGATGTTTGTGTGCCTACCCGAGATTACTCTCGGGCTCTCAAGAAATTGCCTTATATGGTGATGTTTTCCCTACGTCCGGCCCAGTTCTTTGTTCTGAGGCGGGTGACGCAATGGTCGGCTGACTGTGACCACCAATGACAAATCTGAGGGATCGAGGGATCGGTCACTTCGTGACACTTAACAAGTAAAAATCTAATTCACTGTTAGAAGCGACTGCAGCTTTGGTAGTGAACTCACCAAACGTCCCCTTTGCAAGAACATTTGCAATAGGCAAATTACGCGGTGACTGATCTAAGCATTGTATCACCCAAACAGAAGAACCCGTACAGTGTTCGGAAGACACTTTTTATTGATAACATCTATAGACGCTCCCGAATCATGAAGAATCTGCATAGGAAATCCGTTAACGGTCCCTTGACATGTGTATGGCGCGAATAGCTCGTCCTCACGTAAATCAACGATGTGATTAACTTTTTCTTCTTTATTCTGTAGAGGACAGTTCCGCTTGAAATGCCCCTCTTTTTTTACAAAAGAAGTACGTTTTGATTGCCGACTTCTCGAATTCATTTCGATCGGCTTTCGAGCTAGTTGCCTTTCCAATTCTATTCTGATTGTGAATATTCCCCTTGTTTAGATTCTACCTTTTCTTTGGGCCACGTTTTTCTTCCCCCGTGATTCCACCCGTTTCTCGTGCTTTCGTAGTCGTCTAAGCGTTGAGCTAATTCTAACGACACGCTAATTTTCCCCCACTCATCAACAAAGTGATTTCTAATGTCGGCTGGAACGCGACGTCTTAATTGATCTGTTATCATCAGATAGATCAATGATTCAAACGAATTAATATTCATTCCTGCTACCCATTCTTTGCAGTAATTGCTTAATTCCCGCACATGAACACTCCACGTTGTTGTCGAACCTTTGGGGTGTGTGCAAAACAATTGCCGAAACCTTTCCACATTAAATCTGTACATGCGTAACAGCTTTTCCTTCACACTACTGTACGTCCTATCTTCGGGTTTCGTTTCTAGCATGAGCCACCTGTTAACTTGATTTGGCATCAGCCCCATTAACTGACTCACCCATTCGTCCTCACCTATTTCTAATTATTTTGCCTGCGCTTCGAAAACCCTTAAGTAGTAAGTAACCCTTAATAGTAATATCGTCCCCTTCTCCTTTAAATCGATCCATTATCTGATTGATGCGTAATTGCGACTTTTTGCTAGAATCTACGCTTCCAATCGATACGCGTGGTGCATTCGCATTCGTAATTCGCAATTTCTCTAATTCCAATTCCCGTTCTTCCCTCGCTTGTCTCTCCTGCCTTTCCTGTGCTGGTCTATCCTGCTCTTCCCGCTTTTCCCGTTCTTGTTTCTCCTGCTCTTCCCGCTTTTCCCTTGCTTGTCTATCCTGCTCTTCCTTCACTTCCTCTGCCAGCCCCTTAACAAACTCGTCCTCATAATCTGTACTATTTTTTGTTTCATTAAATTCCAAATCAGTTCAATGAGATTGAAGTCGCAATGATATGGAGGTAGGCGTAAAACTAAATCCATGCTCGGTTAATAATCTGTCTACTGTATATACTGGTTCAGGTTTATGACATCTCACTAATTTCCAGTCCTGCAGTCCATCCCTATCTACCATGGTAGAGTGGACTGTTCTCGATGACCTAGTGACCATTTCCCAACTCTGGTCCACTTTAATATCCCTAATTTAGACGTCATCCACCCTCTTCGCTGGCTAATCCATCGAGCCGACTGGAATACATTCAGCGAGAAAATTATAATGCCAGATCACTTTTCAAATAATATCGATGCCTTGGTGGCCCAATTCACCGACGACCTTCTTCGCGCAGCCACCATTGCAAACCCGACGTCTATGTGTCGGCCACGACGCGTCCCTGTGCCTTGGTGGAATGCTGACTGTGCCACCGCGGTGCGTGACCGAAAGCGACCACTCGCGAGGCTCAATAGGTTCCCCACCGCTTCAAACCTGATCGATTACACAAGAAAGCGGGCCAGAGCCAGATTAGTAATACGGGAAAATAAGACCGCTTCCTGGAGAGCCTTTATTTCTATTCTCTTGCCATACCCCGCCTAAAGTAGTATGGCGAAAGATCCGACAGATCGGAGGAAGATTTTCCCCACCATCTGCCCCAGGACTTCTTATCAATGGAAATCCGATTACTTCTCCAGAAGAAGTAGTTGAGGAATTGGCCTCCCATTATGAAAATACTTCCAGTTCCTTACTCCCCTAGCTTCTTGAAAACGAAGAGTAGAATGGAGAAATGCAGATTGGACTTCTCTACCTGCCTGGAGGAAGATTATAACGCCCCTTTCTCCATGGATGAATTTTCCTGTGCGCTCGGCCGTGGGAAAGATTCTGCTCCAGGACCAGACCAGATACACAACCAAATGTTAAAACACATGCCGGAAGACGCACGTATTTTTCTCCTCCGTACCTTCAACAAGATTTGGATGGAACATACCTTTCCTAGGACCTGGCGCGAAGCGATTATTATCCCTATTCCTAAAGAAGGAAAGGACAGGACAAAGCCGTCAACCTACCGCCCAATCTCGCTCACAAACTGTGTATGCAAACTGCTGGAGCGAATGGTGAACATGCGTTTGGTCTGGCACCTGGAACAGAGAAACCTACATACACCCATCCAATGTGGTTTCAGGGAGAACAGGTCAACCATGGACCACCTTGTCACCCTTACCACACAGATCTCCACTGCTTTCGTGCTACGTCAACACCTGGTAGCAATTTTCTTCGATATAGAGAAAGCATATGATACTACTTGGAGGTACGGCATTCTTCGCACCATCCATTCTTGGGGTCTTAGGGGCCGGCTCCCCCTTTTATTAGTAGCCTTTCTTTCTTCAAGATACTTCCACGTTCGCCTTGGTGACAGGGTATCCGCCAGCCACCATTTAGAAAACGGAGTCCCTCAGGGTTCAATTCTGAGCCTAACTCTGTTTGCCATCGCTATCAATAGTATAGCGTCGATAATCCGAGAGCCGGTGAAAGCATCGCTCTTCGTTGACGACTTTGCCATTTTCTGCTCTTCCAAGAGTATTCAAGTGATTGAGAGACAATTACAACTTGTTCTCAACAAATTGCACGAATGGAGTGATGCGACAGGTTTCACATTCTCCGCATCAAAAACTAACAGTATGCACTTCTGCAGGATTGATCTCCATAACCACCCCGATCTTTTTCTTGGAAGTCATCTTCTTCCTTTTGTGGACTCTGCAACTTTCCTTGGGCTTACTTTCGATAAGAGTCTAACTTGGCGAAATCATATACGTAAACTGAAAAGTCGATGTGTCTCATCTCTGATCCTCCTCCGCACCCTTACAGGCAGCTCTTGGGGAGCAGACCGTGTGTGTCTCTCGCGTTTGTATAGAACCCTTATTCGCTCTATTTTGGATTATGGATGTATTGTATATGGGTCAGCGTCACCATCAACCCTCCGGCTATTAAATACCATTCACAACGCAGGTATAAGGATTAGTGGTTTACCAGAAGCAGTTTCAGGATATGAGAGAATCCTATCCGGTCATTTATTTTTATACACGGATGGTTCATCGTGCAGCGACGCGGTGGCATGTGGTTTTTACTGTTTCAGGGCCACCAAATCATTTCGGCTCCACTCCAAGTGCAGTATATTCACTGCCGAAAGGTATGCAATTTTTGAGGCCCTAAAATACATTGAATCAGCGACGTTGCGGCGAGTACTTATGTTCCGATTCTCTCAGCTCTCTTCAAGCTGTCTCTCGTCCTTCGTCAGACTACCTGACGTTATCCGTTCAAAGCCTGATTCATCGTCTTCTGTCCCGCCGCTATGATCTGGTACTTAGTTGGGTCCCAGGCCACGGAACGAACCGGCCGACCAGGCGGCGAAATCAGCGACGTAAAACTCGTATCGACATTCCTTGTGTACCATTGTCCGATGTTCAGGCTTTCTTGAAACGATCCGTGCTTAGAGCGTGGCAAACAGAGTGGCACAATAGCACTTTCAAACTAAGTGCGATAAAGAATTCTGTGTATCCCTGGCGCTCCACATCACGGTCCTGTAGGCGCGAGGAAGTTATTTTAACCCGTCTTCGTATCGGACACTGCCACTTTTCTCACGGTTTCCTTCTTCGAAATGAAACTCCTCCCATCTGTGACTCGTACAAGACTGTTCTTTCCGTGGAACACATCCTCGTGTACTGCAGAAAATTTGTTGGCAACCGACGAAGACATGAACTGGGCAACGCGCTACAAGTGGTGCTCGGGAATGACGATTCTTCACTCTCAAAACTTTTTTGTTTTTTGAGAGAAAGCGAAATAATTTTATTTGAAAGATAATAACAATGTTTTATGTTGTTTTTTGACCCCTTTACAGCCAAGTTTACGTTTTAAGATAAATTTTACGCGCCCTTTTTCCTTCTGCCATTTCTTCATGTATGTTTGAAGCAGAACTCAAGCCCTCTTTTTAGCCAATGTACATGCCTTTAAACAGTGGGTAACTTGCATATGCAACACTGAATAATTTTTCTCTAAATACTCTGTCATGGCCGCAAATGACCACAGTAGTTGAAGCGCCCTCTAAACCCTATTCAATCAACGGGAAATCCTAATTCACAAAGTGCAGCAAGAGGGTTAATGAATGTCTCTTCATGATCACTAAACTCTTTCTGACTGTTAGGTATTTAACTACGTGTAAATACACCAAGTTTAAGATCTGAATTGCACGTGTTTATTCACTTTATTTACTAAACCTTGCACTTCATGTACTCGCGCGGTAACAGCTCCTGGCCGTCAACGTACTTACCTCGATCTGAAGATAGTTATAAGCTTTACCGAACGCTGACCACATGCACAGAGCATACATAACTTCTCAAAAGTCAGTTCAATACACATCTCTTCCCTCTTAAATATGAACAATACGCCTTGTGACGCGACATCTCACAATCAATCGCCTGGGTTGCGACTGGCTGTTGGGTGCTCCTGGCGGATCCTCTCAACGCGCCCATCTCACCGGACATGATACCGAGGCGTTTCCGGAGCTCTAGCTCACTGATTGTCATGGACTGGTAGGGTATTTCAAAAACTGTTCTAGCCCCTTTTCAGTACAGGTCTGGTAGAGTCGTCGTCGATCAGTCAGTTTTGCAAAAAGGCTCCCGGACCCCTTCTCTTCCTCTTCTTCGGACATAAGACCACCACATCTTCCTCAGGGTCCAGTCCCCTGATCTATAATGGTAATCAGCTCTCTGGCTTCATCTTCAGGGCCTTTAAGATAACGGACAGTTACCCGTAAGTTCTCCCTCTCTCCTTCGGCAGGACGCGGCCGGTTGTGGTGGTGGCGGAATGCACAACCATCATAGTTCTGTGCCCGTTTACTGCGCAGCGCGGCACATGCTTTGTCGGATAAGATCTCGAAAGCATCAGGGCAATAATCAAAGTCAGATTCCTTTTTAAGTTCTATACCCCGCCAGTCTCGGGGACCAGTTGGCCAAGTATTGTGGGCATGGTGATGCTTGAGGAGAGAGTGACACGCACTCTTAGGTTCTGAGTTAGGTCATCGGCCTTGCTGCCTATAGAACTTTTTACAGAAATGATACTTGAAGTTGGTTGAGGCATTGATACCTATATGCGGCTTTAATGGCACAAGCGTACTTACGGACTTTCTCAAACCCCTCTGTGACTTTGGTACAAGGATGTCCATAGGTTTTTGTCAGTCCCACCAGCTCCATGGCAATGGATGCATCCTCTACACTTGGGGATTGAGGCAGAAATAACCTCAGTGCTTGTTCAGAGGCTATGAGAGGTGTCCTCTCGTCCACTCCTGCTTCGTTCAGCTCATCTCTGCTAGCCACTTCTCGCAGAGTTGCAGTTCTCTCAGTTCAAAGTTCTAGATCCTCGTTGCATGGCGATCGCTCCAATCCGTATGTCACATTTTGATCAGGACTATAGGAAAATTATGTCTGTGATTCCGGTTTAGGAGGCTTAATGATTTGAGCTGAGACAGGAATTTTTTGCTGGTTAATTTGGGTTTGTTGTTTATCCACGATGTGTTTATTCTGGTTATCTTGAGTATTCTCTATTCTTCTCCTCAGTTGATCAACATGCTTGATTATATTTCCATTGGGTAGTTGCATTGTATGAGAGACTGGTCTCCTGCAGTCATAAACCTTGTGCTGCAACCATTTTGGAGCAATTGGATTGTAATTCTGGGAATAGACCATATCACCTGTTTCAAATGAGCGCAGATTCTGTGTCATAAATTTCTCTGCTTGGTTTTTCCATTGTAATGCATATGGATTCATTTGATCGAGAACTGATCGCAGCTTCCTTCCCATCAAAAGCTCAGCAGCCGTCTCCTTGGTACCTGCATGCTCTGTTGTGTGTTGTCGAAAAAGCAATATCTGCACCTCCAGTTCAGTATCTTCTTCCTCCAATTTCGTTAAGATCTTTTTCGTAGTTTGGATCGTACGTTCAGCCTGCCCATTGCTCGATGGATGACATGAGTTAATTGTACTGTATTTGATTAGGTTCCTGTCACAAAAGTCATCAAGTTCCTTCGAGTCGAATTCTGAGATAATAAGATCTGGTATTCCCATTCTTGCAAATATTTTCCGGAAACACTGGATGATTTCAGTGGATGGCATCGATTTCATAATGTCCGCTTCTAACCACTTGGACATCGTGTTGACTACAATCAGGTATACTTTTCCTTTGTGAGTGCCAGCAAAATCCACTTGCGATGTACACCAGATATTTTTTTCGATATCCTGACAAGGGGCTTTAAGGTGGATTATTTCAGGTGAATTAGGTGGATTATTTGCATGCATTTGGCACCTCTTACACTGATTTACACAGTTCTATATGTCCTTTTCTATGTTTAGCCACCATACATAGCTCCGAGCGCAAGCTTTCATGGCTACGATTCCTGGGTGATAGGCATATAGTAGCTCCAAAAATTGTTCCCTGATCACCTCTGGTGCTATACCGATTTCCCCACAGCAGGCAATCATTGTGTACTTAAATTTTCATTTTCTTCCGTTGGAATGGTTTGTACTCCTCAGGAAGTTCCGTGGTTGGCCACTGATGCCAAGTCCAGCCAAGTCCTTTGTTGTATATTTCCGAATGACATCTATCAGAATTGATCTTTTCTCAGACTCAAAAAAAAAGATGTCGCCTGGAGTTGTCCACTCGTCTTTATCCAATGTCAGTGGCAAGCGACTAAGGCAGTCAGCATTTACAATTTTCCTTTCCTATACTCAAATTGTGATCGCAAGAACTCAGGTTTATACACTGTAGCAATCGAGGCTTAAAAAAGCTGGGAACGTTTTTTAGACTTAACAGTCCCAAAAGAGGTCTGTTGTAATGGTGAATTCTCGTCCTGCATCATATTGGTGAAACTATTGCACTCCCTCAACGACAGCCAAAGTCTCTTTGTGTATTTGCGCATAGTTCCTTTCTTGTTTCCTCAATGTGCTGGACCAGTAAGCGATTGGTTTCAGCACGTTCCCCACTCGTGCCAAAACTCCGAATCCATTCGGAGAAGCATCGCACTTCAAAACCAATTCTGTGACTCGTAAATGACCAGGATCATATTTACGTTACCTATTACAAATTATTGAGACGGTTTCACATATTTACATTAGTTATTTTATTGTACAAATTTTCGCAGTGCTTGACAAGCATACAAAAACTTCAAAGTTTTTTTAGACAGCCACCACTAAAAGCAGGGCATGCGTAGCGTTCAATTTTTAGGTGTTACCGAGTTGTTCTGGATCAAGAGGAAGGAGAACGGGTGAGATCCCCACTCCCACTCTGATCCTGACGTTCAACCTCTCAACCCTCCCAGAAAGGATCATATGTGGTTGGTACAATCGTCGTTTGCGGCAGTATGTCCCGAACCCATTGCGTTGCTGTAAATGCCAAAGGTTCGGGCATACGCACCAACGCTGCATGGCAGTAAGCCCTGTATGCGCCAAGTGTGGCACCTCTGAACAGGAAGTTGCCTGCCCGACCCTGCATTACAAAAGTGCGCTCTGTGAACTGCGAAGGAGACCATGCATCAAACTTTAACACGTGCCCTACCCTTTTAAAGGAGAGAGCGATCCAAAAGATCCGAATGAGCGAGGTGTCATTTCCGGAGGCCAAACGCCGTTAGTTGGCGAGAAACCCTGTGGATCTTTTTCGGTCTTCCTCCATTAGTGATGAAGCCTGTGATGACATCGAGCTGCGAAACCAAAACTTTGCCGTCCACGTGCGACGCAGCTTGCCGGGTCTCCTTTGAAGATTTACTCAAACTTCCAACTCTGCTGTTCCGTCGGTAATCCCAACAAAACATCTGTTGCAGTAACTAATATCCATATTCATGCCCCAACGAAATCGGGACCAAAACCAGTTTCAAGAGCTTGGTCACCCATTGCAAGGGATCTGAATACAATGTCGATGCTGGCCGCCCTCTCTAGCAGTGGTCAGGAAGACTGTTGTGGACGTGGACCTGCCTGCGAGTGCTCTAAGCACTTTTCAGAAGGTGAGGAAAAATAAAAAGGAGAAACTCACCTAAATTTGAACAATGGTTCTCTCGTGGAATGTGAACGGTTTCCGTTCCCACTTACAAGAATTAAGATTAATAATCTCCCTCATAACCCGTTCATTATCTGCTTCCTGGAAACTCATTTTTTACCCCAACATCCCCCTTCTCTTCGACCAAGATGACAGGCTTCGCGCTCATGGCGGTGTCGCGGTTTCTATCCGCGCCTCCTTGCACTCCGAGCAACACATAATCCGAACTGTTCTCCAGACCGTGTGCGTAGGCTGAATTTACCTTTAGCTCCGTTCACTCTGTGTAATATATATTCGACCTGCACAACCCATATCACGGAAACCACTTGAAGATGTAATCTCCCAGCTGCCCAGCCTTTCCTTCTTCTTGGGGACTTTAATGCCCATAATCGCGTCTGGGATAACGCGAGGACCTGCCCGAGAAGTACTATTCTTGAAAATATTATTGACCAGCAGAACTTAATTCTTCTTAATTCTGGGAATTACATTTACTTTCCCATGGCTTCAAACACTTTCTCTTTAGTTGATCTGGCGCTCTGCAGTCCATCTCTGTCTAGCATCTTAGAGTGGACTGTGTCGTGGAGGAATGCTGACTGTGCAACCGCGGGCCGTGATCGAAAGGTGGCTCTGGCGAGGCTCAATAGGTTCCCCACCACAACAAATCTGATTGATTACAAAAGAAAGTGGGCCAGAGCTAGATTCGTAATACGGGAAAGTAAGACCGCTTCCTGGAGAGACAATTTTCTTCCATACCCCCCTGTAGTAGCATGGCGAAAGATCGGGCGAAGATTTTCCCCTCCATCTATTCCAGGACTCCTGATTAATGGAAATCTCATCATTTCTCCAGAAGAAGTAGTTGAGGAATTGGCCAGTTACTATGAAAATAC
Organism: Acheta domesticus; assembly: GCA_031308135.1. Lineage (NCBI taxonomy): Eukaryota > Metazoa > Arthropoda > Insecta > Orthoptera > Gryllidae > Acheta > Acheta domesticus. The sequence goes on from JAHLJT010004567.1 coordinate 180,177,052, forward strand.
CTCCAGTTCCTTACACTACTCCCCTAGCTTTTTGAAAACGAAGAGTAGAATGTAGAAATGCAGGTTGGACTACCATCGATTTGAATAGTGTTTTCCGTCGGGAAGAGGTCAGACGGAAGAAACCGCGTTCTGATCTTTTGTTCTTCCAGCTGCATTGGTGGCATCCATCCAGCATTGGTGGCATCCAATGGGAACTCCATCTGGTTCTTAATAAACTACTCAAATAGATCTGTTCCTCTGGCTTCAACTTCTCCATCACGAAATCTACTGGTGTGCATGTCTTCAAAATGTACCTTATGGTCGACAATTCAGATCTATATTCATCAGCTCCAATTCACATACTCCGCCAGGTTCCTCGGGCTAGGTTTGGACAAATCCCCTTCATCGGTTTGCCTGTCCTACAGAAAATCAGTCCAACTACTTTTTGGTCGTACTTTGTATGTGTTAGCGTTTTCTCTTCAGGCAATTTAAACACTGAGGGTTGAGGTGCATTGCCATAGTAAGCAGTGCATTGCCAGATTAATATTCATCAACTAACACAATATGGACGACTTATTGCATCATTGTAAATTACAAATAACGCACTTTGAAAACGTAACTATTGCTACGTAACTATTAAACTACGAGAGAAATACGCCATACTGTACTATAGAGGGCATTGACTCAAAAAGCACAACGCAATCATCTCCAAACTGTACACAGTGACTACTTTTCTGAATTGTCCAATAACACTGGTCTACAAAAAACTTTTTTCTGTGACAGGAACAGGGCACACTGTTTCTGGAAGTTAATTTGCCTCTCAATTCAGATCTAATTTCAGAATTTCGGTATCGGCCTCAGTTTTCATGTGATGATAGTTTTTGTAATTGCTTTGTCTCATCTGGCAAAATAACACGCTGTAATAACAACAGATTCACAAATTTCTTTATTGTAAGAAATACAACGACATTAGTGTTAGGAAAAGTGCAGAGGAAACTTGGAATGTTTCACAGGTGACTTGAAAAGTTGGGTCAGCATGGTTGGTCACCTTCTCTGTCCTCTGATTGTTCGTCACTGTAGCATTCATCTTCATTCATTGTCACGTTCTCAGGAGGTAGTAGTACCGGCAATTCTTTACTGTGACATACAGGCTATTTGTGTCAGACAAAAATAACAGCGTGTTGTGTGATCCGTTGGTACCCTTCAAATCATGGGAACAACAAAGGGTATGTGTCGCTAACCTTTTAACCAGCATGTCAGGAGTGTAACACGACACACAGCATATAAGGGAAGTGCATTTCTTGTCCTGGTCGCCTACCTTACATCCGAAATAAAGTTAATAACATTTCCTTCTCAGAGGATTACGATTTGGTTTTTGTGATTTCAGAGTTAATTCTCCACAGATATTACATAATATGTTTGGTCTATTTACACAGTTACAAGGCATTTCTTCTGAATTAATACAAAGTACAAACCTTCACGAACCTAGAACAACAAGCAGTCACATACAAGAGTGAGATCTGTCAATGTTGGGTCGCAACTGACAAACACAAGGCGATTCTCTGTGTTTGAGCATGACATATCGGCAATGTTGCCAAATCGTTTTCATTTCCTAAAGGTAAATTTTCTGAATTCAGTGTTATATAAAACCCCTTGTACGCATTTCTATTGTTCCTGAACAGTTACATCTGCTCAATTATTAAATAAAGCTACAGGAAAATAACCATCATGCACCATTTTCAAGCATTTTCATGAATAGAATTTTCGTGTAACAAGAAAACTCAACCCAATAGGCAAAAACTGATTTCATATTCAAATTCAGTGTCCAAGTCTTAGCTAAGAACACCATTCACATTCTTTGTTACAAAAATGCTTTTTGACCAGTGTTATTGTATTAACAGTAAATGGCGGCGTATTTTACCCCATCCAGTGTTCATCTTTTGAATTGTAGGGATAATCGTCTTGGGTCCCGTGGTTGCACTTTGAGGTTATTTTTGCAATATCGATTTTAGTTTTTCTTTGAACATGGATGGCATGTGGACCTTTTAATCAAACGTATTGTTTTCAAGTTTTCCGCTTTATTTCTGTATTTCCTATATTTGATTTGCTAATAGTAGTTATTGGAAATAACTAGTGAATTTGAGAAATAAACTTGGTATCTTAGGTTTAAAATTAAGATATCGAAAAATTAAAAAAAAATGAAGTTACGTACTGATGGACAAGTTCTATGTAAGGTTGATTACGAGTATTTATAAAGAGCTCGGTTCTAGATGCCAGGTGGAGTTCATTCTGAAAAATACTAATATGTTTCTAATGTTCCTCGGCACGCTAAGCATTAGCAACACACTTATTACGCAACATATAATTTTCGATAAGGCGTTTATCTAGGTTAACGCCTTATCGAAAATTATAGGCATTATCTCAAGTTTGGCGATGGCATAGATCCGAGCTCTTCATAAACAGATGACTTTGAATACATGTTACAAACTTCAATGGGGGAGTAGTAGATCATATTATTTGCTAATGAATGTGGTGAGAAATCTCAGACAACGAAGTTACACATGTGACACGTGCCCCCTGCTTGGTAGGCAACTTGTGTTGCAACTTGGTTGCACTTGTGTTTAGCAGGTCGTTTCGACGTAGCTATTTTGCGGTATTTGCCAAACGCCAGTGCGTGATGAGATGCTGAACCATCAAGGGCAGATTATACATGTGTGACATCATTACATGGAATATAGTTGTTCGTTGTCAAAAATGATCAACTTCAATACCTCCACGTGCCCTAAAGGTTGTAACATTTATTCAGAGACTCGTGTACACACGTACCCATTTTCTTTGCGCTTGACAGTAAAATCGCTAGTGGTTTCTTAGCGACGATTACCCGTGCTTCTCCGACGACACATTCTACATTTGTTGCCACCACGTGGGGTAAACAAGTGAAGGAGAGTGAAATTGGCGTTGCAGTGAAACGCGGAAGCGCATGCAGCGAGAACGTAAACAAAGACGGCACTGCACGGGTAAAGACCCTCCTAGTTCACAGCTGTCAAGCACGAGGAGAGAGGTACCGTGTATAAACATGAGCTAGTATGAGCATCTAGTGTAAGATTTACGAAAAACCTAGTGAGAAGTGATTTTTTTGTCGTGAAAATGTATATGGAAGATGCTAAATGGGTTAACCTTGAGTTTATAGTGCCGCTAAGAAACCGATTTACTTTTCTACAGTGATCCTTGTATGGTGTAGTGTTGTGAAGGTATTGTGTTCGGAATAAGTTATGTAAAAGCCAAGTTATTTCGTTAGTTTTATCAGCCAAATAGGTGTGAAATTATTAGCTAATGTGAAGTGGTAATTTAAATATTTCGCGATAATCACAAACGACTCGTGCCTAGTGAACGAAAATGCAGCGCAATGCCACGGTGTAAGAGATATAGGTGGGTTCTCTCCCGGTCTAAAACTGAAGCTAATGTGAGGCTAGTTCTCTCAGTTCTCGCTATGTAAGCGCTGCGAACGATTGGGGCATTTTTGGGACAAGATGGTGATCCATTTAATAGCTTTGTAACCTCTTGTGGAAGTCACTAAATCGCGAGACGCCATCATGAATGCCCAACTCGATCGTGCACACCGTACGGATAAGCGAGGAACTAGCCTCAAACTGGCTTCAAAAATTTTGTCCAAAAGGCGGCTAGTTGACACATCTATATATCTTACACCGTGGCAATGCTTCGAAGTGAATCGGTTCTTGCCAGGTGAACGAAATCAGTGAGTGGCACCATAAACCCATGATCAACCACTATCTGTGTTAATTTTCTCATATCCACTACATGTTCTGAATTACAATAAGGACATAAAAGTTGCTGTACACCCTGCCAGAAACCATGTAGCACGTGAGATCTGTATCTTGCACGTGAGATCTGAGAATGGTTTTATCAATTATCAATATAATATAATGTATTTTATAATTTTGTAGTAGAATATAATTTGTCATCAACAAAACGAAACAAAACATTGAAATTGTAAAACGAGCCTTCTCACAGTTTGATCAAAAGCACTGGTGTCATGTTAACTGAGGTTTGTGTTCATAAATGTTAGTATTCTATTTTTTAGTCAAATGGAAATTCCTTACTTCAGAAACGTTTTGACAGCAAAATATTTTCAAATATATCAGTGCATGTCGATGCTCAGGTATAAGAGAAACGTATACTTTGTTTTATATTTATTGTATCTTCTTTTCATTACAATTTACTGTCCTACTGTTTATTTATACATTTGTAATAGCGTAAATTCAAGAATAAAGATATGTTAATTTGCAGTTCATTTATTATTAATTTCCTTGCATGTTATTTATGTAACTAGTATAGAAAGTGAGTCTTCGGCATATACCAGTGGCGGCTGGTGCCCCTACAAGCTACAGGTTGCAGCTCCATCGAATAATGGAAATGTAATTTCCAGAATTAAGAATACTAATATATAAAGTGTGGGAATTCTGATGCAGTGTTGTTGATGTAATTACATGAAGTAATACAAGAAATCATTTCCGTTAACTTATTATATTTATTCAGAGAGCCAGCTTTCGACAGTTTTGCTATCATCAGTCTCGTGGGAGTGTCGGGCACTGTCTCCCGACTTTGGCATATACACTGAGACTGATGACGGCGAAGCCGTCGAAAGCCGGCTCTCTGAATAAATATACTAAGTTAATGGAAATGATTTCTTTTATTACTCCAACTAACACATAATATAACGTAAGCAGTTCATAAAACTTAATTAAAACCAAGAGTAATAAAAGTCTACATTTGAAACATTACTTAAAAATAATTTTACGCGTAGTGTCTGTGTCGGGTACATACACCTCCTGCCAGGGGCGTAGCGTCCATGGATGTGGATGATGTGTTACATACCCTGACAATATCAGCTATTTTTGTTTTAAAGTGATTAAAAATTGTCCATTTGTTATTTTCTTCTTCTACTACAAATATTTCATTATATTTCAAACATTGCGCCGTTGAGAATTCGATTCTTCACAACGATGAACGATTCTGTCTGAAATGCCGCCTAGCCTGCGCTGTGAATCAGATGCACAATGACCCATTACCCGTCGAGGTGGGTTGGTCCACGTCCTGACGGGGGGATGCAGAGAAGGCTCTCAAGTGTTCCTTTCTCCATTTTTTTTCATCTTCTTGCTTCTCATTTCATGTCATGTACGTTCTTTTCACTCCTTTTTCTTCCTCACTGGCCTTCTCTGTATGCTGAACGCCCACCCATGTGTTTGCCGTGCATGGCGACCCGTGTCGGAGGGAATGTGTGTCCTGGCAGTTGAGGGACCTGTTTGTTTCCCTATCTAGTCCTAGTGCTACTGTTCGCCTTGCACTAAGGAGTACGTTGATTACGTATTTTGGGGAACATTCCCTGTAGGTTCCAACACACTCGCTTTGGCCCCGGACTCTTCTAGACGGGCGGTCGGGAGCTAACCCACTCCCGATCAATCGGCTCGGACTAGGTCTTGTACTGAACTCCAGGGTGAGCGGGGGAATCCACGGCGGTGCAGCGCTGTGTTATTCCCCCACTATATCCTCGTGGCAACCCTGGCACTCCGATGGAGTGTCCCCTTGTTGGGCTCCGTGGTGGGTGGGGACCACGAGGATGAACCTATTCCATCTACATGGATACTTCACCTTTCCCCCCGCCCTCTTCCGCAAGGAAGAGGAGATTTGCAGAAAGAACTATTGATTTGAATAGTTTCTTTTCTAGAGAAGAAGATCGACCCAAGAAGCCTCGTTTCCTCCTCATGGCATGTGCCGAGGAAGGTAAGACTTTCAAAACTGTGAGTGCTGTCCGTCTGGCGCGAGCTATCGAAGAAGCCTACGGGAAGCTCCAAGCGGTCGTGCGACAAAGGAATGGAACCATTCTTTTTGAAGCGCGTACCGACGAGCAGATTGTAAAAATTCAAAATACGAAGCAGATTGCCGGCCTCCAGGTAGTAGTCACGGTTCATCCCACCTTGAACCTGAGCAAAGGCGTAGTCAACCACGAGGACTTTGCTACTGAAACGGAGGAAGATCTTCTAAACTTTTTTAAGACCCATGGCGTGACTGAGGTGTACAGGATCGGAAGGAAGGAGCAGGGGAAAGTGATCCCTACTTCTACCCTGATCCTTACTTTTGACCGACCATCCCTCCCGGAAAGGATCGTTACCGCTTTCTACAACCTCCGTGTGCGGCAGTATGTGCCGAACCCTTTGCGCTGCTTCAAGTGTCAAAGGTTTGGGCATACCCAACAGCGATGTATGTCCGTTAACGCGGTTTGCGGGAAGTGTGGATCGTCAGTTCACGACCCACAACCCTGCGACAAACCACCGCACTGTGTGAATTGCGAAGGCGATCACCCAGCCAACGACAACCAGTTCCCCACGTTTCTCCGGGAAAGGGAAATCCAAAAAATAAGGGTAACCGAAAAGGTTTCCTTCCCTGAGGCGAAGCGTAGGTTCCAAATCAGGAATCCAGTGGACCTATCTCGATCCTTTTCCAGTGCTGCAAAACCTAAGTCCCCGGGGGTAACAGCGAGTTGTCAAACTCACTGTACCCCAGCGGTAGTTTCGCACTTTAGTTGTCAGGTGTCGCCGACAGACTTCCCCGAAGATTCGGCATGTATCCAAGGTGGGAAAATTATAATTCCCACAAAGTACAAAAAACCTGTGCAAAAACACCACCAGAAATCGACCACTGAGACTTCTACTGAAATCGATCTTAAACAGACACCGCCTCCCAGGAAAAATACGTCATCCAAATCCCGTCCACCTCTTTCTGTCTCTGAGAATCACATCGGACGATCCTCCAGCCCCTATAGATCTCGGTCACCCGTGGCCAAAAGTCGGGAAAACCCCCCGACCATATCCAGCAGCAGTCAGGATGACTCTGCTGGTGATGAGGAACCCCACGAGAGTTCCTCTACAACCATTCAGAAGGTGAGAAAGAAAAAAAAGCAACCAAAGAAATAATTTCTCATAATGGCTCTCTCATGGAACTTAAATGGTCTTCGTGCTCACTCAGAAGAATTAAGATTAATAATTTCTCGCCACAAACCATTTATAGTCTGTCTTCAGGAAACTCATCTTCTCCCTCATCATCCCCTGTCTCTTCGCGGATTTAACATCTATCGGTTTGATCAAGACGACGGACTTCGTGCTCACGGCGGCGTTGCGGTACTCATCCGCGACTCCCTGTTCTCGGAGGAACACAACGTTCGAACCGACCTCCAAACAGTTTGCGTACGGGTACACCTACCATCGTTCTCTTTTACGGTGTGTAGTATATACATTCCCCCTGGCCAAGTCGTGTCACAAGAGGAACTCGAAGATGTTTTTTCTCAGTTGCCCGCCCCTTTTTTTATTGCGGGGGATTTTAATGCCCACAATCCCCTCTGGGGTGGCACGAGGACCTGCCCGAGAGGTTCTATCCTCGAAAATATTATTGACCAGCAAAACTTAATTCTTCTGAACTCCGGGAATCACACTCATTTCTCCATGGCGTCAAACACCTTCTCGTCAATCGATCTGGCACTCTGCAGTCCATCCCTATCTACCATGGTAGAGTGGACCGTACTCGATGATCTACATGGGAGTGACCATTTTCCCACTTTGGTCCACTTTAATGTCCCTGATTTAGACGTCATCTACCCTCCTCGCTGGCTATTCCATCGAGCCGACTGGGATACATTCAGCGAGAAAATTATAATGCCAGACCACTTCTCAAATAATATCGATACCTTGGTGGCCCATTTCACCGACGCCGTTCTTCGCGCAGCCACCATTGCAATCCCGAAGTCTACGTGTCGGCCACGACGCGTCCCTGTGCCTTGGTGGAATGCTGACTGTGCCACCGCGGTGCGAGACCGAAAGCAAGCACTCGCGAGGCTCAATAGGTTCCCCACCGCATCAAACCTGATCGATTTCAAAAGAAAGCGGGCCAGAGCCAGATTAGTAATACGGGAAAGTAAGACCGCTTCCTGGAGAGCCTTTATTTCTTCTCTTTCTTGCCATACCCCGCCTAAAGTAGTATGGCGAAAGATCCGACAGATCGGAGGAAGATTTTCCCCATCATCTGTCCCAGGACTTCTTATTAATGGAAATCTTATTACTTCTCCAGAAAAAGTAGTTGAGGAATTGGCCTGTCATTATGAAAATTCCTCCAGTTCCTTACACTACTCCCCTAGCTTCTTGAAAACTAAGAGTAAAATGGAGAAATGCAGATTGGACTTCTCTACCTGCCTGGAGGAAGATTATAACGCCCCTTTCTCCATGGATGAATTTTCCTGTGCGCTCACCCGTGGGAAAGATTCTGCTCCAGGACCAGACCAGATACACAACCAAATGTTAAAACACCTGCCGGAAGAGGCACGTATCTTTCTCCTCCGTATCTTCAACAAGATTTGGATGGAACATACCTTCCCTAGAACCTGGCGCGAAGCGATTATTATTCCTATTCCTAAAGAAGGAAAGGACAGGACAAAGCCGTCAACCTACCGTCCAATCTCGCTCACAAGCTGTATATGCAAACTTCTGGAGCGAATGGTGAATACGCGTTTGGTCTGGCACCTGGAGCAGAGAAACCTACTTACCCCCATCCAATGTGGTTTCAGGAAGAACAGGTCAACCATGGACCACCTTGTCACCCTTACCACACAGATCTCCACTGCTTTCGTGCTACGTCAACACCTGGTAGCAATTTTCTTTGATATAGAGAAAGCTTATGATACTACCTGGAGGTACGGCATTCTTCGCACCATCCATTCTTGGGGTCTTAGGGGCCGGCTCCCCCTTTTTTTAGTAGCCTTTCTTTCGTCAAGATACTTCCGCGTTCGCCTTGGTGACAGGTTATCCGCCAGCCACCATTTAGAAAACGGGGTCCCTCAGGGCTCAATTCTGAGTGTCACTCTGTTTGCCATCGCTATCAATAGTATAGCGTCGATAATCCGAGAGCCGGTGAAAGCATCGCTCTTCGTTGACGACTTTGCCATTTTCTGCTCTTCCAAGAGTATTCAAGTGATAGAGAGACAATTACAACTTGTCCTCAACAAATTGCAGGAATGGACTGATGCGACAGGTTTTAAATTCTCCGCATCAAAAACTAGCTGTATGCACTTCTGCAGGATTTATCATCTTCATAACCACCCCGATCTTTTCTTGGAAGCCATCTTCTACCTTTTGTGGACTCTGCAACTTTCCTTGGGCTTACTTTCGATAAGAGCCTAACTTGGCGAAATCATATACGTAAACTGAAGAGCCGATGTGTCTCACCTCTGAACCTCCTCCGCACCCTTACAGGCAGCTCTTGGGGAGCTGACCGTGTGTGTCTCTTGCGTTTGTATAGAACCCTCATCCGCTCTATTTTGGATTATGGATGTATTGTATATGGGTCAGCGTCACCATCAACCCTCCGGCCATTAAATACCATTCACAACGCCGGTATAAGAATTAGTACAGGCGCCTACCGCACGAGTCGCATCGAATGCCTCTTGGCCGAAGCTGGAGAACCATCTCTGAGCCGAAGGCGAGATATTTTATTAGCCTCTTATGGGGCTAAAGTGTCGGGACTGGTTGACCACCCTTGTCGTCCTATAATCATCCACCCAAAGTATGAGTCCTCGTACAATCTTCGAACTTCGTTACCCCATCCCCCAGGTATTAGATTACGAAATCTTCTCCGGGAATTAAATGTAGAACTTCCCACCCCTGTGAGACCCACAAGTGACCGGATCCCCCCTTGGAAACTCCTCCTTCCCAGTATTGACTTCAGACTCCCCCATCTGCCCAAACAAACTACTAGTCCTCTGGTTTACCAGAAGCAGTTTCTGGATATGAGAGAATCCTATCCGGATCATTTATTCTTATACACGGATGGTTCATCGTGCAGCGACGCGGTGGCATGTGGTTTCTACTGTATCAGGGCCACCAAATCATTTCGGCTTCACTCCAAATGCAGTATTTTCACTGCCGAAATGTGTGCAATCTTTGAGGCCCTAAAATACATTGAATCAGCGACGTTGCGGCGAGTAGTTATCTGTTCCGATTCTCTCAGCTCTCTTCAAGCTGTCTCCCGTCCTTCGTCAGACTACCTGACTTTATCCGTTCAAAGCCTGATTCATCGTCTTCTGTCCCGCCGCTATGACCTGGTACTTAGTTGGGTCCCAGGCCACGTGAGTATCAGAGGGAACGAACTGGCCGACCAGGCGGCGAAATCAGCGACTCGTAAAACTCGTATTGACATCCCTTCTGTGCCATTATCCGATGTTCAGGCTTTCTTGAAACGATCCATGCTTAGAGCGTGGCAAACAGAGTGGCACAATAGCACTTTCAAACTAAGTGCGATAAAGAATTCTGTGTATCCCTGGCGCTCCTCATCACGGTCCTGTAGACGCGAGGAAGTTATTTTAACCCGTCTTCGTATCGGACACTGCCATTTCTCTCACGGTTTCATTCTTCGAAATGAAACTCCCCCCATCTGTGACTCGTGCCAGACTGTTCTTTCCGTGGAACACGTCCTGCTGTACTGTAGGAAATTTGTTGGCAGTCGACGAAGACATGACCTTGGCAACTCGCTACAAGTGGTGCTCGGGGATGACGATTCTGCGCTCTCAAAACTTTTTTGTTTTTTGAGAGAAAGCAGAATATATAATTTTATTTGAAAGAACAATGTTTTATGTTGTTTTTTGGCCCCTTTACAGCCAATTTTACGTTTTAAGATAAATTTTACGCGCCCTTTTTCTATTTTCCTTCTGCCATTTCTACATGTATACTTGATGCAGAATTCGAGCCTCCTTTTTAGCCCATGTACATGCTTTTAAACAGTGAGTAAGTTACATATGCAACACTGAATATTCTTTTCTCCAAATACTCTGGCATGGGCGCCAATGACCACAGCAGTCGAAGCGCCCTTTAAACCCTATTCAATCAATCAATCAATCATGACCCATTACATCCAAGGTGCCCACGAAAAAGCTGTCGTGTTATGAAACTTCATTGTTCTCTTCGGTGTTTGTAAGAGAACGAGATTAATTAATGAACATTGTCGTTTTATTTAAGTTTTATTACCTTGTTTTAATGCATATAGCAACTATATATTTGTAGCCAATTTAGGTTAGGCATTGTGCTGGTTGAAGGCAGAAGGGTATGTGACTGTGCAATACATATCTGTGCCATGGAATGGCGAGCACAACGCGATCCAAAGTGCCTACATAATTATGGAGTCGTATTTTTGTTCCGTGAACAAATTATAGCACGTGAGAAACAACAAAATTTGAAAAAAAAATATGAGAGGATAGAATTTTATTTAAACAGCCAACGCAGGCTATGTTGAGCAATACAACACTGATAAGGGAAAATAGGGAAATTCTGTCACATTTCATTCTAGTTGTATGCTTTTTTGGGAGAAAAGGGCTTGTATTTTCTATCCATAATGAAAATAGGGGATCATCAAATAGAGAAAATTTCATGGATATATAAGTGTAATAATGAAATATGATAAAACTGACAAGGATGATATGGAAAATTCCAGTGTTTCATGCAATCTCGCTAGAAATTCAGATTAATTGGATTTTAAGTGTGAGCATGGTAATGTCCCATGAAATTAAAAATGAATTTTCTAAAGCCTCTTTTGTCTCCTCGATACGGAATGAAACTCTTGATGTAAGCAGCAAAGGACAACTGTCATCTGTTTTTCATTACGTATCTGTAAATTGATTAATTTTCTCTTTCGTATTATATTTTTATTATAGATCATTACTTTCCATTTTATAAATTATGCCAATTCTAATGGGTTCGAAATGATATGAATTGGACAATTTTGAAAATCATTGGGTTTGATAGTCCTCTTATTATTAAAGTATGAGAACACACATTTATATTTTGTTAGGTCGTGAACTTAAGTCTATTTTTTCCAACTTTCAACCAGTGAACTACATGAAGTACGTGAGGCATTATTACTTTTACTGGATCAGTTTTTATTTTAAATATACAAATTATTTGCGTGCTGCAATTGATCAATGTGACAGAAATGGTATTGATGAAGTAGGAAATTTATAATTTATAAAGTTTTAAATTATTTTCTCATTTCTCGAGTTACATACCCTAAGCCAAAACTCAGGCTAGGCCACTGCCTCTTGCGTACGTGGTTCTGGCTTTGATTTCCAGTGAGCACAGGCGCGGATCGAGACTTGTCTTTTGGAGGGGGGGAGTCACGACTCAAGTGCAATTTTTTTTGGAAAGGGAGGAGAGTACAGAATGTATTAACATATATTTGACGTACGTCATAAGTATATCAGATTGATTTTATTATACTTTAAATATATTAGAAACTCAATATACCAATAGTCACATCAATTTTCACGTATCAGGTTCAGATTACTTTTGTTTTGAAAACATAACACAATTTCCAATAAAATGCATTTGCTTTTTGCGAATTGTGTAATCACGGAATCAATATTAAGATCAGTATCTCGATGAATGTGCAATAATGCAAAACCAGTAAGCCTATCGTCTTTCATTGTAGCCCTGAGCCAAGTTTTTAAACGTCGGAAGGTCAAAAAAGAGCGTTGTGCTGTGGCGACAGTGACTGGTAGTGTAACCGAGATGGTCAGTAAAATAATGATGCAGTGATAGAAATACTTATCGCACGTATCGGTAATCATTCACATATGGCACAAGTTGTTTTCATAACGACTGGAATTTAAACGTTATCATTAAAAGTTTGAAGGTAACAGCTGCACTGGCATTTCATTAGCATGAGATTCTTTAGCACATCAGTGACGTTCTCTCCTACGAAAAGACGCATTACTGTTCGCTTATATTCTTCCACAGTTCATAGCAATTATGTTCTCATACCCATTTAATTATTCACAAGTATCACAATGTGTTTTATAACTCGACTCAATTTAACACTATTATCAACGTTTTCTTTTAAAACAGAAACTGCACTCGGGTATTATTAACTAAACAAGTTTCTTCCACAAATCAATGCTGTTCTCCTCTAAGAAAGGCACATTACTTCTAATGTCTTTTGAAAAAGTAGTTCAAAATGACTATGGAAATACCAATGGAACGGGTATACCAGTCAATAAGCAAGAATGTTAATGGTAATAAACTTTGATAGTGAACTACGAGAATAATACACCAACCTGCATTCTATAGTCAATTACTTTCCACTTCTTACTACTTTTTATAACGCCCTATTCAAAATTATATTATCTTGAACACCGACCTTAATCCAATGGCCGTGGCGGTCGCCACTAGCGCAAAACTCCCAGCGAAGAAAATGCGGCGGCCGACGTGCTATCGCAGGTCTAGGCACGTGCTCACAGCAACCATGTAGTACTCCCATACCAGACGCCTTCGCCGATCGTACCACTGCCGTGTGTTAATAGCCACCACAGGCACGAGCCTCTCCCTCCTCGCTTACGTGAGTCCGCGGCCAGACTATTAGCGTACAACCTACCGCTCCGAGTTCCAGAAACGTTCTGAGAGCGATGCCAAGAGCCTCCTCGCCGCGAAGGGGAAGCGACTCACCCCTCTTGTCCCCTCTTCTGCTCACGTCACTGCTCAGATAAGAGTTGCCCCTTTCTTCACCCCTCCGAGCCACCGATAAGGAAACTCGTCGGCTCCCGGCGGCGCGCGCGAGCGGGCGGTGGAATCGCGCACGACCAAAAGCCGAAAATCAATTTAGTCATGTTTTGGCTGATTGATTTCATCACACGAGTACGTGAAATTCACGTTCGCTACAATAAATATATATATATATATATATATATATATATATATATATATATATATATATATATATATATATAATGAATTAGTTTACGTTTGTATTGTATACATTTTAAAAAAATATTTAATACGCCTTTAACAAGCAGTGTCCTCCAGCTTCCTGGTCAATGACCCCCATCTCGATCAGGTTTTTGTCCAGTTTCCCTGATCCATTGAGCAAATGCTGAGATGGCCCCTTGTTTTGCTTTTGGACGTAAATGTAGCTTCACTGTGCGCACGTTTTGTTGAACACTCCTTTTGCTTGTAATGGTAGGAGTAAAATTGATGTTCATTACTATTTTGTTAGCAATGAAGAAAAATCAAATCAGTTCATTCACCGTTGAAATCGATTTTCTATAACTTGGGAACAAACATTTTTCAAATTTTAATTTTTCTAAAATAATTATTTTCTAAATTCTTTTTACTAGTTTTTCAAATGTTGCTTTTCTTTTGCCTCAAGAAAATGTGCGCAGATAACCTCTTTCCCCACAGGTCGTATACAGTTTTTACTGTTTTTGACCAAACAAACAAACAAAGTAACATCATTGCAATACTGTTCATCAATAATGACAGCTGTCAAAAGATAATTTTGACACCAGATTCGGACTCAACGTCAACAAAAAGAATAAAATTATATATTTTACGCGTCAGACTATTCTCGCTCACCAGCCAAACTAAAATCGTCTAAGCACTTTTCGAAAGGTCTTAACTTCATAACCCCTGTTGGTAGTCTTAACTTGTGCTGAAAGCGGCTTCTTACGTTCTTACAAAACCAGAACAGGAATCAGTATTCAAGGATCAAATTAGGTTTGCCGTTACTGATTACGTTAAGCATTATGTTAAATAAATATTGAGTTCGATAGTACTTCCGATTCTGAATTGGACTGTATTATCGAAACCAAATTCTAACAAACATCGGATATCAACATTAATGTCAATTTTTTAAACATACGAGTACCATTATTATTACTAAGTTTAACTGGTTCTATTTCATATTGAAACGGTTTCTTAATTCCCCTTTGATTTTTTTAAAATAATAATAATAATTATTATTATTATTATATTCACACATGTCTATTTTTGCCCCAATCTGGGCAGCCAAACTGAAACGGTATCTTATCTTCGCAAATTTTTCTAATGTAATTATTAATAAGTTAACACAAAAGTGGAACCACTGACCGTTCAAGAAATTTATTTGGGTCATGAGAGCGCAAAACCCCTCCTATGCAGGAAACGGGTTTTTATCATCGATTGTTTGGAATTTGATACGTAATTTCCCTTCCCTCACTCCCAATGAAATAAAACAAGAAAATCTTTCCCAAATTAGTTATTACCACCACCAAAGCCGGTGCCACCTCATTTATTTATAACAAGAATTACTTAGCGTCGTTGCCGCCTCTCCTGGCTAGTACAAAACATTTTACAACATAACAACGAAACACATTTCAAAAACATATATTTTTACCCTTGAAACAGAATAAATATTTACACATAACACTTAAGCTTAACATTTGCGAGACTCATTCATACAAGCGCGCATTCGCTCCCTTATTAATGGCCATGTTATTTGAATTTTAAAAATTATTTCCCATTAAGATACATCTCTTGGCCTTCTCACAATGTCGAGAAAGATAGAACAGAGTCTTGAAATTATCACTTCCCTTTGCGTCGAATTCTGTGGCTGCATTACACATAACCACCCATTTTTCCTAGTTCCATATTACAACCATTTATGTTTTAACTGCGACTTCCAGTTGTATCCATCCGAACACCACACTTTATCCGCCATTATAGCTGCTTTCCACCATACGTACTCTACCAAGTCCACAAGCATTCTCCCCGATCGACTTCCCTAAAATATTAGAAAAACAACTGCCGTTTTTCTCTTTCTTTTGTGACTTGCACGTTCTTCATAAAATTGCGTTTTCTGTCTAACTTTCCCTTGCATCTGATCATATTCCATACGTAAATTAACTACATATTTATTCTCGTTATTCACATATGTTTTATTGCCTTTTCAAAGTCAATTTATTACATTTGACATATTTACTAACATGGCGATTTCGTTACGTAGGGTTCACTTGTTTTGCGACAAAGTTGTTTTCCTTTAATTCTCTTGGGAAACCTAATGTGCACTTGTTTCTTGACACTCTTAAATCTCTTATTTGTTTATTTATACCAGTCTGATTGGATTTCAACACTTCGTTGAACTTAATTATTAGGTAAATTTCAAGGACAGGGTTCGGCTCCTATTGATGCGTACGATTCGGTTCCGAACGAGTCACTCGCGGCGCCGCCACAGTGTGCCCGACCACACGGCCACGTGGCCAACGCACTTTCGTGTGGAATCGTGACGCTTCGCTACCCGTGTCCAAGTTGAGGACGAGGCTCGGGCCTTCGGCCCTCGCGTTAACATAAAACATCCTTGAGTCTGTCCAACGCATAATTACCAACGCATTTTATGCAAATACTCACCTTAAATGTTTACGCAAATCCGCGAAAAACCATTGTAATTCTCCATTACACATTCGCAATATAGTTTACGCAAATCCGCAAAAAATAAACCATTGTAATTCTCCATTACACATTCGCACCACACTGCACAATGCACAATGCAAGCACAAAGGCATCTTCCCGCTCCCTGAGTGATCCGTTCTCGTCGTCCGCGCGAGTGAACCATGCGCAAGTGAACCGTGCGCCGTTGTTTTAGTGAGCCGAACCCTGTCCTTAAAATCAGCCAATTATTATTTATTACAATTACTTATTCCGGCGTAATAAGTAGATGAATGTCACTACGCTCCCTAACCCGTCAATTGTTTATGCAAATATGTATTTTTCTCTATTAAATATATTGAAATTGTTATTTTTGACGAGTCCATCTGGACCGTCACACTATGAACAACGATTGCGACTTTTAAGCTGAGTCCATATGTTGCAATAATTTTTTCCCACAGTTCTCTCGTTCAATTAGTGACAAATATTCACATTAAGTTGGCAACAATAGTAACGCGCAGTGTGATTCCGACTTCAGATATGTTTCTTGTTTAGATATATTTTTTTGTTCCAAAAATATATTATAAGTGAGCTTGAACACACGTATGTTTGTATACAAATTAAATTCCAATTTCTCAATAAATTAATTAGTTTCAGCTTTACTACATTTTTATAAATTTCTAGAATTGTCTGACAATGTCTCAAAAAATGTCTCTGTTAGTCGCGATTCTGAAGGGACACTGGAAAGATTATGTTTCTAAGAGGTTTTTACATGTTAGAGTTTCTCGCAAAAATTGCACACAAAAAATTGTATTAGTTCATAATTTGGGGGGGTCATGACCCCTGTGACCCCCCCCCTGGATCCGCGCCTGAGTGAGCACTCATGTTTTTGTATTAGTTATGCATTGAGGCAATTGACGGTAAAATAACTTTTTTATGGAGCTATGAATATATGGAGGTGCCCTTACCAATCTCTTCAATGTTCAGAAAGAACCTGTCCGTCCAAAACACTCCATGTCAATATATCATTAGCTGCTTGTGACGTAGGAGTATGTAGGCTGACTATGACCATGTACCCGTCGAGGTGGATTGGTCTACGTCCTGATAGGCTCTTTCTATGGAACACGTCCTCCTGCACTGCACGAAATTTGTTGGCAACCGACCAAGACATGTCCTGGGCAACTCGCTACTGGTGGTGCTCGAGGATGACGATTCTGCGCTCTCAAAACTTGTTCTTTTTTAAGAGAAAGCGGAATATATAATTTTATTTGAAAGATAATAACGTTTTATGTTGTTTTTTTGGTCCCTTTAAAGGCAATTTTACATTTTAAGATAAATTTTACGCGCTTTTTTTTCCTTCTGCCATATCTACATGTATACTTGATGTAGAATTAGAGCCCACTTTTAGGCAATGTACATTCTTTTAAAAGCGATTAAGTTGCATCTGCAGCCCCTAATAATTTTTTAAAAAATACTTTGGGATGGGCGCAAATGACCACAGTAGTTGAAGCGCCCTCTAAACCCTTTTCAGGGTATCAATCAATGACCATGGACGACCGCCATCTTGCTTTATTTGATGCTTAGATGGTGTTAGAGCTTTATTCTGCGCCGCAATTATCGA
The DNA here is from genome assembly GCA_031308135.1 of Acheta domesticus. Lineage (NCBI taxonomy): Eukaryota > Metazoa > Arthropoda > Insecta > Orthoptera > Gryllidae > Acheta > Acheta domesticus. Next base: position 180,194,938 of record JAHLJT010004567.1, read on the forward strand.
CTTCATATTTAAATTAATACTGTACATAAAATCCAGAATATGGATTTTTAATGGTGTGATCCAAATGACGGGGAAATAATAACTCGAGACGGGAAACCCAACATCGTGTTTTCATTTCCGGCTGTGAAAGAAATGGACATACGCCGAAAGAAGACGAAAGTTTGTACGAAATCAGCTTTCCAAGGTAAAGAAATGTTTCTAATTGATTTCAGTGCAATAATATGGAAATTATTGAAAATAAATGACTAAGGGTTTAAATTTTTAGTACACAAATCTCAATTATGAATTGTAAACAGCCAAACATTTTCTTATCATTAGAATAAGTTTCGTCCAGTTTCTCTTGACTTACTGAGCAAATGCTGATACGATCCTTTGTTCTGCGTTTAGAAAATAAATGTAGTTTTTTTTCCCCAAAGTCACGTTCGGTTTAAACGGTAATTTATTGCATTAAATAAATGCATCTTAAGATTAAATCTCAGCGTGATCGAAGGTTATGAGGTTATATTTGATTTGAGATTATGTATGATTTTGACATGCATGACTGTCATGGTTTGAACACGCTGAAAATGCGGTGAATGCAAGGAAAATGGGAATGATCAGGGTTTATTAAGTGATGTTATTAAACACTGAGGATTACTGATTGTATTACGAATTTTTAACGAAAATACTTCAACAATCTTCATTATTTCTAACGTACATTAAATTTTTGTAGGTTTGTGAAGCCCATTTTCATCCTGAGGATATCCAACGAATTCTTGAGTGCTATGATGAAAACGCAAAGAAACTCCGAGCATCACTAGGAAACCCGAAATTAATTGATGGTGCAGTGTCATCAATATTTTCGAATTGTTCTAAATATTTATCCTCAGCAGGAATATCTAAACAGAGTGTAGAAGAAATTCGAGGAAGATTTAAGTATCAAAATTAGCAACGTGTAATTAATGACGGCCTTCCATTGAAAGTAAATGCAAGAACACATTTTGTCTTCAAAATTTTCAGAATGTGATCATCTGTGTGTGTCATTGTGACAATTCATTGCATTAATGAGTAAAGTGCCAAATTTTGATTAATGTTACAAGAAAAATACATTTCCTACTGTAAACTGTTTGTTTTAAATGTATAAGAAAATTGTGAAACTACTTTTGGGGTTCCTTATAGTGTGTTATAGTTTATTCCTTTACGTGTTTCCTTATCTCTTTCTCAATCCATACATTTGAATATTTATGTTATGACTTTGGGAATATGAAATTAATTTAACTTTCGTAATACTGGAATTTGTAGGTAAGTAATAGTTTTCATGCAGTAATAATTTTAATAAGTAATGGCATGCACATTTGAACACCTAAGTGAATCCTTGCTTGCTTTCACTCACACGAACACACAGGATGGATTGTACAGAAATGCTATTTATATGCATTAATTTATTTTATTGGCTTTCTATTATTAGGAGGAAACGAACTACTGTAAATTCTGGATGCAAACTAATGACCACCACATTTGTCTTAAGCTGTTGCTGGAAACCAGAAAAATCAGAACGAGGGTGGAGGCTGATAGCCCAAAAGTGACAATAACATGACAAATATTTTATGTTACAGGAATAATATACAAACATATACAGATAAACAAATTACAGATATTTACAAACAGAATTACTCAGATTATGCCAGAGAGACATCAGTTGATCAAAAATAGTGCCACTAAAATTTTACATAAGCCAGGTTTCACTGACCCTGAAATATTATGTATTTTGTGAGTTGTCGCCTTACTTTATTTGCGTGAAAATTATCGTTTGATAGTTTTACTGCATGGATCAATCAGGTTTTGAAGTACCTACTGGCTATTACCTTACTTAACAAAACGTCTTTCTTCCTGTATGCAATATTTTTGTTGTTTTGCACATCAAGTTGTTTTCTCATTCTGCTCAACAAGTTCAGTGGGGGAATAAGTAGCAGGCTGATCTGAAAAATGTTTGTACTTAAAAAGCTAAATGTTGGGTGTATGAAAAGATACGATTTCAGTTAGCTGCTGTGATGGATTTTGACATGAGAGATTTTGTCACCTACTCAAGAAGTTCAAGCTGAAATAGATGAGAAGCGGTCCAATGATTGCCATGAAGTAGCGCAAGTCCGTGGCAATTCAGAGCGAAGGAGGTTAGAATATATGGAGATGACATTGTCCCCAGAAAGTGAAGCCCTTTTGATGAGACCACTCCGGTCGGGCGCGATGTTTTGTTGATAAAACATCTTAATTAACCCGGCACGCAAGCTTTGTATAACTCGGCCATGCGAAGAATGAAAGCTGCGATTGCGGCGCGTCGTGGAACTAATAGTGAAAACACGGGTCTGTACAGTCAGTTTAGCTAACAAAAGTCGCCAGGAGCGGGACGCGAGTTCAGAGACTGCTCGTACGGTATCACCATGGCCTCCTTCAGAGAGGTTGTGAATCAGCTGATAAAATATAACTTCAGAGACACATCATGCAAGATTTGCTGTTTTATTTTTGTCCCTTTAAGTTGCTTTCTTTACTTTTCACCGTTCTAGTACAAGACTATTATAAAAAGTTCTATTTATATTGAATTTTTAATACTTATTCATTGAATTTAAACATTTTGTTTTCTCCTTCATTCATCTTTTTTTCCGCAGGCTTTAGACGGTTTGTTAGGTATGCAGTAAAGTACCAAAACGTTAACTTTACTGTCATAAGTATCTACAGTATTCTTCATTATGGTAGTAGTTATTCCTTACATAAAAAAGAATTTTATTCGGTATATATTCTAAGAGACTACTTAAGTTAAAATAAACGATTTATATGAATGTTACTGCACATGAAAGAATTAGTTTCAAAATATTGAATCGTTTTGTAGAGAAAAGTATACTTTTATTTATTCCTATATGAGGTGCAGATATGTCTAAATATAGTTAAAATATTAATTGGGAAGATTCTAGATTTGCAACGAAATAAATCGCGCTTTCATTCGCAAAAATTTGGCACGGTACCATTTTAATTTTGACCTTTTTATCTCCGTCTCTGTCGTTTCGGTTGTAAACACAGACGGTGGCGCGCTCCTGTAAACTTCATTCTCAAGTTGGTCGAGCTCTACTTGCGTACGCTCAGTTTACGGCTTTGTTCCAATGTGAAATAGTGTTTGGGGTTATTTATTTTTATTCTTGGGAATAAATGTTTTAAATTAACATTTAATATTAAAGTTTTTCTTCAAAACAAACAAAAGATTCAAAATTGGACCATTTTCTCCAACATGAGTGTTTCTTAGTGCACTTCTCTTTACATGTAGGCCTAAATTTAGTAGGTAAATCCAATTCTGTTCCAGTTCATGGGAGAATACTCATAAACAGAATGTAATGAAATGGCGAAGTTTTTAATGGGTTTTTAGAGCGTCATAATTAACACACTATATTTTGATGGCATTCATCCATTGCAGCACTGGTGTTCTAAGAATTTTGTGGCATAAATAAGGTACAGTTTCGGGCCTCAGAGCCCAAGAGGTCTAAAAAAGTAATAAAGACAATGGCAGACATTAATGATAGATAATTGTTATCAATTTTTAAATATTTGAATAAAACTATTATTTGAAGCATGTTGTATTTGTTTAATTAATTTTTAATAAAAAGAGTAAAATATCCTATTTCAAAAATGTTATTGTTCACTGTAAAAAGGAGGGGGTCTCAAAAATATTTTACTTTGGTGCCTTGAAAATGGTAAATCCACTACTGCATAGAGAGACAACAAAAGTAACATTTTCATGAAATGATTTTTCATTAAAGGTACCTAATAGTAAAGTCAAAGGTTTAAAAACTGAAATAGAAGGAATAGCCCATTAAAAATATTTTGTGTTATTTATTATCTATTAGAAAACATTTTAAATGCCAAAAAATTAAAATTTGTGCCATCTTGGAATTGCATCTTCCTCAGACCTGTAAGAAATGTTTATATTAATTATATATCGTCATAGGTTTTTAAAAAAATATTGAGTTGATATTAGAAAAATTTCTTTAATTTTTTTAAAAAATTTGTACTGATTGATGTGGCTTTAGATGGAGAGTTACATTTGAGCAGGTATTTTCTTTAATTCTCTGTGGCAAGTTACTGCTTACTGCTGTTACTGTTACTGCAACAGTTGCACTAAAATATTCCAAAAATATGTATGAGTTTTTTAATTTAAAAATTTGGTGTGAAAACCAGTTTTTAGATAGATGATTTTAAAGTATATTCTTAAGTCACTTTGAAAACTAAGCTGTATCAACTGGCACTTCAATAACACAATCATAACTCTGTGTGTGAAAAGCCCTTCATAAACAGAAATTGAGATATTTTACCTGTCACCAGATGTCATGAAAAGTTACAAGAATAACATAAGGCTTTTCTCAAAAGTAAATTATTCTTCTTCGTAAATTCATAGTCAAAGCAATTTTACAATAAATGGTTTGCACATATCCAACAGCATTTTGAAATTTAAGTACAGGCAAATGAATGTTAATAATGATAATTCTGCAATGAATGTAAATTTATGTATAAGTTACATATGTAACATTGATGTACATTAATATATTTAGGAAATTAAGTATGTCTGTAAACTGTATATGTATAGTTTATAAGTAGGTTATGTGATTTTGAGAATTGTAAGTCATACAATTGTAATTATTTCAGAAAATAATATGTACAAATTGAATATTATTAATATTGAAATAAAGAATTGAGTTGAATTATAATAAACTACTTTTTTTAATTTGTAAAACATTACTAGAAAATTATAATTGACACTGAAATTGTTTTTCAATGAGGGTCAGTGATGAATATACTGTTGAACATATATATATATATATATATATATATATATATATATATATATATATACACACACACACACACACACACGTTTGATAACAGTGAAGAACAAACCTGTTGCCTGCTGAACAACATGAATGTCAGATGAATGGTAAATCATTGTTTAAGTGATTTGCGAAAATGTAATCCCTATTGTCTTTTGTTGTTATAACTCCAACTTCTGATTTTAAATGGAAATCCTCATTCTTTGATACTTAAATCATATAATTGCAAATATACATGGCTCTCGCTACAAAACATTTCCAAAAAATTAACACCCCTGTCAGCCTGTATAATAGGTCTTAAAAGATCCCGATACATTTACAGTAGCGGTTCCCCAATTATGTGTATTCAGTGACGGTTATAGCTTTCTTGCAACGAAAACACCAGAAAATACTAAATGCGCGAGACGCCATCATCAATGCCCAATCCGATCGTGAGGATCGTACGGATAAGCGAGGAACTAGCCTCAAACTGGCTTAAAAAATTTTGCCCAAAAGGCGGCTAGTTGACACACCTATATATCTTACACCGCGGTCACACTGTGCACGGTGCACCGTGACGTAACTGTCCCACGTGACCGGTCTGTTAAAATGATATGTACACTGCAGTGGCGTAGCGTCAGGGGACGCTGAGAATCCCGGTATATATTAATGAAGAACTCTAAATACTGTATTCATAATCTTACAAGTGGTCCGTTGGGCGAAACACGTTTTGTATTAATTTTAATTTGATTTCCTATGATTGAATTCGGCGGGTTGTTGAAGCTGACCTGTGATTGCCTGGAAGCTAAAATGCTTCTAGCGTCTGCCTCCTTCAAACAGATTACATATTATTTTAGTCTCCAATGTATAAATTAACGAGTGGTCTCATTGCCATTCGCGTATAAGAATTAAAGCTGAGCCATTGTCTAATTTGCTTTCAAGATATCGGCAGTCCTGACTGCTGTGAGGATTTTGTGGCGAGCGCCTACACAGTCGTAAGCAATCGAGATCGTGGAAGTAGTTTCAGTGTATCTGCCATGAATTGCGTTCGCCTGTTAGATGATGCAGTTGATAGTGGCATTTTGTGTGTTATTGTTGAGCATCCCCAAACGTGCGAGTCACGCTACGCCACTGGTACACTGCGATTTTCGTAACAGTGTCCGTGACAGAATCAGCTGTTCACGGTTTCATCCAATAGGGAGCTTGAACGTCACCATAGTGACGTCACTTTCGCGAAATATAAGCTACCGACTGGATGGCAGCGAAACAGCTGATTTCTATCAGGGACGCTGTTACGAAAATCGCAGTATAAGAAACGTCCACCAGATTTCGTACATGGTTATAGGAATCAAAGCACGAAGTCTACAAGGAGGAGATTCAACTCCGGTGTTAGAGGCATGGTGGGGGTACGTACGAAAAACGTCGGCAGCTACTTGAAAAATAAGACAACAAAACTAGACCCCTTCGACTTCAGCGACATCACGCGGCGAGAGAAGGAACTATCTCGGCTGATAATTCACAAAATTCGTTGGGCCCGACTGGCTCAGTTGACGCCGGTTATCAAGACAATATACAAGTCAGTTGCTGCCGGTTGCTAATAAAATATTCATGAAGGGTTTAACAACTCTTTAAGATTTATTTAATTTCAATGAACTTCGGGGAAAACCTAACCTTTTTCACAAGGTATAAGTAAGTGTATGTCTTATTAGTTAAATATTTTAGTTACATGTTTTATTATCTCTTACATTCTTTCCCTGTCGCTCAATTGTCGTTTTCATATTCTGTAAAGTTTTCTTCACCTTTATTCTTTTAACCAACTTTTTACTTTCTTTTTCTGGTGGCAATCAACAATTCATCGCTGTTCTACTCCACAGTGTGGAGTCCACATGGCTGACAGTATAAAGATCTGGTTTTTAATTTCTTAACACCAGAACACAATTGTTTTTGCATTTCATTTCTGCACCTTGGCATTTGACGTAAGGTGTCCTTCAATGATAAAAAATATGTGAATGATGTTATTCTCCTCTGTATATTAGTAACAACCGTATGTTCATTTATAAGAATCTAAGATAGAACTTCATTATTTATTTTATACATGTATATAAATTTATATGAAGTAGCATAATAGATTTTTTACTTATGAAATAAAAACTTACCTGTAGTGTCATATCAAAATTTTAGAGGTTTCTCCTGCTACTAAATAAATAATTACACCCATGTTAACACAAAAGAAATTAAATTTCAAAGAAACTCCAGAATTAAGGTTTACTGTGAAGTCTTCATGGTTATAAATATGTGCAGTGTCACAAGATTGTGGAACTTGCACAATAACAAAATTGTGTAGTAAAATAATATTAATAATGAGCAGTTTATATCTGAAGGATAATAGGGCCTACAAAATGAATAACAAGTTCAATACACAAGTTACAAATGTAACATTATAAATTTTCTATTATTGAACAGAATTTGCAATCAATTTCCATCCATATTTAATAGTTTCAGAAGTTCCTATACTTTCAATTAAGATTGCACACATCCTCTGATGATTTGAGGATTTCATAAAATATTAATTGTATGTTTAGTATATTATATGTTATTGGTATATAATATTTATACATAGACCTATAACATAAAATGTTATATGTATTTATTAGCACTGAATTGTCTCAAACAAAGAAGGCAATGTATATCATTACTTACAGAACATGTAGGTGATGGATTTCCATCGATGATCATAGTTTCAGACTCGCTATTTACACTTTCACCTCTACTAGACTAAGAAAATTTTGTGAAATATTAACACATTTGTTTATTCAGTCCAATACAAGAAGGTAAAACAGATTTAGTTACTAATAGATCTTGAAGGCAATGGATTTCCATTCATGATAATCATTTCATTTGTATCATCATTGGTTTGAAAATTCTGTAAAATATTAATATTCATTTTTACATTGCCCTGTATTGAAAGGGAAAACTAATTTAACAAGTCTATTTTCGCAAATAATGTTTGCATTGAAAATTGAAGGAACTGCACCAGTTTTCAATCTCATTGTATTTGCAAGTAAGGTATCTACATTGCCGGAAATTACCACATTGAAAGATTGGACAATATCCGATGCTTCAAAATGTTTCTCACACAAATAAATATATTTTTGAGATGTTGGGAATTTGCGCATGTTTTCAGCAGCAATGGAATGCCATCTCTCTCACACTGTAGGATCCTAAACCAAAGAATTTTTTTTCTGCAGAATTATGTTGTGTTTCCTACATTCCAAAACTGAATTTCAGTTACTTCATTTCAGTTTTTTCCATTTATTTATCCTTAATAAAACCAATAAAATAAATCATGTTCACTTCAAAAACTAAAACATTGCATTTATTATAATGTTGCAATAAGAAATATGACAACAAATAATTATATTTCATATACATTTAACAAAAACTTACCTGCAATCAGTACGTTTAATTATTACTCATGTATTAAAGATTGAGATTGACAATACTTATTCACATTGTTTTCATAGAAAAAATATGCTATTCTTTAAGTAATAATTATAATAATTATTAATTACAGAATAATAATTATGATTAATTATATAACATTACTACAATTATAATATCATAATTATATTATATAATAATAATTGTTAATATTATTATTGTCAAGAGCCCGCGCCGTTAAAAAAAATAAATATTTTTTGCTTCCAGCCGACTTCGTGCTTCCCGCGGATTCCCTTTGTTTTGCTGCCATTGGCTGTTTTGAAAGCCTTCGTAGTTCTTTCGATTGCCGCGTGAGGTCGCTGAGGGCGAAGGGGTCTGGTTTTTGTTGTATTATTTTTCAAGTAACTGCCGACGTTTTTCGTACATACCCCCACCACCGGAGTTGAGTCTCCTCCTTGTAGACTTCATGGATCAAGGAAGTTATAACCTCCTTGTCGTGAATCAAAGGCTTGATTCCAGAACCGAATCGGTAGAATCCCGTGGTAGAGTCGGATCTCAGCCTCTGGCGCGAACAGCGTGTTCGTTGACAATGAAAGACGAAGTAAGACCGCCGCGGGTGATCTGTGTTCAGGAGCCTGCAGCACTTCATGTAGCAGCGTGCTGTACGTGCTGTACTGATGCTGCATGTGAGCTTAAGGTGAGGAAGTTAAAAATCTCACCAACCCCGCTTCACTAATTATGAGTGCGAAAACAGGTGAGTGGATATCCGCCTTCAAAATAGTCTTGACTAATTGTCACTTACGACTTCCAACTGTAATGAACCGTATATATAATGTATCTTACATTTGTGAATTTGCTTTCCGAAAGAATTATACAAGTATGATATTGTGTTTTTATTTCAGTTTGTCGTTGTGAACGTAACAAGATTCAAAGTTAACCTAAAATAATTTATCTGAATTGTTTACAAACCTATATGTCTTCAGATATACTGATAATCTAGACAGAATTGTAAACAACGTAGTTACCTGAAATTAATTTTTGAAAAATTCAAATAGTCTCTTATACGATTGCTTGAATGAGGTTTAGGGAAGTGTTTAGCGTGTATAACAAAGTATTTTATTCATTAAGTCATTTATGTTAATTGGACCAGTTTTGATAATCCTCTTTGATCCTTCAAGGAGAGGGGTTTTGATTAAATCCGTTTTGGTGTACTTGGTAGCGTTTGTCCGATGTCAACTGCTGGTATTTCAGGGTTTGAAAATATCCAAATAGAATTGAATAATGATCTTGATGTAAAGACCAGCATCATGATTGTCCTGTGGAACATAAAAGTGAGAAAAAATTACTTGCCAATTTTAGATTGATTTTTAATATTTGTCTTTATAATTAAAATTTAAGACTAGTAAGTAACTGTGTTCCTCTGTTCTTCTCTTGATGCTCCAGAGCTACTGAAGCTGACAGTGAAGTAACAAGGATTGAGGAAGTTTTGCTCACTGATGAATAATCGAAAATGAATTATCAGATATTTTCATTAAATCTTTTTGCTGGGGTGACTTAATTTTTAGTTTGGCTAGTTTAATAAATGTATTTTATTATATTTGCATGGCAATTAATATATTACCTGTAGTTATCCTGAATCTTTGTTAATACAATTTACATGATTCTTACAAATGAATTAATAAATAACTTACCATCAAATGGTTTCAAGTAGCAGTGTATTACACTTGAATATTACCATTTTTCTAAATTTCTTTCCCTGCTGAAGACGTGCCAGTGCCCTTTGATTTATTTTATAGAAATTATTTGTAATCTGCATCATGAACGGCAGTTGTGTGTGCGTGTTTAGAGCTCTTGCAGTATTATAATACCTCCCATATACTCTTATCTACATATTATTAACTTATATTTTAAGGACATAATGGAGTCATTGAAGGAGGTTTTGAAGAACTCCAAGTGAGGATGTTGCCTTGTGCAGTACACTTAGTTTGGATTGTTTAAGATGCAAGTTGTGGACTTGGCATGCATTGTCATGAATTCACACATTCCAGCTTTCCTCAATTCTTCCATTGTTGTAGAAAACTTCAGTGCAAAATGTATTGGTAAGTTATATTTTATTTTGCATGTTAGTATCATAGAATATTTTTAAAAGTAAACAAAAATAATGTACATTTACAGTTGTCAATATTTGGGACAGACGAAAACCTGACCTTCACAATTCATCATGCAATAAATGTTGTTCATGCTTGCTGCACCATTCATCACTGAGATTCTCTGTCAAGTGTTCCAGTGGTAAGCGAAGAAGACAATAGTATAATGTGATCATTATAAAAGGAAAAAGGAAACCAAATGATAGTTGAAAACTATTGACATTTGTGTGACGAGATTACTTTCAGTTCATACATTCATGATACCAACTGTAATGGAGCAAGAATTTAAGCATAACCATAAACAATGTACCAAATTTCTTTGTGCTTGACAGTTATTCTCAAGTTGGGTTTGAGTATCCAACATTTGACAATGATTTAAAAAAACACCTTAAACATTACAAATTTATTCTGTACATGTAAGTTACTTTGCACATCCCTCTGAATGTTAATATTGTCATTGCATCACTCTTGGGTTGAAGAATTTCTGCTATTCATAAATTATTAGATTTTCTCATGAAAAATATTACACACAAAGTTTTTTGTGTGAGGTGTAATAAAATACTTTTTAACATGCTTTATTTGATTAATTAAATAATTTATTAATTTTGTCTTTACTCTAAAGGGGTGTTGTTCCGAAAAGTTATTTGGCATAGAACTTGTCCATCTGTAAAATTTTTTTTTTTTTGGTATAAGTGAAGTAAAGGTGTGCTAAAAATGAATATATGTAATAATGTGTGGATTATGTATCTTATCAGAGTTTTTATTCCAGTTCTAAAATTCACTTTAATAAATAAATACACAATAGGATTATCACTTTACTGTGCAAAAAGGAAGATGAAGTGCATATTTGACATGTTCAAAGTGGGTTTTGATAGTACTAATGTTCGAAAGGGGTAATTGAGGCATGCTATAGTATTTCATATGTAATTAATAAACTTTTAGGGGGAAAAGTATTTTTGTTGTAAATAACAATGGATTTTAAATGCAGGTAGTCTTTGGTTCTGTTTAGTGTCAGTGAAATTAGGAATTGAAATTGTCATTCTGTAGAGGTAAAGCATTACTGATGCTGTTAGGTAACAAGTATTTTAGTAATTCTTGATATTCCATTACAATCCCATTGAAAAGGAATCTTTAAAACATGGATAGTAAATTTTGGTGATTGATGAAACAGCATACCATTCAAGTCAGTTTTATACAGATCTCAAAATATGATCATAGATTTCTTGGCAAACTTGAATTGTTGCACTGCTCTTGTGAATTATTTTGTCCATCCATTGCAGAGTTGTATTTACCTTGTCACATTCATCGACTTATAATGTATTTCCAAAAGAGTGAGAATCCTTACTGTCTTGTGTGACAGTGCATGGAATTAAAAATACCCTCTTCTGAACAATGTTATTTATTTGTACAGATGTGTGATGATACAGATAGATGACATTAACAGTACTTAACCCTTTGCCCTCGGAAGGCATCTCTGATATGACATCATGGAGTGTTCTCTCCAGTCGGGCACCTTAGAGCGGTGTCTGGTCCTACAGGTCGGAAAGCATCTCTGAAATGACATAAGGAAATGGCGTGCTGACTCGGAGGATTGGCGCGCTGTGCACCTTTGTCAGTTTGGCCATTGTTTCGTTGTCTGGGGAGGAGACGCATAGCACTTCATTCTATTGGCATTTTATTATAAACAATCTTGTATTCGTTCGTAATTTGTTTAGTTATAGTCTCACCATGAAATAAATATTTGAATGTTTGTTTCTAAAAAAGACAGAATCTTTTTTTAAGCATGGAAAATTATGTACTAAATACACTTACATTTGCTTTTACATTTATTGACGTAAAATATATGGAATAAACAACTCAATACAATGAGAAAATAAGAATTATTTTTTAGAACAAATTATAATGCATACAGAAAATATGTATACATTTTATTTTTTTTTTCATGTGGAATAGATCAAAACATTCTTCAGGGTGGATAGCCGGATTGCCAGGACAAGTCTGGCAATAAAAATTTGTTGTTTTCCTTCCACTTTTTCTGTCACTGCAGGCTCTGCAGTCTCTATTTCCCTTTTTACAGCAAATGACATGAAATTTGCTGCCAAGTCTGGTAATGTCCAATATGTCATCTAAATTAGAAGAAGAGCTCTTCACTGCTGAGTTGTGCCTCCATTCTCCTCTAGTTGGTGTATTAGCTCCTTTCTTAAGTGTCTCTCTCATATTTCTTCTTCCGGAAAAGCCTGGTTATACAAATGGTAAGCGTTATTTATTGCTATATCCAGCAGCCAGAAGAATAACTTCCTCCACCACTTTTCACTTTTATGAAAATGAATGAGATAAAATCTGTTTGATCAGATAGCGATGGCATTGTTTAAGATAGTTTATCTATTTACGGCTCCAAGCGCAGCCACATTGTTGATACAGATCATGTCTAGAAAAATTGACAGGAAACATCTGTCATCTCACAGAAGCCCTCCGACCTGTGGGACGTTCATGTTACCAACAACCCCGACCACAAAGGGTTAAGAGACATGTGAAGAACTTCACTGACTTCCTAAATTTCCTTCACCGTAAAATACATTTCATCATTGAAAAAGGAAACAACAGAACTCTTGACTTTCAAGACATCTCCTTTAGAGAGTTGTTTTTGACATGTCTGTGACAAAACTGATGAAGACATACTTAACAACAAACTGACAACTGACAAAGACTTACATCACAACATCCACCCTTTCACAAATCGCAGCATTCTTTAGTATGATTCCACTCTCCCCTCAGTATAGGCCAACCACCTCCCCTCTCAACAATCTCCAAAACACACTTTCCCACTAAAGATTATATTTCTAAGTCTTTAACATGTGATGTATACACCCTTGCAACTGTAATGCAGAATACATTGGCCAGAATGGAAGGTCCTTTGAAGCATAACATTTTGGAAAATTTCATACCCCAAATGAACAGGATGTTGAAAATTTACCCTTATTTTGTGAATGAATTATCCTCAATGAAACACACATTTTCCATGGTATTGAATCAAATTTTTATTCTGGAGTCAGAAAATTAAAATAGATATATCTGTGTGTGTGTGTGTTTTTTTTTTATTTTTTTTTACGAGGGCAGGGGAAAATCTTCGAAAGACACTGCGAGGCCCGCACCCCGCAGCGTGTAGGATTCACAGCTAGTCTGTGCCTACCCACTAAAAACCCCTCCCATGTCTGCGATCCCCTCCCCACGGAACCGCCGTCAGGCATTGCATCGCGGGAAGGGTTGATCGGCTTGTAGCTCTGTCTACTTGTGTCACGGGTTACTTACAGATACTGACGGGTATTCTCGGCTACTCCTTCGTAGGTGCTCCTCCAATCGTAGCCTCTTCAAAACTAGGGCTGCATAGTTGGCTACCGCACTCCAGTTATCTTCGGACACCAGCATCTCAGAGACGATGGTATCAGGAGTCATTACCTGGAGGAGTTGGCGAAGTTCATCCCTATCCCTAGAAAAACGTGGGCAGTGGAAAAACACATGCTCCACATCTTCCACCAGTGGTTCACAGGTTGGGCATGAGGCGTCATCGTCCAACCGGAAGCGAAGTTGGTACGCACGATAGCACCCGTGCCCCGTTAGCAACTGGGTCAAATAATGGTCCACTTCTCCGTGTTTCCTTTGATTCCACTTTACAACGTCCGGAATAAGGCGAAATGTCCATCTACCAGTAGATGATATAACCCATCTCCTTTGCCATTGGGCCAATGTCACCTCCCTCTCTTCCTTCATGATGACGCTTTTATTACTAGCTCCTTCACGTTTACGCCTGTAGAGCCTGGCCCTTTCTTGAGCCAGGAGGTCTATTGGGGGCATGTCGGCTATCACACACACAGCATCGTGCGAGACCGTTCGGAATGCCCGGGCCACCCTCAGGGCGGACCTTCTGTACACGGACTTCACCCCGCGGGCGTACGATTGTACCCCTAAGGCATGCGCCCAAATGGGGGCTGCGTAGAGCAGCATCGAGTTTACGGCCCCGGAAAATAGTCTCCGGCTACTTTGGCTTGGACCGCCAACATTAGGCATGATTCGTGCCAAGGCAGAGGCGATGCGAGACGCTTTTTCGCAGGCTACCCGCAAGTGCTCATCAAAATGCAGTCTCGCATCAATCTGAACTCCTAAATATCTTAGAGACTGCTGGGAGGCTATTTTACTACCCCCTACATTGAGAGTAATATCTTCTTTAACTTTTCGGCCTGTCACCAGAACAGCTTCTGTTTTGTGCTCAGCCATCCGGAGCCCCACCGACGTTAACCACTTCCTAATCGCAGCCACAGCCTCATTGGCAACCTGTGTGACCTCCTCCTTGTATTGGCCTACCACAGCCACCGCAACATCATCAGCAAATCCGATAGCTCTTGCACCTTCCGGCAGCTGGAGCTTCAGCACTGAGTCATACATAATATTCCACAACAATGGACCCAGTACCGAGCCTTGTGGGACACCACCCGAGATACCATACGTCTTAATTCCAGTCTCTGTGTCGTACACCAAAATCCTCTCCTCGAAATAGCTTCTATTTTCCTTAAGTATATCGGAACTCCCAGTTCTTTTAACGCAGCAAGTATGGAACCCCACCTAGCCGTATTAAAAGCGCTCCTGACGTCAAGAGTAACTATAGCGCAATACTTCTTCGCGCCTCTTCTCCAACGTTTGCCCTCGATAGCCTTGCGTGCGATGTCGACGACAACCCCAATTGCGTCCACTGTAGATCTTGCCTTCCTAAAACCGTACTGATGGTCGGATAGTCCTTGTGGTCCCTCCGTGTATGCTTCGATCCGCTTGCAGATGATCCGCTCTAAAATCTTCCCTGCTGTATCCAGTAGACATATAGGCCTATATGCCGCCGGGTCGCTAGGTGACTTGTCGCTTTTCGGAAGGAGGACTAGCTGCTGTTTCTTCCACCGTCTGGGGAAATTCCCCTCTCTCACGCACGCATTATATACCTCTAAAAACAGATCTGGCCGAGTTCTAATAGCGGTCTTAATAGCAACATTCGGGACTCCATCCAACCCGGGGGCTTTGCACTCTTGAACCTTGCCACAAGCCCATGTCAGTTCTTCTAATGAAACTGCCGGAACCTCTTGTGGATCTTCAAGCGGGTTCATAGGCTGCAACGTATCCATCTGGTGAGGAAACAAGGTGGTAACTATCTTCTCCAAGAAGGCCGGACAAGTCGGGGGTGGCCTGGACAGAACTTTGAGTCTGGCCGTTACCACCTTATACGGCCGTCCCCAAGGGTCAGCATCCACCTCGTCACTTAACTCTCTCCAGCAACGGTTCTTGCTGATCTTGATAGCTTTTGCGAAAGCTCTTCTGGCGGCAATATGTTCTTTTTTGTGGATCTCGTGGTTTGGACGACCCCCTCCCTCGTTGCGCCGACCTGGGCATGCGGTGGCATTCCCTGCGAAGTTTCGCGATCTCGTATACACTGGAGGACGGCGCTCTTTCCTGGAGCTTTTCGTCATTGACGCATCACAGGCGTCAAAGACCCGATTCATTAGAGTTCCCACCATATCCTCCGAGTTTCCGACCATCGTAACGTTGCCCTCCATCATGACAGCGAAAGAATCTCGATCGAACGTCCTATAGTTCCACGTTGCTCTTCTCTTGTCTTTAGCAGCCCTCTCCCTACTCTTCTCACTGACCTCATATACAATAGCTTGGTGGTCGCTGTGTGTATAGTGATCACTAACCTCCCACGCCGTAATCCTTCTAGCAAGGCTACCACACGCGAATGTCAGGTCGACTATGGAGCTGCGACCATTCATAGCAAAGGTCGGGCTGTTACCCGTGTTGCAGAGATAGACGTCCAAACTGACTAGGCTGTCCAGGAGAGCCGTCCCTCGTTGGTTCGTTACCCTGCTGCCCCACTCCGTGGCCCATGCATTGAAGTCCCCAGCAATAATAAGAGGTCTTCGCCCTCTCGCATCATCCAATAGCCTATCGAGTAATGCCTTGAACTCTTCTAGGGACTCACTGGGTGCAGAATAAACACTGTAAAAATATATGCCGCACCCCTTGATCCAAGTGAATCCATCCTCCGGGACTTGCTTAACCTCCTGGTTTATTACCGCAAATCCACACCGCAGCTCGGTCACTCGCGTCCGAAACCCATTGAGGACTGTTGATATTCCTATATTGCTCGCACAGGATCGCCACGTCTATTTTCATCTCGTGCACTGTCTGGCTGAGAAGATCTTGTGCCGCCTCGCAATGATTTAGATTAAGCTGAATAACTCTCATTCTCATTCTTTCTTTCCCCGTTCCACCTTCTTTATGGCCTCTTGGTAATAGGGGCACTTGTAGCTACCAGTTGCATGCGGTTCTCCGTCTTTTCCCTGGCAGAGACAACAGTTAGGGGTTTTAGTGCAGGTCCTAGCGATATGCCCTCCCTCTCCGCAACGATGACAGTTTTTGTACCTATCAGGCCCTTTGCAGTTACGCGCCAGATGCCCAAAAGCCCAACACCTGTAACTATTTTGTATTGTAGCAACTATTTTCTCTCGAATGCGACACCTAACCCAACCAATCTTAATTTTATCCAATTGCACCGCTTTCCTGGCTAGATCTGCTGGTAGTGCAATCACCGCTGTTTGGGTGCCACCGTAGGCGGTACGAAGGGATTTAACTACAACTTTCCTTTCCTTTGCCGCCTCCAGATGACTTTCGAAGGCCTCAACAATTTCTTTTTCTGTTGTAACTTCGTCCATGTCTTTTATCTCCAGGAGCACCTCAGTTGACAGGGTCTTTACCTCCGCTATTCCCTTAAGTTGCTCTGCCACCGCAGTCTGGAACTGTGCTGCCTTCGAGCCACTCGCAGGTCCCATCTCAAAAAGCAAGTCTCCGGTGCCTCTCTTTCTTATTTTTACCACGTTGCGTCCCAGTTCTTCAAGCTCCGGGGCTTGTTTCATGCGTCGCAAAATGTCCGCGTATGTGCCGCTCTCGCTGGCTCTCACTACCAGGGCATCCCGATGCTTGGGAATGGAGTGCGATGGTTTCTTCCTCCTTGGCTCGACTGTCTTCCATTGGCTCCCGGGTGCTTCATTAGACTCTGGTGGGGTCCTCTGTGAGGTATGCGACTCCTCCTGAGTGCAGTGCAACCTGAAAATGATTTAAGTTATCTAGATGCAGCGCCTGTCAAGATCAGTCAAGGAATACTTAAGTTTTATGGAGAAACCAGAGAAGAGAGAAGTTGAATTGTGATCCAGAAGTGACAAAATGTCTGCAAACAACGAGCAAATCCCTAGCAATCAATAGCCAAAAACTTTCAGATGTTTCTCGTCCCCCGTATGGCGGGCGGATCGGGTTGCCCAGGCAGTTTCATGGTAAGCAAATGGTAGATTTGACATTCAGTAAAAAAGAGATTTTGTTACATATGCTTAGGATTGTCCTGTTGAAAACGTAGTCTTGTTCTAAATTCGTTGCAGCAGCACTGGTTCTTAAATTATTTCTTAAAATATCAATGTAGACATACTCGTTCATTATACCATCTATAAAACGCAAATTCCCGACTCCACCAGCACTCATGCATCCCCATGCTAAGACCGAGCCACCTCCGTGTTTGGAATTAAATTTTGCGGCTTGAACTCTGTGTTCTTTTTCCTCCCCTCTAGACGCCAACCATTCGTTCCAAAAACGGAAAATTGGCTCTCATCTGAAAAGATGACCTTCCGCCAAAATTCAGAACCAAAATTTACATGTTTCTTGGCAAATTCCAGATACTTCTTCCTGTTGGCTGAACTTACCCAAAATTTCTTCCGCCCTGCTCGCCCGTGATATGCATTTCGTCTCATCACCTTCCGTACAGTGCTTGGAGAATGCGCTTCCCGATCTCCAGGAGACCCGCGGCTAAGGTCGGTGCACTTACCACTTGGGTTTCTCTGAACTACCCGCAGCATACACCGTTCGTCTTGAACCGTTAACACTCTAGGGCGACCACTGCGCGGTTTATTTTCCAAGGTCTTTCTCTCTCCAAAACGGTCTATGATGGCGTGAACCGTGGATTTCGGAACTCCGGACAGTCTAGAAATGTCCCGTATAGATTTGCATTCATTATGCAGCAGAATTATTCGCTGTTGTCCAGACAGTGAATTCCCTCCTTCTGGGCCCCATTTCACAATCGATGTTGTTGCTACAAATCTCTAATTGAAACTAGGCTCAGGGAAAAGGTGGAGTGACGGTTGGAAAGATACAAAGAACGGCTGCGCAGTAACACATTTTCGAAAACGCGACGTAATTTTACTTACATATTCTTTCAGTGTCCAAAGACTTTTTGCGCCTGCTAACAATGGCATTCTTATTAACACTTGCTTTTACACACGTCCCTATTTTGAGATAAAAAAAAATGTTTTTGAGAAATGAAGAGAGCATCCTAGTTAAAATAAATTTATTTTTTCCTCTTATTTTTATGACGCCTAAAACTCGAATCAGTTATTATTGAGTGAAAAGAATGGGTGTCCATTCACTTTTTACACTAACTATAAATCCGCGCCTGGATTGAGATATTAGATTTTTAAGGTAGTCGCATTGCAGTTTGGTTCGATCCGAAGCAATTTTTGCTGGGCCTGTATACTTCATTTTATTCATCAAGATACGTAAAGCATATGATGGAGCAGACAGGGTTATTTTAATTGGTCTCGGTTTTGGCAAAGGGTTGTTCGCATCAGTTGCATGTGCAACGGACTTAATCATGTTACGATCTCATTGGCACTGCTTTTGGTTTTTTTCAGGGCCCAGACGCGATACCTTTTTTTCGATTTTCCCCCCACCAGTTATCCTGGCGGGGCGGGAATTTATTCAGTTAAGTGGCTTACAAGGACCCCAGCCGATTTGGCTTGTGGAGTGATGGGAGGGCGGGTATCTTAAATATACTAACTTACAAACTAACTTACTGCTAACTTAAAACTATTACATGGCTGGCCTCTTTAGGCCTAGCCTAGTTTTTATACAATTTTCAATACGCGATACCTTTATATCTACAGCCTTTATATCCGGATTAATGTGTGAGAGAATTTGAAGTACTATTTTAACGTTAACATTGTTGTTATGTTTTGATAACGAGTTACTGTTTTCTTCTACATTATATATGATTATATTTTTTCGCACGTTTCTCACGCTCCATAATTTCAGCGTAGAAATACTCAACTTCAATTGTTGAAAAAGCATGATCCAAAGGACTTACCTGAGATTGTTTTAGTGCAGCCAATTCTTGTCTCACTTCGTCATTTGATTTTGCCAATTCTTGACTCAATTCTTTATTTGACTTCGTCAGCTGCTCCAAACTTACTTTTAGTCTCGCTAACGTAGACATAATTTCTTGACGGCCAGTTTCCGATTCGACACAATCTGGACAAAAATATCTCATCTGTCTGGTACGTTTTGTAAGAGCAAAAACTAACCCCAGAAGCAGTTAAGGTGATGCACTCTGGGTGAAACAGTGATCGGCAGCTATCACACACGACAAAGTCCAGTTCGTTATTCTTTTTCAAAATTTTAATAACGTTTTTACATTTAGAACACTTGTTATCCATGGTGACAACGAAACTGCAAACTTATTTAGTTAAACATAATAAAACTTTCACTATATAATTATGAAATTCATCAAAACAAAGTCAACGGTCAATCCCCAACGCGAGTGCAAACACACGTCCGACTGTAACCGCGGACTAGTCCTGTATTGCAATCAAATATTACGTTTTATTTTCTCAACTTTTACATTGGTTGTTTTATACAAATTCGATGCAAGCAAACGCAAGAATTTGTACAATTTTACAGGTATATACATCAGAGACCATATAGAAAAGAAACAATATTATATAGTATTTACACTTAACACTTATTTACAAGTACTTACAAACTATTGACCATCTTTTATGAGTTTAAAAATTTTTTCACAATACGGCAACTGTCAAGGATGACTGCTTTTTGTAGTTCATGATGTACACTATGGTATTTTTAGTTATGTCGATTTCAATTGTTTGGGGATAACTCCTGTGGTCGACATGACGAATGGTAGGATGCTGATGACTTCTTGTTTCCAGAGATGTTTAATTTATACGGCTAGGTCCAGGTATTTTGTTAACTTTTCTTGAATTTTGTTTTGTAGATCATGAGTATTGGGTATTGAAACATCAATGAGGAAGGTTTTTTCTTTTCTTTTTTAAACACTATTGTGATATCCGGTCTGTTGGTGAGAATGGAGGTATTCCAAAGAATTTTAACTTCTTCATTCTCAACAACTGGTGGTTTTAATTTGTAGTGTGGATTATCTTCCAACACGATGTTAGGCTTCCTGCATAGATGACTGTATGTGATGGCAGCAACATTGTCATGTCTTTGTAGGTAATTTCTTTGAGCAAGGATGGGGCACGCGGATAAGATATGGTCTACGTTTTCTGTGTATAGATTGCATTTTCTACAGAGATCTGAAGTTTGTTTCTTTATTATGTGTTTACTGAAGCTTCTTGTCTCTATGATCTGGTCCTGTAGCAATCATGAACCCTTCTGTCCCCGGATAGAGGAGTCCTTTGGTAAACCATTAAAATTATTATCATTTATTATTATTTATTTTTTATTTTATTATTCCACTACATCACGACTAAAGATGTTATGAGTCGGCCGAATATAAAATTACTCCAGGATGCAACCAGCTACCTAAGGAGCAGATCTAGGGACTGTCGGTGCCTCTACAATACTTAGCGCAAAATATGGGCTGTTCCAAATAAAGCGATTTCTTGCACTTCCCAGTCTTTTGAATTACCTGGGAGTTTAGACAAGTTCTTACTCAAATTTTGCGGAATGAATCCAAGAGCTCCGATAACTATCGGTACGACCTGTGCTTTTACGCCCCATATTCGGCTGATCTCTATTTCCAAACTCTTGTATTTAAGACGTTTCTCTGCCTCCTTGTTAACGACGTTTTGATCGCAAGGTACAGCAACATCGACAAGTAAACACGATTTTTTCTCAAAATCCCGGATGACTATATCCGGTTTGTTTGCCGCTATCGTGCGATCAGTTTGAATTTGTTGGTCGTACAATATCGTACACAATCCAACAGACGTCGCTGGTTCTGGTGAGTGTACGTACCACTTGGGGCATGTGTTTGGAACTTCGAGGGCAGTACAGATCTGCCAGTGGAAGTAGCTACACACCCTGTCGTGTCTATTCAAGTATTCGGCCTTTGCTAGGATTGGACAAGCTGAGACAATACGATCAATGGGGAATGGGGATTCCTGGGAAATGCGGCATTTATCATGGGAAATTTTGAGAACCGCTTTATCATAATGTATTCTCAAGGCCTGATTTTGGGCAGCTATTCAAAGTGCTTCCGATTCTGGCTTCATTCTTCCCCTTTTAAACCACATAAATGATTAATCTTTATTGATCTGTGCTCTGTCCATTCGTTTCAAATAATGCCCGTGGAGTGGTTTGTCTCCACGACGTCTTTAATATTTATCTCACAATTCATGTTAAGTAGCATCAGAAGTTCAGTCTGTCATGCTGCGTGTCTTGCAAAGTTTTTGCAATTCTTCTTGCTACACTAACGATGCCTCTGTTTCCAATTCTTCGGTCAGATTTCATGACCTGCCTCATTAGTGGGTCATCTTGATGTCTGACTACATACTTTCCCATCCCGACGATTGTGCCAGGAGGCCTTAATTTGTAATTTGATTTTGAAGGGAGAGGATTATTGGGTCAATTACTACTAGAATAAAATAGGGGGGAAACTAGGTTACAGTAACAACTGGAATTTTGAATTGAATAAATTTATTCAATTCTTGCACCACCTCCATTGAAAAAATTCTTAAATTGCTCCCTTACAGCATAGGCTTCTCTTGGAGCATTATTAAACTGCCTTGTAGCCCTTCGAAGGACGACTGTGGGCTGGCTTTCTACTGACTGTAGAAGCCCTTCATCAATCCCCTCCTCATTAATGATAATGTTATGTAGCAGGAACACATGTTTTTACATTTGTGTCCCCATGTTTTGGTTCCAACTGCAGTTTAGTTTTTAGGCAACGCCACTTGGCCACAAGAATGCCAAAGCCACACTCAACTGTCCGACGTGCTCGGCTCAGTCGATAGTTGAAGACCTGCTGTTTCCGAGCCCTGTTCCTCTCAGAATATGGTCTCATTAAGTATTTCTGGAGGGGATAGTCCTGGTCGGCAAGTATTACGTGAGGCATCACCTCACCCCCAGGAACTAGAGGCTTTGGATGTGGCATATTGAAGCACTCCTCTCTTCTTTCCAAATATTCTCCCACAATTGAGGAGAAAAATGCCCCACTGTCGCTTACCTTCCATAAGCTCCAGTGTCTATGACAATAAATGTATAGTTCGCATCCACAATTGCTTGAAGATGGGTTGAGAAAAACTGTTTATAATTAAAAATCATCGACCCGGAATTAGGAGGACATTTAATTCTTATGTGTTTCCCATCCAAGCAACTTACACAATTCGGGAAATCCCATTTTCTTCGAAATTCTTCAGCTGCCCTTTCATGCATAGCTGTTGGTACCGCAGCTGCCCTTTCATGCATAGGTACGGCATATGTTTCTTCACAAACTCTTACCAGATAGCCTCACAAGTTTCATAAATAACTTGCCCAATTGTATTGTGGGCTATCCGGAAAGAGAATGACAGTGCTCTATACAATATTCCTGTTGCCAGGAACCTGAAAATAGACAAATATAAATTAAAATATTGTATGTCTATTATTATTATTATTTTAGATATACAATATACCATTTGCAGATAGCAAATACATCACCGATGTTAAATAGTACACAAACTAAACATTTGCAGTGTACAACTACATAGTATGCAATTACAAATGAAAGACTTAATACATTTTAATATAAAAATATTTTTGTAACATATAGTATTATATAACATATGCAAATACATTTTCAACTAATCTCCAAACTAGATTCGTAAGTTTATATAAATATTGTGTACAAGAAGTTGCAGTGGCAACTTCACTATTGTGTTATTATATTTTACTGGTAAAAGTCTACAAAGTCCCTGATTTAAAAACATTCATTATGTTTGCAATAAAATATAACATTAACTAGTTGTAAGTAAGTAATGTAATGGAGTTGATCCTATTTAACTTACCTCAGAGTCACTGTCAATCTTTCCTCAGGAGATATAACTCTCCGAAAGTTGCTCCTCTTCTTAACTTTCTCGCGGATACCATCCAAAATTTAAAAAAGAGTAATTGGAGACATCCGCAAGTACTCAAATAACTTTTGCGGCTGGCGCAATAACTGTGAGAAAAGGGTGTGAAATTCAACACTTTTCTCGCGATCTTCAAAAATTTCGTTCACCCACATATCTCGCTCTTTATCAAGAAGCAAGATCTTCAGAAGGGGGCTCGTTTCCATCAACTGATTCTTCTTCGCTGCCATACTTGTTTTTTACGCGGGTGCTTCTTTCAAACGTTCTGCAAATATTGCTGAAAACGAGCTGTGGAATTATGGGAGTATTCGGATGCTTCTCGGATGAAACAAGACGACCGATTTCGCTCGGGTTCGTCCGACAGCGAACGACCGATACTTCGGCTACACTGTGACCGGTGTTCCACATCGCACGAAGTTACTGGTGTATATTTAAACTTTGTCCCAACATGTCACTGTTCAATGCTATTCACGGATTAGGGAATAAAAACAATGCTGCTTGATATTTAATCGACTCTTAGGTAGCTCAAATTTTGCTTTCTTTAATGTTCTTACCCAAGACGCTATTGCTAGACTTCTCTGAAAAGATACACCAAACTTTGCGTTTGGCAAATTCCCAGTCTGCGTTACCACAAGGTTTAAGCCAATCGCCATGAATTATTTTCTGCCCTTTTCTTATCCAAAAGCTGTAGTGCCACATCGTGATTTTACTTCAGATTTTCACCTCACAGAGATACAAACAATGGTTTAGGCTCGCGTGTAACAAACTGGGAAAGAAAACTCTCAATGGCGCTTTCTGATTTGCGTTGGTGCGTGTAATTTTTGGCAAAGGGCATTAACGTCAAGGGAGACCTTGGAAAATGCGTCGTACTTATTATATAACAGGTATCTTCAGCAAAATGTTTGCCCTGGGAGGAAGTCTTATTTCTAAGTAACTGTCTACTATTGTATTGATAAGCTGAATTTCATGAGGAACATCAGTTTATTTATTTGGTCAAAAAACAGTAAAAACTGTATATGACGTGCGGGGAAAGATTATCTGCGCACATTTTTTTGAGGCCCAGAATAATATATATACACACACACACACACTACGTTAAGGCAGTGGCTTTAGCACACTGGTTAGTGCCAGGGTAAAGGTTTTCATTTAATGCAAACTACCGCTTTATGCTATTCACTTAATTAAATATGAAACATAAGCATCTTTATCTCTGAAGTGGAAAGACAAATGCTTCTCAGTTTCAAGTACAGTTTTGTACATGCGTTCTGCAGTTAACATAAGACCATCTCGGTTTTTCACAACAACAAATCTTGTGTATTGTGCAAAATGCGAGTAAATGTGCACAACACTTTCCTTGAGTAGAGTAATAACACAATTACAACACGTAATTCGTTTGGTCAAAGACCGAACAATAAAGCCTCACACGTAGTACAGCACATTGCCCCTTATGTCTATCAGTTGTGGCTTTAGAACATCTTCAACGTTGAACTGTAGAGTATCAAATTCATCATGCGTACTCTCACTTTCCAGTTTTTTGTCCTTCCATTTTGGGCTAAAAATTGACTCTACAATATCACCATCAAGGGCAATACAGTGTCCGGTCACGGACGTTTCAGAGAATTTCGTGCAAGAAATTATATATGTATGTTGATGCAGTATATGTTGAGGGACTGTTAACTGCAATTTTCGTAAACAGAAAGTACTTTGACACTCATGCGAAATGCATGTGCTCTCTTTGATGTGACTTTGTGTCCTCCTCATCCCTCCAGGGATTTCATTCATTCAATTTGTTGAATTTCAATTTATTGCTGTGATTTTAATTTGTGACAATTCTTAAATGAATTCATGATAATTTTGCAGTTGATTTTCCTTTTGATGTTTTTTTTAATATTAAATGTTTTTTTTTAATGATACTGGCATTCTGTAATTTTGTCTTGCTTTCAACGCGTATCCAATTATCTTTTTTTGTGGTCGCGATTTTGTGTTTTTGTTCGAATTCTTCAGAAGAGCCGTGATCCCACTAGAGTCCCCGACAACCGACGAGCAGAGCGGTTTCAATATTGCATCGTACTTGTTAAACACTTTCTCACTTCTCCTCCCACAGCCTTTAAGTTATTCATAACATTAGTAACTATCCATCGATTCCTTTGAAGACATGTACAGCTTCTATTGGAGTTATACAGTCGGCAATCCAGCAGAAATTACTGTCTATGAAAATCATTTCGCAAAAGACACTAGCATTTCTGAGGATTCTTACTGCCCCACTCATCGCTTCTGAAGAATACCCAGGAAAGAAATCAACAACAGACTTCGAGTCCTGTAGGTGTATTCTATAAAAGTGCACAGCCCGAAGTTATTTCCCCTATTGTGTTAGTAAAGGCTCAGGTGCCACACTAGGTAATAGTTCTCTATACGTATGCAAGCGCAATGGAGCTTTTACACACTTTCTTCGTGTTTTGAAATAACTTCACTCTAGAAAAGTCAGTAAAAAATAGTTCACTTTGGGAAAACTACCTTTTATCTCCTCGGACATTTGTTGAAGACCGTGTGCTAAACAAGAGAAGTGGATAAAATTTGGATAAAACACTCGGCGAACAGCAGCTTCAGTATGCTGCAGTATCTGAATACATTATAAGCACCCTTTCCTTGGATACATTCAGAAAATGTGCGTGACATGTTTTAAAAAAAAATGAAGCAATGTAGCAGGCTCAGATGCACCATGAAAGTCTTCTCGGGGATATAACACTTCCAGTTCCGTTGTAAATTTTGGACCATTTATTTTAGGGAATATTTTCATAGTGGTTTCAAAATCACTTTCCGGGAAATTCTCAGAGTACTGTACGAAATGTTCGGTCAGAAATAATTTCCCAGCACACAAAAGGTCAGAACTCTCAAACCTGTCTACGACGTTGTTTAATGTATCACACACTTCCAGAGCAGCAACACGGTTACTTCCTTCTTTGCGAGAGATGTTCACTCGGAGATTCTTGTTCGTCTTCGTACACTTTGCGAACCTTGGTTACTTCATCAGAAAACCTTTTGATGAATTCCTTCATTTAAACAGAATCTATATTTCTTTTCTGAACACTGTCGAAGAAAATTGTTACGTGAAGCATGATTTTGTGGTAGAAAGAAAGCCAGAATACAAAATCTTGATATTTTAATGCTTGCACAAATCCTGCAGCTTGACCGCCGGCTTTGGGATTGTCTTCTTCACTATCTCGAATATGCTCGAAACAATGAGACAGAATTTATTTCCAAACAGTATGAACAGCTCTATGCTGGAAGTACCATCTTGAAGGTGGTGCAGAACACAGTTTTCTTTGCACAAATTTTGCTAAATGTTGCATTCTTTTGGGCGATCTAGAAAAAAAATTAGCATATTCCTTGAAGCTTTCCAAAAAATAGAAGATGAAGAAGCTGCTTTTTGAAGTAAAAGATTTCCTTGATGTGCGTAGCAATGAACGTAATTTGCGTTAGGATATTTTTCTTTTACAATGCACTGCACCCCATTTTTTGACCTTTCATAACAGCAGATCCATCATACGTTTGGGCTATGAGCTTATCGGGAGTTTTATCTAAACCGAGCTTGTGTAATTGTCCCAAAATTTTATCATCTTAACCCCGGGCACTTAACCCCAGGCACTTCTTTCGATGATTTGAAAGAAGTCCCAAAATCGCTCATATATTTTACTTCCCGGCTGATACGAGAAAATTAATGACATTTGGGTTTCCAGAAACTGACCGTTGTTTCGTCCGCCTGATTGGCCACGTGTTCTGCCTTACTTGCTCTGTCAAGTATTTTTTGCAAACGGCAAACATTGCATCCAGTAAATCATTGTGGATGGTCTTTGAGATACCTCTAAAAGTCGTTGCATTGTCCAAATGACTTTTAAAAATATTATCCAAAGCGTCTGTGTAATTAATCAGTTCCCTGAAAATACCTGGGTTATCAGAGATATCAGCTTCATCATGACCGCGTAACGCTAATTTAAATTCTCCACAAAATTTAATAGCAGCAACAATGCGATCCAGTCATTAAGAGCATTCGTACGTTTCGTAGATTTTGAAAAGAAAGAATTTATTCCATTCAAAGTTTGAAAGAAAATACGACACTCTTATATGCATAGCTGACTATCACAGTATGAGATTTAGCACATGGCTGAAACAGTGAACAAAAAGAGCTCTTGGATACTTCTCTTGCACCTGCGCTTTTAGGCCATTCGATTCTCCAGTCATCACTGCTGCTCTATCATATGTCTGAGCAACCAATTTGTCACCGATATCGTATAATTTGACTATTTCTTCCACATGATGAAATAAGCCATTGGCAGATCTATCCGCGCATACATCCACAAACATACAAATGTCTCCTGAATTTCTAGTTTTCTTCCTGATCATATCTTAAGAGAAGTACCTAATTGTGGTTTGTTACTTACGTCGGATGTTTCATTTAAAATAATTGCAACATGCTGGGCCGTGGAAATATCTTTAATTGCTCAAGACATTACTAATCGCAGATATCAAATCATTTTAAATTCTGTTGAAAGTGCCTTTAAATGTTTTGGCAAATTCTAGTTGTTGTTGCAAGGTAGTATTATACATACTCAACGTTTGAAGTTCAACGTAATTACCTTTGTAGATCGACTTATTGTCACGATGCCCTCTGAAAGGCAATTACTGATTGATAAAAAATATGTCACGTCATTTAGGCGTTTTAATATGTCTCTGTTTTTTCTGTGTCATGTCGCATTACATCTGATCTCAACTGAAGATCAAGTTCAGTTTCGATGCGGACACTTCCAAAACTGGACAGCTGAACCAGTGAATGCAAATGACTTTGGAATCTGTCGTGGTTTGCTATTGCATTTGAAAGATTGTTCAAATTGTTATAGCCTTTGTTCCAAACATTACGATCATGGGAAAACAAACATGGCCAGCAACATGATTTATTAAGTTCTCTGCTACCTGTTAACCAATTAGTGTGTTCATATTTTTAGTATTAAAATAGCCGAAATATTCCCGTCCCTTTTCTTTGTGCAAACATGAAGTCAGCAAGTTTCAGAACAGGCCTCCCTACTCGAATAACATCACTTTTCTCCACAAAAATACAACTGAACGGATTTTTCTAATATCCTCAATTACACATATATTTTCTACCATAGCGCAATACTTTACTGCTATATAGCAGAAAAGGCAGCACAGGGGGAGAACAGAAATAATACGCACAGATTAAACAAATTCACGAGTTCATATTATCACTTAGAACACCAGAAGTGCTTACCACTGTGTCGTATGCGAACACGTCTGCAAGCTCATTTCAGGGCCACCCTTTGCGATGCTATACGTGGTGGGCCTGGGTTGCGGCGCTTACCAGAGGGCCACATACAAAAACCAAATGGAGCTTCCAGAAAGTCAAGAACGCATGCGCGAACTCCCCAATGCATTTACACGGAAAACATCGCAGTGCCGGAGAACATCGCTTTCGGGCCGGGTTGTTGCGCCTACCACATCTGCCTCGTTCACCCGCTTTCTGTCCGCATTAGAGGTGTGTGCTCGATGCAGGGCCGCGCGCCTCCGCAAGCCAGTGCACCCTTCTTTGACAGAAATTTAAACTCCTAGCTGAGTTCTCATCATTGGTGTGATTCGCGATTTCACAATAAAATACATTTAACTGTCTTTTTTCCAGGGTAAGCGCAGCATACCTAGCTTACCTGGAATGCACGCCACGGATGTGAATCATCCTTGCACACCTATATTTGTGCAGCTTGTTTTACGCCAAAAGGAGCGATGGATAAAAAAAATTGTTAATGTCGGGAATAGGACTTGAATGAACAACTTCCATATCGATCTTTGCATTCACCTTTCCTTTAGAACTGAACACGTTTTTAACTTCGGGCATCTGCCGAGCGACTGACTCGCGCAGCGCTTCCTTTCAGATAAGATAAATTCGCTCCCCCAAGGTGGCAAACCTGAGCCGCAAAAATAAACCAACTATCAAATCTCATTCTACCAACATTGATCAAATTCACTACAACAAAAAGTCTATTTTAAAATGTTGGGGGGGGGGTCTAGTTCCGCGTTGATTCGCCCATGGCCGTCTCTATACAGGCCGGTGTCTTCGATTTGGCAACGCTGTCGGCTAGCAGCCTCGGGGGCCGACCTAGCCGCGAGTCAGCGCGCCCTTTTCGGTGCAGTAATGTTTCTTACAAATAGGGAAAATAACAAATTTTATATTAAATGCACCAATTTTTTGTTTCGGTATTACCAAGATCGTTGAATTATGAATTTAAACAATCGTTGACATTTGGTAAAAGTTAATATTCGATTTCACCTTATAGAAACGACAAATTACAAATTATTTCGATAGAACTACCAGTCCTTTAGTATCTATTGAAATTAACTCAGACTTTACCCTCCTCTAGATAATGGAGATAAAAACTTCACCAGTATCTAATACACAATAAGACGGGATTGGGATTCGTTTTTAACATATTAAAAGAAATGACTGTGTAATACCAATTTATTGAAATTATTATATTTTGAAAATATCTTATCATAAGCACAACATATTTAAGTACTTCCAGATTGAATAATATTTGGCAATCAACACTAAAAATGGCACAGAGAGACACTGTAATAAAAAACCGTTCAAGAAATACACCAAAAAATATAATTTCACATCATCATTCACCGACAGTTTCAGTACATCTCACACAAAGGATAAATGTTAATAATATAAGAAAAGGATAGAAATCCTTTTACATTTACAAACACAATATCTACCACAGAATAATCAGTGCATTAAAGTGGACATTTTTCTTTTCTTACAATCCTTCCCTTCAGAGAGGTTGCTGTTTCTATTTTTTCTATAGTTGTTTAATAATATATTACAAAATATTCCTGTCATTCTCACAACTAGGTCACTGTTCTTAGAATTACACAAACAATCATCATCGACTACAGATTTCATGAAGGCATTACCATTTATAGCCTCTAAAGATAAGTTTAAAAGAATTTTCTTACGTGAACATTCATGGGCCAGAAACACTGATTCATACTTCTCTGAAATTAACATCTGCATGACAAAATAGGTAAACACCAACATCAATTACAAAATCAGAAGGAACGGCAAGTCCTCCTCTGTTCAGATTGGAGAAATATTCATCCATTTTTTCTTTCTGACCGGTGAGAAGTGAAACACTCACGGCACATGTTAATAAGGAGGTCATCTTATGTGTCACATAACCACAAACATACAAAAACCCTGGCTCGTTTACAATTTCATACTTCAAGAACTCGTATGATAAAATTGCTTGAAATTCATCAGTAATGCTAGTTCTTTCATAAACATTACCTTCATTCCGTATCTCACTGTCTCTTAACAAACCGCTCACATCTATACAAATTACATCTATACAAATTTGTATTAAAAGATACATTGCCAAATCGAGCAGAGTGCAGGCCTAGTAAACTCTTAATTCTAAGCATCTTTTCAGACTCTGATATTTGAGTAACACGTTATAATTTGCTCCAGAGAGCTGTCTGTAGAGACTGAATCTGTGTTCCAAGCAGTCAGTCTGAAATTTACCTGGTAACACCTACGGAACTTTGTACTTTGATAATCCCAGGGTGATTATTCTATATATGACAACAGTACTGCAGTATAGAGCATTAAATGTATCCTCTGAGAGAAAGTTGTCTTTCAAATTCAAGTTCTTCCATGCAAGAAGCCACCTCTGAAACTTATTAAGAAATTGTAACCTATCATCATCAACAGTGTAAAAAGGACAAGCTAACGAATTACGTGTTCTTTCCTTTCACAGTGTCTTTTGTGTTGACAATGGTCCACCAAGTGAGGATTATTTTAATAAATGCTGCAGTTTCAGTATCACCACTGGAAAGAAGTGCAGCATAAGTAGTTTCATGAAAAATGTTAATGACTAAGTTAACATTCTGTCTTTCAATGCTGTTGAGAAAAAGTGTCCTATAGTTTAATTTAGGAGCACTTTTAATAACATTCCCTGACTCACTCCTGTACAACTCTCTTAAAGAGGAAAATTTAGCCTTCATTAGCAGCCTGGTACAATCAGAATCATGCTCCTCAAAAGTGGGAAAGAATAATGTCTTTTCACTATCTTTTAAATTCACCCAATTGTTTCTCACACATTTCAAGAGATGAACTGTATCATACATGAAAAGAATTTCATCCGGAAATGGAGGTAGAGTGAAGCAGTACAAATCTGAAGAACCCGTTAATAATCTAAATGCACTTCTATTCAACCTGTGATTATCAGAGATAATTGTCAAAACTTGAAACCCACAGTCATATAGTAGCTTTAGTACATTTATTATCATTTCATGCAGCTCTTCACCCTTCAAATTCTTCACTGGGATGAGAGATACTACTTCCTTGTACTTTCCAAATGCAGATGTTACCATAAATGCCTGCACTGTTCTTGCTACATATTGTACATTATTTGAGGCAAATCCAGAGAGCATTTCCCCTTTATAACTAACGCACTCTTTCACATATATCTCATCTAATTGAAACGTCACTATTTTTTCCCTCTCCGTTAAAAACTTTGAGGACTGTTTCAAAAAATGCATGTTCTGTTCACTGCTAACATGTGAAACACCTAGTTTTGCACACAGCTGTTGTAAGTGCTTTGTATGAGGCAAACTGAGAGTATTATTTTCCCTCAATGCTGAATAGCATCCTGATGATTGCATGTATAGCACAAATGACACCATGGTTATGTTAAAAGAATACCTTTTCTTTTGAGATAACAACAGTTCAAGTTGTTCTCTTAAAAATCTAACACTTTCTGATTTACCTGTTACAATCTCTGTGCTTTTCAGTTCTCATTCTAATAACTTAAGAGTATATACAGCATTAGTTCTCAACGTATCAATGGTCAATACATCCTCCTCTCTATGTAAATAACATGTTAACAGATTTTCAATCTGACCACCTATTTAGTTTGACTCTGTGGCAAAATCCATGCTAAATCTAACTTATCGACCATAAAATTATTAACAACAACACAAATAATCAAGTCCTTGTCCACCTTAACATTACACTTTACCTTTGGTGTATCTTTAATTTCTAAAATATAAAACAGGACAGCATCTTCTCCTGTGAAATGTAAAATTTCTTTTGACTGCAACGTGTCACCCAACACTTTGACAAAATTACTCACAAAACACTGGAAATTGGCAATAATATCACTGTCTAAAAAGTTTTTAATTGCAGCTTCTTGTCTTTTAACATGTTCTAATCTCCTTTTGTTAGGGTCCTTGCGAGGCACACTTTCTGGCTTGCTCAGATAAGGAGGCAGGTGTGGAAAAATACACGGAATTGCACCAGAAATAGCACCGGTTTTTTTCTGGGATGCTCTAGTATCGCCATTTTTATCTTTAAAAACTTCCATTCTGTCTACATCTGCTTCCCTAAAATGTTTGATGCAAACATAACTGTTAGAAGTCACTATTGTAATGCAACCACCCACGTCGGGTGCCGATTCTTTGAAATGAAACCGGGGGGGGGGTCACACCACAGGTTGGAAGCGCCGTCACGCTGAAGGTGTGACGGTCGTTCCCGGATAGCAGAGAGAGCACACGCTAAATTTGTTTGAGGGGCGCCAAGCGCATGCCCACTTACCTGCTATCTTTTCGCCGGCGTTGAGCGTCTCAGGGGTGAGTGCCCTGGGTGGAAGGATTGCATTTGTTTTTTGCTTATGGTAATAATGATATCTCTTGGATTTTTGACTTTGTCACCCGGGAAAAGGGCGGGGACACATTTATTTTAAAAAAACTTTTTGCGGGCATAAAACACAGTTCTTGGCTATTGATAAGTGATGACGATGAACACTTACATAATGATGATGAGGTTGTAGTTACGTCACCGCGAACGGGATTGCTCGCCGACCGATGGGCTGTCGCGGCCGAACCCTCAGGGGCGACGCTGGAGCGTTGGAACGCTTGCCTGACGGTCACAGTGGCCCCGGGGATCAATGCTCCGGCGCGCGAGAAGTCGGCGTTGAGCGTCCACAGAGCGATGACTTGAAGCTGGTGCGCGTCTCAGGTCGTCAAACGTCGCCTGGACCGCATGTAATGTTGCAAGCCAAAAGTCTGGCTATGCACCCTTGTAATTAATTATAGGATGTGGATCCCTTTAGTCCCAGCCTGGCATGCGGAATAAATTCCGCTGCTGAGTGAAGGCTGGGCGGATCTCGTTGCGATCGGCACAATGCTCGTCTCTCACGAACTGCTGTTACTGTCTTTCGCCGCTGCTCTCTCTCGTGATTTTACTAATAACCAATGCTCGACCGCTCTCTACTGTAACTTTTCTGCTAATTCTATCTTCGACTGCCCTCTACCGTGATCTTTTTGCTAATCCCTGATTTTCGAGCGTTCTCCCCTCACACGGCCTCGTTCCCCCCTCCCTTTCGCACCGCGCATGAGTTTTTTGTCACGTGCTTCTGCTAAGCGTTTTGATAGGCCGGTTTGCTAGATTCCAGAATTTTCTATTCCTTTAGTTACATGATTGGGTAAGATGGGCATCGCCATGTCGCGACCTTCGCCTCCTGGCTTGTCATTGGGCGGTATTGTCAAGAACGGGGAAGCGCACGCGGGGCTTTCTTGCTGTGACGGTGGTATATTTATTAGGCCTTAGGGATTATGGTACTGCGTGCTAGCGCACGTGTCCCTAATACGGTTGTTCCCGAAGTCTTATCATTTGTTGAAGACACAAAGAGGGTTAAATTTATTGTTCTGGGTTCGGGATTCCCTAGGAAACCTTCTACGCAGCTGGGCAGAACGAATCAGGCAAGGCGGGAGGCCCAGTTGTTCGCCCGAGCCTCTGCTAATGTGGCGTGACGCTGGGGTGGCGATGTGCGATGGGTCATACGATACATCGCACTATCAAGTCCTTCCTTGGGATACTTTTGATCCATTTGTTTCTTAATTCAGCCTCCTCTGGAACTCTGAACACACTTGTGTAGCCTTCTTTTACGACTGCAGACTTGTAGTTGCTCTTGCAACCAGGCACACATTTTCGGGTCATCTGTACATAGAAACAGCATTTTAATAATCAGAAAATGTAACCGGTGTTACAATTGTTATGCATCTAAAAGTAGAATCAATTAATTATTTAAAAATACACGATATGGAACAGCATCACATATTACATTGGCCGAATATAACCTACAAAAAGTAAGCAGCAAAATTTGGAAAATTAATTGTATAAAATAATGACCTACATATATAATTATAAGGTACGTATGAAACCAAATGATTACTTAAAGCCCTTATCATGGCATAAAATAACAGAAATATAGATGGACGAGATACTTACTTTGTAGTGGTGTTGCAGAATACACTCAGACGCTAAATTGACTCCAACATTAAAAAAAACAACTGTTTCGGGCAACAGCCAGAACAAAATATTAAACTAAAATAAGATATGGTACATATCACACACAATACATAGAGCCAGAATACGTATTAACACGAAACAACGCGAATTGAACAGACTGCTTGCACAAACATGCCCTCACCACGCCGGTCCACGTGTTTCACTGTTCAGTCGAGTAGGCCCTGGGAGCACCGTTGCCAAATTTGAGCACTCCGGCCTGTATAGAGACGGCCATGATTCGCCTTTTAGCCCTCTTTGCGGGCGCGTGGGTGGCACAAATGAAAGGGGGTGTCTTCGAACGCCATAATTTCTCCTGACAAATGTTTCCGGTCCCGCGGTTTCCGTCACTTTGGCCGCATCTCCGCACGTCTGCGCGACTTTTTTCACTTGGCTATCTTCCTGCCGTTCTCTGACCGACCTTCTTTGGCCTCGCGGAGAAAATAATCCTTGGCTGGTGACATTTTTACCCTCAATAAATTCAATTGGGCCCTGGCGCGTGGAGGGCGCTGCCGCAATGGAGGGGGGGACGGTACTTCACGCCTTTTGAAGAGGGGCGGGGTTGATCGGCTCTTCTGACAACGGCGCACTTTTTTTTCCAACTTTCCCCCGCCAGTAGCCCTGGCGAGGCGCGTTTATTATCTTAGAGTACATGCGCCGCAGCTTGATGGCTAATGCGGCAAAGAAAGGGGCTTTTCGCTGATTCGTGGATTTTTTTGTTCGTTCACACACACATTCGTACTAAGATCTATTTACAGTTCACACGCGCTCGCACTTCCACACGACACTATATACAACGGCGCACCCCTGGCAGCTGTCGGCGACAAAAGCCGATGGGGTGGGGGCGGTCCAACAGGATAGCTCCTCGGTCCACGAACAGCCCACGGCGAAGGAGCTCGAGGGGCGTGAGTGTTGGCGTTGAAATAAATAATTATTTCGCGATCTGCCACAATACATCAGTTTCAATACTTTTGGACAGTATCCTCCATTTGGAATATATTCCAGATGCACATTATATTGTTTTTCTAGCTCTTTACAATCTTTTGTTAAAGCATACCTGCTCAAACCTTAATACTGTTCCTTTTAAGGGTTTTAACACAGTCCAGTAATGGATAAGCATCACCGAGAAATACAAACGGTGATTTAACTGCGGTATTTGAAAGTTCTGGGGACTGTGGTATCCCAAGTTTCTGTGCATTTAACCATGCATACAGATCTTGTGCCTGATA
Organism: Acheta domesticus; assembly: GCA_031308135.1. NCBI lineage: Eukaryota > Metazoa > Arthropoda > Insecta > Orthoptera > Gryllidae > Acheta > Acheta domesticus. The sequence continues at coordinate 180,231,220 of JAHLJT010004567.1, forward strand.
ATTACCCCGTAATTCTGCTTCCCTTAGCCTTCCACATCGATTACTGTAAATTTATAATTGGCATCTGCCACTCCCTGCAAGACAAAAGAAAAATATATCTTGTGATTAAAATACATTGTACCAGAATTCTTTAGACATTGCACCCGGACACGTTCTCCGTCAATTGCACCCAAAACATGCGGAAAGTTCCGTGTATAAAAATAATCAATTGTTTCGACCAGTCCTTTTGTTGGAGCTGGTATATGTTAAGGATGCAGCTCCTCCCTTAGCACTTGCACAGTCTGTACAATATTTTCCCCCACAATTCCCGTATCAGATACATAGGTGTACCCTTCCTTCCATCGCAGCCCCGCTGTCTTGCAGGACTTCTGGGACTTAAGAAAAAGGCGTCTACCTTTGAATTTTCGTGAATTCTGAACACGTGCCGTCTCACGCAGTTCTTGCTGCCTTTCTCTATATTTTCTTGTGACCCCTCCAGGAGACAGTCTTGCTGCCTTATTAATATGGACAACATGGCTTGATCCCAGCTTTTTTTTTATTAACAGCACAGCTCACACAGACATGCTGGGCATAAGAATTGGCATAATTGATTCTTTTGCTGGCCTCTGTTGCACACATGCTATTAAATTACTCATTTTGTTGAGAAGATGCACCAGGTGCTGTCTGCGCTTTGCAACATGCGTTAAAAGAACAAGTCTGCAAACCATGCTACACACTGGAAAGGTTTGCCTCCTGGAAGGGCCTTGAAACTCCAGAATTACACAGGCCAACACAGAAAATGGTGCAAACGATTTTAATGCTGTTTTTAAGTATACTATTTGGGGCGCTGATTTCAAAAATGACATTGGTTTTTTTTCTATGAGCTTTAGTTTTCAAGTTATGATATATAAGGAATGAAAGTACAAAATAGTAATTCAATTCAGAATGTTATTTTAATGAGATATGCCTACTCGTACATACAAACTTACAAGACCCATTCGGCCTTAGTTGGGACATTAGTTGACACTGTGAAAAGTTCTTTTCCGTGACGACCTAGAATGGATCTGGTTTCGGCAACTTCTTTCCAAGTTCCAGCAGTAGTCCGCCATCATGTGGGTATCCCATCTTCCTTGAAAACGATCCTCCATGGTCTTCATGTCTTGGTGAAACCGTTCTCCTTGTTCCTCACTAAAATCGCCAAGGTTGTGAGGGAAATGGTCCAGGTGGCTGTGTAGGTAATGCACTTCTATGCTCATGTTGCATCCCAGCCTTTCGAAGTTATCGAGCATGTTGTTGACAAGCTCAACATAATTGTCAGCTTTAATGTTTCCCAAAAACTTTGTAATAACTTGTACAAACGATTTCCACGCTCTGCTTTCCACGGGACTCATAGAGTTCACAAACTCTGGATCTTTCACAAGCTGTCTGTTTGTGGACCATCAAAAATGCCAGCTTTAAGTTTTTCTGCGCTTATTCCAGGCATCTTACGACCTATATAAACAAAGCATGGACCGTCCTTGTCGAGAGCTTTCACAAACTGCTTCATCAAACCTAGCTTTATATGTAGTGGAGGCAAAATGATTTTATCCCTAGAAACTAAGGCTTCGTTAATCACATTTCTTTGCCCTACAACCATTTCTTCTCGTTCAGGCCAATCTCTTCTAACCCAATGGGCTTGTTTAGCTCTGCTATCCCACAAACACAAGAAGCAAGGAAACTTTGTGTAGCCCCCTTGCTGTCCTAGCAAGAAATTTACCATTTTTAGGTCAACACAAATTACCCACTGATGCTCATTGTACTTAATTTTGTCCAAGACCACAGCTACGAGGGGCACTAGATAAGTTTTCTACCTAAGTAAGAAATAACTGAGATAGATTGAAAATTTTATTATTTCTTTTCAATATAATCCCCTTCGAGTTCAATACACTTTCTCCACTTTTCAATCAAGGATGATATTCCAGAAAAATAAAAATTATTTTCCTGTCCTTCAAAGTACTCATTTACAGCACTCTTCACATGTTCATTGGACACAAATCGACGACCACGCAAGTTTTTTTTTAGATTTCTGAACAGAAAATAGTCACTGGGGGCTAAATCTGGACTGTAGGGTGGGTGGTTTAATTCTTCAAAGCCACAGTCCCTAATTGCAGCAATTGATTTCCGGGACTTGTGCACGGGCGCGTTGTCGTGAAGAAGGAGCACCCCTTTAGACAGCTTCCCACGACGCTTCTCCTTTATGGCATTCCTCAAATTGAGAAGAGTGTTAGCATAGGACTCACCAGTAATTGTTTTCTTGTTTTCCATGAACTCTATAAGCAAAATGCCCTGTGAATCCCAAAAAACGGTGGCCATGAGTTTGCCTGCAGATGGTTGCGTCCGAAACTTTTTCGGAGTTGGAGAACCCTTATGCTTCCACTGCATTGATTCTTGTTTTGTTTCAGGATCCCAAAAATGTACCCATGTTTCATCTCCCGTGACGATTTGAGCGATATAGTTGTCCGGATCCGACTCAAAAAGTCTCAAATTCTCCTCGCACATTTCCACTCGCCACTGCTTATGGAGAGGAGTGAGCATTCTGGGCACCCATCTTGAACAAACTTTTGACATGCCTAAACGTTCATGAAGAATGCTCAAAACTGTTGGCTCAGACACTTCGAACTCTCTAGCTATTGTTGCCACTTTGACACGTCTATCATGCATTACAAAATCTTCTATTTTCTTACACATTTCCGAAGAAGTCACTTCCACAGGTCTGCCAGAGCGCGGATCGTCTTCGATTGATTTTCTGCCCCATTTAAACTGCTTAGACCAGTACTTCACCTGGAAATAGGAAGGTGCACTATCACCAAACACTGCCAGCATCCGTGAATGGATATCTTTGGGCCCGGTGCCTTCCTTCGTGAGAAATTTGATGACAGCTCGGTGCTCCAACTTCGCCTGATCCATGACTATTTCGCACAGCACTACAATTGGCAACCGATTTCTCTGCGACTTGTGAGCGAAATGGTCTGAAACTTGGAAGAAAGCATGTTCAGACATGTCTGAACTTGTAACGTCATGCGCGCCCCGCTCAAAAGTCGGTAACTTGGTTAGGTAGAAAACTTATCTAGTGCCCTCCGTACGTTGTCATACTCTTCTTTCATTTTCGTTGAATGGGCAATTGGTATGGAACCATATTTGTTCCCATTGTGCAAAAGAACACATTTCAAACTTCGTTTAGAACTGTCAATGAACAAACGCCAATCTTCGGACAAGTACTGAGATAGACCCATTGCTAGTAATAAACCTTGGACATCGTGACAAAATACTAAATTGTCTTCATTGTTGAAGAATGGCAGCAAAGATTGTTCTCTCTTACGGTAAAAAGTTATTGTAGTTCCCGGGTCAAGTAAGTTCTTCTCATTAAGTCTAGATGCTAAAAGTTCTGCAGCTTCTTTTGAAAGGCGCAGGTCTCTTACTAGATCACTTAACTCATTTTGGTTGAAACGCTGGGGACTTGAGCTTGTCCCTTCATAGTCACAATCACTAGTATCACCTACATCATGTAGGCCTAGGGCCTCAGAATAATGTTCATCATCACTGACAATGGGAAGTAGATGAAAAGTAGGAATGGGCACTTCATCTGAATGAGAAATAGGACGTCTTGCAGAAGGAAGATCAGGATAGGTCCACTTGCTATGATTTTTCTTGTTTATTCCTGTGATTCTCACCAAACAAAAGTAACAATCATCAACATGATTCTTTGGTTCCCTCCAAACCATGGGCACACCAAACTTAAGATTCCTTCTCTTGCCATTAGTCCACTGCCTTAAATGTTCATTACAGGTTTTGCACACTGAATGTGGAGCCCATGTTTTATCTTGGTCGCCTAACTTAACACCAAAATAAGCCAAGTACGCTCTTTTCAAGAAATCGGAGATAGGTTTTCGGTTTTCCACGAATGTATATTCACCACAAACATAGCAAATAGTAGGAAATGGTGTGGCATTTACGATGCTATCAATGAAATCAATATTTGATGTAGGCTCCTCATCGTAATTGTTTATTTTGGCACATTTATTTTGCCAAAATAAACAATTACGATGAGGAGCCTACATCAAATATTGATTTCAAACATAGCAAAATATTTCAGGATGATTTACACAACTTCTTCGGTGTGAAGCCATTGCACTATTTTAGGTTAACTGGTTTGTTTATATTGCGAGCATCATTAAACAAAACAAACTCAGCTGGTACTGCCAACTGTAAAAAATTAAAATATTTACCTAACATTGAGTGGTATAACATGCATATCTGCTACATTATACTGTATAGACCTAAATAACTGAAAATGATACATGATGTATCTCAAAAACTAGAGCTGATACAAAAAAATGGTTTGCAGATTTGAAATCAGCGCAAAAAATACTATAAGAATCAGCTCTAACATTTGATGCACCAAACAAAAAAAAATTTTTTGTAGGCCTGTGTTATTCTTCGCTTTGCATCACTCATCACACATACCATGCTCTCCAAAAGTGAGAGCTGAAATGTTTTGAAGAGCTCTCTTGAGACTGATTGTTGTCCGTATTATGGGCTAATGCGTACAAAAAGCACATTTTCAGGTATTTGATCACACCCTGGCTGGTTGGTATGCATTTTGGGAGCCAAATATAGCTAGTTACTGAAAATGTTTGGCGTTGTGGTTGGTATCAACCCACTTTTTCACAAGATGAGTTTCCTTCTGCACCGCAGCAATGGTTGAAGAGTCTTCATCTCCTACCAAAGCTCCAACTCTAACGCCAGATTCTTTAAAAATAGGATTCTTTGCAATTAAGTTAACTGCGCAGTTGGGTTCCACGGCCTTCGAACTTCTACTCCAGTTCTTCCTGCAGAACTGGTCACTCGGTTGGTGTCCCACGCTACGCAGGGCACATTTGTGCTTCGTGTGTCAAAGGCAATTTTTTTTTAGTTTGATAGCCAATTACTGATCCTTGTCCTCAAACACAAAGACGCAAAATCAATGAATATTATATCTTACGGTCATTCCACGGAAAATAGGGGGGCATCAAAACTCGACCTCCCAAAATTAGCTAATTTTTTTATATTTGTTTCTTCTTGGAGTAAATATGCTTTCTGTGAAATATTAATCAATTATCGCCCATTGAAACATCACAATGGAGGGTTTAAGTTTTACGCATTCGCATTGCACGTTTGTGTTATTTATTTTTTCCTGATTCTGTTAAAAGAAATAATTTGATTTTCAAAACGCTGTTTGTTAGAGTATAGATAGACGAATTTTTTCTCTTCATATTGATATTTAGCGTACATTTGTTGTTAATAATTAAGCTCAAGACATTATTAATAAATTAATAATTCAAAATGCAATATTTTAATTCAAACGAAAAAAATCAGTGAACGATGGATATTTGTAGGCAACCCTAAAAATTTCAAGACGGAACAATGAAAAAAAGACTGTTAAAAAATCAAAACTTACCGCGATATTAGCGCGTCGCCCCGTCGTTCAACAGTGCAGCGCGCTGCATTACTTTTGCACGCTCGCTGATGAGTCCTCGTGCTAACATTTGCGTCGAATCACAACTTGTCTGCGAGATTCACATGAAGATAAAAAATGTTTCAGAGAAATGCAGGTTTGACTAACTGATACAACACAATGAAAGCCTCGTGTTCCCGGAATAGTCCTTAGTCCCGCAAACCTCTCCTCTAACATTTGGGTTTCCTCTTCATGTTCATCTTTCGTTGTGAAACGAAACACAACTCCTTGAATATGGCATTTGGCCCATTCATATAGTTCTTTTGGAGTGTAGATATGAGTCCCTTGGAGGCTAGCGTGCGCAGCTAATCTCTTCACAGTACCATCTACACCGTCACAAGGGCCTTTGCCATGTCTGATAGCGAAAAATGCCATTCTGCCAAGATGCCGAAATCTTTCTTGTGATTCGCAATGTTTGAGAAATTATTTTTGTTTTTGTATTGCCCTGCGGCTCCATCACTGAAATAATACATTTTTTTAATTTCAGAAAACAATTCTTGCAAATACTCATTGAGTTTACTTTGAAAAAGATTTACTCCTGCACTGTCATGAATTAATCTGATATTATTGGCAAACAAAAATTTTATAAATCACCGTTTACAGAATTTTTATAATAAACAAGAAATGAGTGAATTGTAGCCTGCACATTACTCCAGTGACAGCCCTGGATAGCATCTTGGGTTACAAAACTGAAATTTTCTTACTAATCACCAAGAATAATAAATTCTTGTTGGATGACAGTTTTCAGGTGCTACAAATAGCTTCTCTGCGCCTTTGCTATAAAATTATGAGACTTGAATTTTTGAAGATGTAGTTTTTCAGAAACAACTCTGATGAACTTTTTACTAAAATCTGGGCCCTGTCAGTTGTCCACTTCTTGTAATATTTCTTCGATGAGATTCGCCTGTAGACATGACTTAACATTTCTTGAAGATTTGAAATATCTGGGCCCTTTTTCAGGTGTTTACGTAGCAATTTGATGAATGATTGCTACACACAATTTTCAAAACAAGATCACAAATACTGCCTATGATTTGTTGTACACTTGCATGCATTAATTTCGTGTTTTCGCAAATAACGCACACACAATCATTATGCGTACCCGGAGTTCCTGCAAGTACACAATTCTTTGACCTTAGAGAAGCGAAAGTTGAAAAACTATCATACATAAAAAAAATGCATACATTTTTGATTTGGAACCCCAAAATTAGGGTGTCTTCAAATGACACTGGGATTTTAAGGTACCATATTGCGTGACGAATTGAACAAAAACATAGAAGTTAGAAAAGAACTTTTGTATTATTTCGATGTTAGTAAAAACTACATTGAACATTTTTATCATTGTTTTTCAGTTTATTCGTTGTGATATATAATGAAACAATCTGAATGTAAGATCAGTTACTTCATCCATATTGATGAAACTTATCATTTCTGTTCGGGGGAAAGGGGAAGAAGAGAAGTGAAGGAACACACACGCATACACACAATACCGAGCATCAAAAAGGAATGTAGAATTAATTTTAACAATGATAGTTAATGTAATTATTTATCATTTGGACTGTATAATTCTAAAGAACCTGTAACAAGTATTGTACCACAGTTTCTGGGTTGATGGCCCCCATCTCGATCAGGTTTTTCGTCCAGTTTCCCTGATCCTTGAGCAATGAGATGGTCCCTTGTTTTGCTTCTGGACATAAATGTAACTTCATTATTTGTGAACGTCTTCTGAATTTCAGTGGGAAATATAGTTATCCAAATTTTCGTTTTCCATATTATTGCGGCAAAAAGTATTATTCTTTCATGACGAACATGAGGGTTCAGGGCAGGAATTTATAGCTAATTTACGTTTGAAAATATATTTTATTATATAGGAGCGAATATTTTGTCAACAAAACTCGAAAAAAGACCTCTCTTTTCTGTATTCAAAATTCGACTAGAATATGGTTTAGGATAGAGAGCACAGAATTATGAAAACGTGCACAAAATTCACTTCTCCCCATAGCTCGTCACACGCAGTTTTTAACTGTTTTTGACGTAAATAAATAAATAAACAATACACACTCAATAGGGCTCAGCCTAAGGCATCACTGCAATTGGTGGATCCGGAGAAACCGGGTCACCCGCGTCAGAATGTCGAGTAGGGTCCATCGAGTCCGTGGCGTGAATGTGTCCGGTGAAGATGTGGGAGTGACGAATCACCGAACTTATCATCGACTTCCTCAGATGGTCGAGGAAGTCTTTCTGGACAAGGTCCTTGAGAGAGGGGTCGTTCGGGTTGTGGATCGTACCATTGTGGCTTACAAGGGAGAAACCGACATGTTTTCCCAGGAAACGAGTGAAATCAAGATTGGACATAGTCTTTATGGAGATGGAGTCCATGACCACACTGTCTGAGGAGTCAATGCGCCCGGAGGAAATGTGGAGGAAATCACTTTTCCCCGGGTTGGCCTTTATACCCAATTCCGACGCCATGGTACAGACCTTATCGATCATCGACTGTATGGTCTCGGGCGAAGAAGCCGCGAGCCGTAAGTCTTCGCTCATCCATTAAACGGAGTGTAGTCTCACACCATTCTCCACAACTGATTCCCAATTTTTGTAGCACTTTCTTTCTGGTTAAATTTCCATCATTGAAACATGCTATAGCATCACGAACAGCAGTCTCTTCAGTACCTTTGCTGCAAAATGTTGTCTTCGGACATCTTTCCCAGATCATTGAATGAAGGGCTTCATTAACATTTTGAGTGCAAGTGCATCTCGGATGTTGTTTCCGATCTCCTAAATACTGTGGCCTTTTCTTACGATTCTGTTGGCCTATTCCTCTAATCATCCATCGCATCTAAAGCTTCGCGCTTTTTTGCTTCCTTGTTTTGTGAACAAGTGAGGCACAATATTTTCAGCCTAAAGCCTGCCTCTTCGCCGGGTATTGCAATTGAACAGTCTTCCCAGGGATGGACACTAACTTTACACTCAATACATTGATGTGCTCCTTCAGGAACATTTTCTTCTCGACAAACAAAACAGTGTATTACAAATTGGTCCCTTTGTTTGGAGGAAATTTTCTCAATTTTGTCATTTCTCATTTTGTCAATTTTGTCACAGCTGGATAGTGTGTAATTCAGTGTTCTGGTCAAAGCATTTGCTCAACTTCAATGCTTGAGGCTGTAAGTTTTTATCTTTAATGAAAAGTTTGGGGTCATTGCGATTTTCAAATACCACTTTATATACATACCTTCATTTCTGATATTGAAGTTCTTGTATTTCTTCAAGAGTTTCTAACTGTGTATGTATCTAAAGGTCCGTGGTTATTGTAATTGGAAGAAACATCAGTGTGAGAAATGAAAAGAAACTGTACTTACTGCGTGATTACATGTTTTGGAAATCTTGTCAGGAAGCTCGTCACTTTCTTCCCAAAAGAGAAAACTGACTTGACAGCAGGGGCCAAACCAAGAACAAATCTTTTTCTATTTGAATGGCAAAGTAATTTGCTAATTCTTTCAGAGAAAATAATTTATATCTTCAATAATTTGCATTTCTGTGTTAATCACGTTAAAAAAAGAGGGTTTTTGTAGCCTCTGGCAGACCCTTCTGTTATTGAGGAAGTCCAAGATTCGATCCACAACCGGAATGAAATGAACAGTAGCTTTACTACCCTGAAAATCGCTACTTTGGGATATATCTGAACCCGTAGCCTGTGCCGGAGCCTGACCAATCCAACTGAAGAACTTGGTTTGACCAGCTAACTTTACTTTCATAGCGTTACGTTTCCATTCTACACGTTTTCGTGTCTCTTTGTTAGCTAAATGGCTCCGCACTTTCTTTTGTAGATGATAGAAGTACTAAATAATTGTGCTGCAAGAGGTGCTTGGTGAAATGGATTAAACATACAATAAGCCGCATTAAATTGGGACATAATAATCATGGAAAATCTTCACGTTTGAGAGTAAGTTCCACTCTCCGATCACTGCCCATTGAAGCATCACAGCATCACTGCCCATTGAAGAAAACTTTACAACAATATCAGAGTTTTCATTAATAGTCAGTGCATTAAAATCATAGCGAAATTTACGCAGGAACACGTTGTTAGTGTATATCAGATTACAAACAGTTAACAAGTATTGTACAGCAGAAGACTTAATGAAAATGAAATTTCTTAATGAAAATGTTGGGAATTCCGTCAGGACTGGCACTGGTGTCTTTCAATTTGTTTACGGCTTCGTTTCATTCTCTATATGTAATAGGTACATTTAAGTGCTTAATATCACTGTCTGCTGTGCTTCCTGCTTCGAGATCTAGTTCAATTTTCTCATTTTCTTCTTTGTGTTGAACAAAGTCTTTTTTATAGTTCTGATCGCTGGAATTAGATGCAAATAACTTTCCGAAGCTATATCTCGGGGCTCTTGCATGTTAATGCCATTAGAGGAGTATATTGTTTTTATGGTGGTCATTTTGTGCTTTCCATTTATGGCGTTTATTTTATTACATGCTGCTTTGCTGTTCATTTGGGAGTTTATAGGTGAAAGAAATTCTCTCCAACATTTTCTTTTAGCTTCCTTGATTATTCTTCTGGCGTTTGCTCTAGCAGATTTAAACCAAATTTTATTTTCATCCGTATTGTGCCTTTTATAGACGTTGTACAGATGCTTGTATTCTTTGACAGCCTCCTTACATTCTTGTGACCACCGTGGTAGGTTTTTCTTTCCAACTTTGTACTTTTGAGGATAGTTTCATTGGCAGTGGACATTATTATTTCTTCAAAGTCATCTAGAATATTATTTGTTTATAATGAAGATTAACATTGCTATTTAAAGTTTTGATTTATCAAATTCGGTGTACATATGCTTAAATCTAAGACACGTGTAGTACCTATTGCTATAATAAAGTATGTGGGCTTATTACCTTCATTTAATATCACTAGGTCTTCTTTGTCTATAAACTCACCAATTATTTTCCCTCTGGTATCCGCTCTTTCGGAGCCCCAATTTAAATTATGACTGTTAAAGTCTCCTACTAAAATAATAGGTTTGTTGAGTTGTTGCAAAACGTTCTCAATGTCACTATTTTCAAGGGAAAAGGAATTGCATACAAATTGCATAAAAAGAATCACCTACTTCCGAGGGATAACTTCACAACTACTACTTCCAAATTACTTGATACTTGCACTTCAGCACTGTCTGTCGATTTGTTCACATAGATGGCGACTCCACTAGCATTTACGCATGCTGATCTATTTTTGTAGTAACACTTATATCCTTTGATCCTCTTATGAAAATCGTTTTTAGAGTTGGGTTCTTGAATGCACAAGATGTCGAAATTATCACTCTGAAGCTTCTGTAAAAATTCATATCTAACACCTAACCCATTCACATTCCATTGAAGAATTTTAATCTTCATTGTTGCTTTTTTTACTGGACTGTTCTTCATTCTCTGAAGGCGGCCGAGAAGATTCGGAATTCAAAGGTTCTTCTAATTTATTTATTATTCGCGTAAAGCAGAATTTAATTCCCCTTTCTTCCAGTGATGGATAGAGTTCTCTTAATAATTTGATTAATTTCTCCGTTTCTCTTGTGTAATTCAATGATATTTTCAATGCGTTATTGCTTTCATAGGTGTCTTCTAAAAATCCCCTCAGTTGCTCATGTCATTAATTTGGAAGTTTTTGTAATTTTTCTTTAACCGGAGCTAGCTGTTCATCAATTTTTTCTTAGCATTACTTCATTCTTTTCATTGATCTTTTTTTCTTTTGGATAGTTTGGCAGTATTTTCCGCACTTACAGTTGCATTGTTTGGAGGAGATACATTCGATGCGTCACTGGATGTGCTGGTAATCTGTGATAATGGTCTTTTTGTTGATTTCACTTCATTCAGAGGAGGGAAACTCTGTAAGTCATTGGGGCTTTCGTGTTCGTTCACTACATCCATTATCGTATGCACCGTTTCAGAGTTACTTGAATCAGTGGTATCAACATTTTTTGCAGTTTCTTGCAATATGACCTTCCTCTTTACATTGAAAGCACTATATATTGCCGGTAGATAGATAAATCCAATTTCTTTCTCTTTTGAATTCAACAATAATGGAGTCCGGTATTTTGCTTACAGATTCATCAGGAACGAACAGTTGCCTTCGAAAACTTAATATACGTGTAAAATTCTCTTTTACAAAGCCGGCACGAAGAAATGTCACCGGGGAACTTCTTATAATTAATTTGTCGAGTTCTTGTTCTATAATTGAATTTGGAATCACTGGATATACATTAGACAATACTATACGTCTGTTTGTTGATGTAAGGCCTCATTCTATTCACTGCCCTCTATGTTTATTGACTTGTGTTTCTCGGTAATGTCATCTAATTTCTTGCTTGTAAGAAATGCACATACTCTGTTATTTGAAACTGGACGCGTACATAATGTCTGGGTTCTACAAGAGCTGCTAATGCTTCAACATACCTTTCTAGCGGAGTGCAGTAGCCTTTACCGCCTATAATGATACCTGGGTCCTTATCAGGGTCTAATAAATTGTCCCTTTAACAATATTAAATGGTTCAGTAATCATCTGCATTGTTATCTAACATTTTGAGTGTGTAATAAATATGAAGTAGTTTTGATGATCTTTTAAAATCTAAACGATTTCTGAGTGGTGAATGTATGTGAGACCGATTTGAAAATACACGTTCCATTTGAGCAGAAGAAGCAGGTATTTTCAGAATTTTCAAATCTGAATTGCTTAACTCTAGGTGCTGATGTTTTGCCATATTCCAGAGCACAACTGGGTCAGTGATATTCTTTACAAACAGTTTTTGAAATATACCAATATTTTCTTGAAACTCATGAAGACGTGGCTCAACTCATATAATAGAAAGTCCTGTACATTTTGAATCCTGCTACTCAGCAACAAATGTTGAGCATCATTGCAGTACTTGGGATGGAGACAAAGAAGTTATAACTACACTAGATTGCTAACTCGCCCAGTCAGAGCATTGCATAAGGCGAAGCCGGTCGCCATATTAGAAACGGGCAAGAAAATGGCGGAAATTTGAATTCGAGTTGACAAGCTCATGCTTTTGAGGGAATTAATTCTTAAAATTACAAACAAACATGGTTATAAATAATTTATAACTCAAAATAATAGCAATAATATTTATTTCATCAAAAGATTAAGTATTACATATGTTTGAACAGAATCTTTACATGTTAAATAAAATCAACTTATTTAGTTGGTGTATTTTACTGGTAGAGCAAATATCTGCAGCAAAATGTTTGGCCTGGGAGAAAAGTCTTATTTGTGAATAACTGTCAACTATTGAATTTGTGAGTTGAATTTTATGTGGAACATCAGTTACAGCAGTGGCTTTAGCGCACTGATTAGTGCCTGGGAAAAGGTTTTCATTTATGGCACACAACCGCTTTACCCTATGTTTCACTTCCTTAACTAAATATGAACTAGAAGAATCTTTATTTCTGAAATGAACAACTGCTTCTCAGTATATACTACGGTTTTGTACACACATTCTGCAACTGACGCAAGACCACCTCTGTTTTTCACATCAACAAATCTTGTGTACTCTGCAAAATGCGAGTAACTGTGCACAACACTTTCTCTGAATTAAGCATTTACACAATTACAACATGTAATTCGTTTGGATAACGACCGAACAATAAAGCCACACACGTAGCACAGCACATTGTCCTTTATGTCTATCAGTTGTGGCTTTAAAACATCTTCAATGTTGAGCTGTAGAGTATCACATTCACTATGTGTACTCTCACTTTCCATTTTTTTGCCCTTCCATTTTGGGCTAAAAATTGACCCCATATCATCACCATCAAGGGCAATGCAATTAGCTGCAGAAGAAGTTGATATACTGTTTTTCTGCAGTATCTGCTTTAGAACTGCAGTAAACTGTTTAACATCGGGGTTGTTGTTGCAACGTAATCTCCTCCTAATTCTCGAGAAAATAGTATCTCAATATTATCCTGAGAAAATCTGTAAGTAAGTACATACTTCAGAGGATTTTCAGCTCTGTTAAATACTTCCTTGGCAAAAGAGAAAACTGATTTGACAGCAGTGGCCAAACCAATAATAAATGTTTTCCTAGGAGAATGGCAAAGTAATTGGCCACTGCTGTTTTTTCAAAGAAAATAAATAATTTACATCTTCAATAATTTTCATTTCTCTGTTTATCACATTATCAAAAAAGAGTTGTTTTTTTTTTTGTAGCCCTTGGCAGAGACACTTCTGCTATTGAGGAAGTCGAAGAGTCGATCCACGACCTGAATGAAATGCACCGTGGCTTTACTCCCTTTAAACTCACTTACTTGGGACATATCTAAAAATGTAAGTGCATCTCCAACTGAAGAACTTCATGTTTGAGCAGCTAACTTTACTTTCACGCTGTTTCGTTTCCATTCTATATGCTTACATGTGACTTTGATAGCTAAATTCAATGATATAGAAGACTGAATTTTCTCCAAGTTCTCAATAAAGGACCACTGTATTTCTCCATCAGGAGCATTAAATTTTAAATAAGTTCCAAGGGCATTACGAGCCAATATCAAATTGTGGCACGCATCAGGAAAAAAATTCACACTATACCCTGCAGTTGGATGCTTAAAATCACATTTGATTCCCTCAAAATTACTGGCATAAATATCACAACCAAGGGCAATCATTGTAAATTTGTGTGTGCCATCACATGTTATACGTCTTATTTTTACACTAATCTCAAAGCTCGTGATCAGAGCGGTTTTCACTAGTTCAGTTTGAACTACCGCCGTCGGCTTGTTTACAAAAAAATACCCAACTGGCCACTTTTACTTGCTTGTCAATGAACTAGCATGAACACCAGTGCTTCGGTAGTAGGAACTCAGAACCTTCCACAGCAAATTTATTACCATAGTCACAATAACCCACAAACCGACATGCTTTAGGATCCCACTCAACATCCTTCCTAATAGCCATGCTATCAAACAGTAAATTACACGCTTTATCCTCTGGGCGTAACTTGCACAGTTCTTTAAAAACTTCTGAAATAAAACCCCGATTCAATGTTGACAGAAGAAATCCAGTTTCTTATTAAACTAGGGGCAGTCAAAGATATCACGGTTCTGTAAAAGAAAAAAAAATAAGAACAAAATGAAATACTTTTACGTTCGTTTTTATAACATTCTATTTACCTGCAAAAATCATAGGCCTTAGGTGAATAATAAAACAGAGTAAGAGCAAATTGTTTTATCTCCATTGAATATTTTTTTCCCATTAGGTTTTTATTGTGGTTCTTCAGCTCTTTTTTACAAACTACTGCTCTTGTCCCATCAAATTCATTCTCAATTATGCTACTCACATCTCTGTTTATTAATTGCTTATTTCTTAAATTTTGAAGCAAATCTGTTAAGGACTCAATTTTTTTCTCTCTTCTGCGCTATTTTTGCGTAAAAGTTTTTATTTTCCTTCGCAATTTGGTAGGACTAGAAACCGTAGCTTTTTTCACAGGAATGATGTTCTAATGTTAGGTCTATATAAATTGTCATCTTTTCTAAAATGATCACTGCAAATTCGAGTGCTTCTGGTAGGTACAAACTCCTTCCTCTTCACAGCATTAACCCACATTTTCAGCTTCTCTTCATCATTCAGAGGAAACCTGCAAGAGCATAGTATATTCATTCAGATTCTCACAAGGTAGGCAAATAACAAGGTAATATAAGCAAGATAAGCAAACGAGCATGATAAACAGTATAATGCACAGTACGTACTTGAAAAATTGTGTTTTTCCTCCTTTTACACGTCGGTTCGTACATCCGTACGCACAGCAAGAGTCTGGCATTGCGAACTCGCACAAAAACACACATCACCACACAACACCTTGCCTGTCTCTGGCTCTTTGCTGTCGTTTTTGCCCGTTTTAAAGATGGCGCACGGGCCTCACGTTGAAAGGTCGAGTTAGCAATCTAGTGTAGTTGTAAGATCTTTGGATGGAGACAAGAAACAGTGAGCATATACAGGGTGAGTCACGTAACTTTAGCACCTCCTGTAACTTTTGAACGGTTGAAGATATTGCAATGCAGTTTTCACGGAAGTGAGTGAGGGAATGGGGCTAATTGATATGTGTATTGATTTCTCTTTTATCTCTTGTATTTTACGAGATATTTGAGGTAACTTTGTTTTTTCAAATGGAACTATAGATATTTTTCAGTCTATCATGACAAGCGTAAAATGACGAATCCAAAGATATAAATATTGTCATATGTTAGATAAGCATTTTTTTGAGTAATTGTGATTTTTTGCGACTAGTGTTTAACGGATATTTTCTTTGTAACTGTCAGGCCCACAAGGTCAAGCAGCGCTCCCCCAGCAAACGCGGGGTCGGGGAAGGGAAGGGATTTAAGTACTTGAGGATACGAAAAATATTCACAAAACTGTTGCACTTTTTTCTGATCTCTCCTTTTCATCTTAATCCATTTTCAGTAATTTGGGTTTCTTAGGGATTGAAAATACGGATTTGTCTTAAGTAGTATTTATTGAAATAAGATTATTTCTATCCCTAAGTTATTATTATATTCGTATTAACATTGAAATTGTTTGCTCAAAATATACAATATATTTTGGTACAGTTTTAATTATTTATTTTTATTGTGCTTTGTTTCAAGAACCCATTACTACGTATCTTATGAAATCCCATTCAATGGAGTTGAAGTTATAAACAATTTTATTACAATACAAACTTATGACAAATTCTTATTTTCCATCCTTTAATTCCTTCAATCAAAGAAATACGAAAATGTGAAAATGCAGAAGGATGGAAAGCACAGTTCAGGAAAAAACTGCAATGGTTTTGTGAATACTTGGAATACTATGTTTCGTATTTTCAAATAAGATCCCTCCCCTTCCCTTCCCTTCACCGGGCGCACGTGTGCTGGTGGAGCGCTGCATGACCTTGTGTGGTGGACTATTCAAAACGTCCGTTAAACCCCGGTCGCAAAAATCAAAATTAATCAAAAAAATCCTTATCTAACATATAACAATATGTACATCATTGGATTCGTCTTTTTACGCTCGTCATGATGGACTGAAAAAATATGTATAGTTCCATTTGAAAAAACAAAGTTACCTAAAAAGTCTCGTAAAATACAAGTGATAAAATAGAAATTAATGCACGTGTCAATTAGCTCCTTTCCCTCATGCACTTTCGTGAAAACTGCATTGCAATAACTTCAACCGTTCAAAAGTTACAGGAGGTGCTAAAGTTACGTGACTCACCCTGTATATTGAGGGGCATATCTATCCTATGTTTTATATCATCTTCAAATTTATTAAATTGGCTTGGAATTGTTAGATTCAACCACAGATGAGTTGCATCAGCAGTTGAAGTGTTTGGATTCTGACAAATATTAATCAGTGAACAAATTGGATCAAAAAGTTTTATCACAGTTTAGTATAATAGTTGCGAAGCTCTAATGGGAGGAGAATTCATCCGTTTGACACTAGCGCTCCTGGTGGCCAGCAAGAGGCGTCTGTCTTTAAGGCTATACGAGATAACAGAGGACTGCCTAGTAAATCATAATTTTTAATGCTTAAGGTTTTAGAACACTTTTAAAACTGCACGTAGCCATGTTTATAACATCCAAAAACATTTGGTGGATACATAATAAAACGCTCATTCCAAGTTTATTATAAAATACCAATGTATTACTCTCAAAGAGAGTTGATAAAATCCATAGTTACTGAGCAGAAAATAAACATCACAGTATTTTCTCTATTAATCAAAGAAAACTGCACGAAAAATCTTATTGAGATGGGGGGGTCCTACACCTAAATGTTACAATGATATTTTAAAATAATAAAATTAACATGATGATATAAGCCATTGAATCTTTAAAAGGGCAGAGGCCTCCTGTCAGAACACACGGGTAGTTGTGCTTATCTCTATAGGTGAACCAGTCCTTAAGTGATTTTTTAATATGATAATCAATTAAAAATGATAAAATAGCATAAATCAAGATTTACATTGTATTTATTAGCTGACATAGAATTTTTGTTAACATCCAAAATTATTGAACCGCCTAAAGTACAAAAAAACATTCACTAATCAGTATAGAAGGTAAACAAGAAAACGGAATCAGTTTATTGCAAATGCGCTTTGAAATAACATTCACAAACAATTTTGTTAACGCTTTGCTTTTTGTATCTTTAGAAAACTTAAAGAAGGATACATTTGGCGAATTCTTTTGATAGTTGTTACAATTTATGGCACTACAGGCATATCTGTATGTTGTCGGCATTTTTAATCATTCGTAAATGTATGCAGGACGCAAATGTGATCACAATTTAACGTTGGCAAGTGCTCTAAGAGCGGAAAATAAATAATTTTCATTCGATTCAACTCATTGCATCATAATTGCATTGCTGCTTCCTCTTGCTCGCCACTAGGAGCGCGGAGGTCGCGCCGGACGAAAAAAAATGTAGGGAGCTTCGTAACTTTACATAAAACTGTGGTTATATAGTGTCTCGAACCTCATCAAGAAACTCATCAAAAATTAATGCTCTTACAGGTGGTTTTATTTTCCTGAATCGGCTATCGTTGGCAATGAGCATTTTCATGTTGGTATTAATTATATTGATTGAAATCACTGTCTTTACTGATGAAGGGTTACAGTTCTCATATTAATTTATGACCCGATTTTTTAATTTATAGATAGTAAACATTCTATTTTTCATTAAAAATATTTATTACATTCAGTAGAAATAGTGACATCACATTGAGGTTGTATCACAACGCGTTTCGGACTTATTGTTGTCCTTCATCAGGTGAGTGACATACAGAACACTACGATAAAAGAATCAACAAGATATATTAGACATCTACTATACAAGCATACGATTCTAATTATTACTATATCTCGTCATAATCAACAATTTAATTAAAAAGTTATGATTACTCATTCACAGGTCATTATTTAAAACAAATGTATACTAAATTTCATCTTGAATAGAATATCAAAAGATTAGAATTTAATATCTTGTAAATTGCAATATTTAAATATATTTGATATAGTGTGGCAAGTACGAAAGCTATGAGCCAAAGAACTAGTGCTACAGAATGGCACAGACTTTCCCGTATTAGTTTTTCCTTGAGTCTTCGCTAGCTATTCGGAATTGCGACTTACTCTTTCTTGCCAGCTACCATCTATCACCGCCAAAAAATTTTTTTTTTTATTTTCTTAATTTTTCGGTTTCCTATTGGTAGAATGAAAATATTAATTTTAGAATATTAAAGAACACAGAAACCTAGCCGTAAATGGCAATTTTCTTTTAAAAATTATGTGCCGTTTAAGAGAAAATGGCATTTTAGCACAAATAAACATGCAAAATTTGAAGCTCATTTTCACAGAAAATTTTTGAGTTTTCGAAATACTTTATTTGAAGTTATTTGAAGCACATACACTCACAAATAATAATCTTTACAAATTGCTGGTAATGTTATGTACAGATTAAAGATGTGAGAGATCTTTCAAAAAAATTACAATTATGTAATTTTTGAAAAAACAAAATAACTCAAAATAAACTTTACGCTATACTAAAGAGTGTAATTAGCACTATCCGTTGCGTAAGTTTCAAGAAAAAATTTGCAGCCATATACGAGAAAATGGCGTTTGAGCATTTCTGAAAATGCCGAAATTTGAGCTACTTTTCACAGAAAACGGTAGTGTTTTCGAGAAACGTTACTTAACATTATTTAAAGCATATATACTCGTAAATATAATAACGTGAAAAAATCGCCGATAATGTAAATATTAACGACGTGAGAGACAAGTAAAAAAATTTACATTTTTGTAATTTTTGAAAAAACCAACCGATAGACCAATATGGCTTTTATGTCATTGATAGAGTACATTTAACACTATCCCTACCAGAAGTTTAAAGAAAAAATTTGGAGCCGTTTTTGAGAAAATCTTGTTTTTGTAATTTTTTTAAATTGCACATATTGCATGCAATATTGCACGAAAACTACTAAAATTTTGGAAAACATTTACATGACCTTTATTAAAGAACTCAATATGCAGAACAAATTTTATTTGAAGAAAAAATCTCTATCTTCAATTTTGTAGTTGGAGAAAGACGCCGAAAAAAACTTTCAAAATTTTCAAAAATTCAGAGCTGTACGTGAAAATCGGACCTATACCATGTTAAAAAGTGTATTTTCCTCTATTCATACAAGAAATTTAAAGAAAAAATTTGGAGCCGTTTTTGAGAAAATGTTGAAAATCCCCGGGGGGCTTCATATAAAGTACCCCCAAATTTTGAAGAATCTTTTTCAAAATCTTCGACTAGAACCAGATCGACCGGGGAATGTCAATTGTGGATGAAATCGTACGTATGGTTTAGGCGCTAGCAGTGTTCACAGACGGACGGACGGACAGACAGACGGACGTTTTCCTTTCAATTGGGTTTTCGGTATCAAGGACCTAGAAAACAGGGTTTCTGGCTACACCACGTGTTAGGGGATTTTTTTTTCTTAATTTAGCAACTGGTTTTATCCACTTATTCGTTTTCACGGCCCGGCAATTAATTTTTTTTTTCGACGAAAATTGGCCATTTTTTCGCGCAGCATTACATAACTTTCCCTATACTACGTATATCACTCCGTGTATACGTACGTATACGGGAAAGTAAAAAGTTCAGTATAACTCACCTATAATTATCCAACATTCTTCAAACCGATGTACAATTCTGGCATAAGTCGAAATATAACTTAACTAGTCACATTGCACCATAATACAACATTTTTAATTGGATAGGTCGTAGAGACCAGGTGTGCCAATAGAAGACCCATGTTGACTTTTATCAAGTACATAGCACTTCGAAATTTTCTCGAGAAATGAGGGTAGGCCGTCAGATTCCAAACTACGCTGGAAGGGGAATATCTTTAAGGGAGGGGGAAACATAGCTGCAGGAACGGGCGGGAGGTTACAGGAAAGGTATCAGGTGAATGAAGGATGGGGGGGGGTGAGTGGAGGGAGAGGGGGAGTCGAACAGATAAACAAGAAAGAATAGAAAGCCTATTGTAATTACGCGAGATTATTATTTAAGGTCAAGAGTAGTATCATACAAACGCGTGAAAAGATTAGATTCGATTTGATAATTAAATGTTTAATTGGATTTTATATACAATGATTCTAATGCGTATCTGCCTGTATAGTTTTCTTCAATCCCAAGGATTCTAGGTCGATTGAAATCTATATTGTGGTGGAGTCTTTTTCTGTGATCAATCACAGAATTGTGCTGAGATGGGGGCAGATTCCCATTTCTGATATGTTCAGCTATCCTAGTTCTCAATTTGCGGGATGTGTTCCCTATGTATGATTCGTTACAATCCTGACATTTCAATTGGTTTACCACATTGGATTTTTCAAGAAGTCTGATTGGATCTTTATTATTCTTGACAAAGTTAATTTGATTAATTTGGTTAAAAACTATGTCAGTTTGATATTTATTCCTGCAAATTTCTCTAAGTTTGATAGATAGAGGGCCTAAATATGGAATCACTATATATGATTGGATTTTTGACTGGTCAGATCTACTATTTGTATCTTTATTCGCTTTATTATTGATATATTTAATCCTTCTGATTATGTATTTCTCCATGAAGCCAACTGGGTATCCTGCTTCTAACAAAATTTGAAAAACTTTTAGTAAGTTCCGGGGATAAAAGATTCTATTCGACAATTTAATACACCTATCAATTAAGTTATATATTACACCAATTTTTGTGGATATAGGATGATTAGAATAGAAATTTAATGTAAAGCCTGAGAATGAGGGCTTTAAATACCAACTGGTCAATAGTTTATTAGTAGTTCTGTATATGGTTGTATCCAAAAAATTAATTTCACCATTCCTCTCAAGTTCTAACATGAATTGAATCTGTGGATGGTACTTATTGAATTCAGTCAAAATGTATGTAACTTGATTTCCATTGACAATCATAAAAATATCATCAACATACCTACAGTAATATTTTACCTGTATACCATTCAACACAGTAATATCCAGTTGCCTCATTACAACGTCAGAAAGGACACTACTACATGTTCCTCCAATCGGGAGGTCATTAATTTGTTGGTATATCTTATCATCAAACTTAAAATTATTATTTTCAAGCAAAAACTTTACGGTATCAGTTATCTCATCTTTCGATATATTTAATTTTGTAGGGTCATTAGTAAAAAGATTATTTAAGGCCGCTAAGACTAGATCATGCGGGATTGAAGGGAACATAGAGACCACATCCAGCGATATCAATACATCATCCGGATTCAAATCTACTTCCGATAAGTTTCTTACTAATTCAAAACTATTTCTGGCAACATAACTGTAATTAGGTTCCAAGAGCAATTTTAATATCGTAGCTAGGAATTTTGAAATCTTATATGTGGCATGACCAACTGATGTCACAACAGGTCTAATAGGATTTCCTTCTTTATGAATTTTAACAAATCCATAGGCTGTCGACATCTGGGAAATGTTCGGATAAAGTTGCTTAAATAATTTATCATCAATCCATTTATTCTCCTTCCACCTCTTTAACCTAGCTTGCACGTTCTTTAAGATAAAGGTTTCTTTTGACCTTCCTAACTTCTTATAATTAGTATCATTAGTAAAAATGTTATTTAAATTCTGAACATAATCATATTTATTCATTATCTTACTTTGCGTACCACTTACTTACCACCTTTGTCTGCTTTAACCGTGATGATATCTTTGTTATCTCTAAAGAAACTTTTCGTTTTTTTTGCTTTCTTCATGAATGGTTTGTAGACGCTTGCATTTACTCGGAAGGCTATTTCTAACCTCTAAGAGATGTCTGGCTATCGAGAGTCTTAAATTTTCTCTATGAAGGTATGGTACTTTATATATAGACATTTCAACACCTTTTATTGTCTGAAAAACCACTTCCTGGTTGCTATCATTCTTTTATTGTAGTGTTGTGTATGTCACTCACCTGATGAAGGGCAACAATAAGTCCGAAACGCGTTGTGATACAACCTCAATGTGATGTAACTATTTCTACTGAATGTAATTTAATAAATATTTTTAATGAATAATAGAATGTTTACTGTCTATAAATTAAAAAATCCGGTCATAAATGAATATGAGAACTGTAAATTTTCATGTTGTATATTTTTCATTAGACAAGACCACGGCCAGCCCATACAGGCCACCAGGTGAACTGTGGCAACGTTGCGAAGTACAAAGCACGAAGGCCGATGTCACAAGAGATGCTTTGGATGCAAAGTTTGAGTGTCGTAGACAGGTTGAGTTTTCCTCACAATATAAAACTTTTATTTACATTTTTTATAAAAAACTTAAGTTATCCACATTTATTATCTCTTCCGAAATTATTGTTAACTTATACTTTATTGAATCAACGTATTTTTTCACGCGTGTTTGCTATTAAGTGCTTACCTTAAATTCCGCAGTTCGAGTTCATCTTCCATATTTATCCGAGGCATTTCCGATCCTGTTTTCCTTTAATTCATACACTATAAATCTAATTGTTGCATGAATATTTAGTACTTTTTCTGGACTAAAAATTGAAATTATTTTTTAGATGTGATATTTATGCTTTACTACTTATTTGGACTTAAAGTATACTGATGCAATATTTCATCTAGTAAACAATACCTTTTATTTCTAAATGAGAATTGTAAACTATGTTGAGTATGTATTCATAGAGACTGTTACAAATGTAGAAAATTCTGACTCGGAGATCTGCATGAAACCAGTCTTGGGGCTGATGACAAGAAATAAGGAAAAGTTTTAAAAATAAAGAATAAAAAAGGATAATTTTCAAAAGTTTCACTGTTTTAATATTTTCAATTTCCTTTTTTTTGTTGGATACATTTGAATATGACATCATTCCTTCACAATAATTTTTCAACGAAATGTTTGCCAAAGTCATCATTAGAGTCTGGAAGATTTTACTAAACAATGTTCCACAAGAGGATACATCTATCAATATAACATTCAATACTGGATCATCAGATCTACCTTTTTTAACTAATAATGTCTGCAACTTTTTCTCATTGTTGTGATTTCAAAACTCTGCATTTAACACTGTATCAATAGAATATTTTCTTTGTGTTACTAAATTCAATTTCACCTGTTCACAAATAAATGTGAGGTGAACTGCAGTCAGGTTTCTCATCATTTAAAAGTGTTAGCAAGCAGTCGACTTTGTTTTGTATCACATCTATTACTTGATTTACAGATGGTGTCATTTCATAATCTACAAACCTTGTAAGGATATTTTGTAATTGAGACCACCTGCTTAATTTCAAGTCTAAAAGGCAGAACCCATTTTAAATCACTTCTATCCAACATATATTTATTAACTGATACACTTACTACTAACTCGCTGCTTACCCTAACACTGATGCACACAGTTTTGGAATATCTGTGAAATTAACAGTATAAAAGAATAAACATCATTCACTTTCTCATATTTCTAGACATTTAATTCAAGATCTTCTTGAAACTTTCACAAAGGTCACTGGATTTTTTTATTATTTCCTTGTTCAGCCAGTCTTCGGTTTGTTGCTCTTCGTGCTGCCTCATCTTGTCTCTCCGTTTTTCTGGACAACTTCTTGCCACAGGTTCTGGCTTGCTGTAATATTCAGTCAGGTTTGGAAGCACTCTTGGTACTGCTGGAAGTAGTATTGGATATTTCCGGGGATATTCTTTCGTGTTTCTATTCTTATCTCTATATATTTCAGTTCTAGATATATCGCTCTCTATGAAAAGTTTAATAGAAACTACTGTCCATTTATTAGGCTCCCATTTGTCTCTTGGAATGTTTCTAATCCAATTGGTGAGATTACATCCATCCTTTGGGAATTTAAAAACATTAACATAACCTTCTGCCTTTGTAGATTCATAATTGCTGAAGCACCCGGGAACACAGCATTTCTCAGGCTTCTGTAAGTCACAGTATACCTATTAAAGCATTGCAAATAATATAGAGGCCTCACACAGTACAATCACAAATTTGAGAACTAAACATTTTTATTGTACTTGACCAGAGTACATGCAATAACAATGCAAGAGAAATAATTGAGAAAGTACATCAATTATATATCTGTACTCTCCATCTACAGTATTCATCCAACTTCCCAAATTCCTGACTATTAATAACGTGTATTGGTTATAATATACTTAACCTCAACGTTCGGTAGTACGAATGGCTTACATCTATATATTAACTGGTTATTAAGTTCTATTAAACCTTATTGATAGGTTCAGCATCTATTATCTTACCTTGTTCTCAAGAAAATTAATAACTGCACTCGCCAAACAATACTCTTCACGAAAAAACTGAAAAATAAACAACTCACATGTATCCACAGAGCACTAATATTCCATACAACCACACAACCAGATCGTTGCCGGCCGAGCCGAAAGCCAGCCTTCGTTCCACGTTGCCAAATCTACAACGGGGGGGGCCTGTATGGACTGGCCGTGGACAGACAAGTGAGTCTCTATACGATTGATTGATTAATTAGGTTTAAAGAGCACTTCAACTACTAAGGTCATTGGCGCCCATGTCAAAGTGTTCTAAAACAATTATCTTAGAGTTCTAATAAAATGTTGTTGGTGCACTTTCCTACTAATTTAAAAGCACATGTATATCCTAAACAAGCAAAACTTCAATTATACATAAAATATTTAAGCAAACAAAACAAATCTAAAAACGAAAATTTGGGGCCAGTGAAACATGCCCGTATGTCATAAAATTGTATATTCCGCTTTCTCTCAAAAAACAAAAAAAGCTTTGAGACCGCGGAATCGTCATCTCCGAGTATCTCTCGTAGAGATTTGCCCAGAGCATGTCTTCGTCGGCTGCCATCAAATCTTAAACAATGCAGGAGGACGTGTTCCACAGAGAGAGCCGCCCTGCATGAGTCACAATTAGGAGGAGACTCTCCTCGAATGAGGAAACTGTGGGAGAAGTGACAGTGTCCGATACGCAGACGTGTTAAAATAACTTCCTCGCGCCTAGAAGGTCGAGATGAGCGCCGGGGACTAACAGAATCCTTTATTTCGCTTAGTTTAAAGGTGGTATTGTGCCACTCTGTTTGCCACGCTCTAAAGATCAGTCGTTTTAAAGAAGCTTTAACTCGGATGATGGTACGAAAGGAATGTCAACATGAGTATTCTCCGTTGCCGATTTTGCCGGCTGGTCAGCCAACTCGTTCCCTATGATTCCCATATGTCCTGGGACCCAAC
This sequence comes from Acheta domesticus, assembly GCA_031308135.1. NCBI lineage: Eukaryota > Metazoa > Arthropoda > Insecta > Orthoptera > Gryllidae > Acheta > Acheta domesticus. The sequence continues at coordinate 180,257,013 of JAHLJT010004567.1, forward strand.
TCAGTATTAGATCATAGTGGCAAGACCGAAGGCGATGAATGATGTTTTGAATAGATTCCGTCAGGTAGTCTGAGGGAGAACGGGAGAGAGCTTGTATTGTAACAAGCTAAGAGAATCGGAACAGAGAACTACTTGGCGTAAGGTCGTTGACTCGATGTATTTTAGGGCTTCAAGAATTGCATACATTTCAGCAGGGAAGGTACTGCACTGAGAATGTAGCCGGTATTATTTTGTGACCCTGATACAATAAAAACTACAAGCCACTGCGTCATTGCACGATGAGCCGTCTGTATATAAGAATACATGATCTGGGTAGACTGCCCTCATTTCCTGAAAATGTTTCTGGTAAGCAAGAGGACTAGTCGTTTGTTTAGGTAGGTTGGATAGTCTGAGGTCAATATTCGGGCGGAGGAGTTTCCATGGAGGAATGGGGTGACTTGGTTTCACGGGTGTCGGAAGATCAACATTAAGGTCCCGCAGAAGATTTCGCAATCGAATACCTGGAGGCTGAGGCAGCGATGTTCGAAGAATATGTTTCATATTCAGGATGGATAATTATTTGGCGGCAAGGATGATTAGAGAGTCCTGATACTTTAGATCCGAACCGCCTTCGTTTTAAGGAAGGCTCGCCAGCCTCGGCTAGAAGGCACTCAATTCGGCTGGTGCGGTATGCACCTGAGCGCGCCAGGTGAGATACTTGTCAAATGTAAGCCCCAGGAACCTGGCAGATTCTGCAAATGGAAGCGGGTTTCCTCCCAAGTGAAGGACTGGATTACTATGCAAGTGGTATATCCTACAGAAATGCAAACCGATACATTTAGTAGAAGAGAATTTAAAGCCTGTTGACGTACTCCATTCGTGGAGTTTGTTGAGCACCATTTGGAGTTGCCTCTGGATCACACTGATGCTGCTGGAGGAGCAGAAGATGGCAAAGTCATCCACAAATAATGCCTTAACAGGTTCGCGTACAGTCGACGCTATACCATTGATGGCGATGGCAAACAGAGTGACACTCAGAACTGATCCTTGGGAGATACCATTTTCAAGGGGGTGACTACGAGAAAGTCTATCACCCACACGAACACGGAAGGATCTCTTCGAAAGGAAGTTTTGGAGGAATAGCGGAAGCTTCCCCCTAAATCCCCAAGAGTGCAGGGTTTGCAGAATGCCGTACCTCCAGGTGGTATCGTAGGCTTTTTCTATATCAAATAATATAGCCACTAGATGTTGTCTCAAGACGAACGATGTAGAGATAGCAGTTGCCAGCGAAACGAGGTGGTCCAAGGTAGAACGGTTTCGTCTAAACCCTCTTTGGATTGGCGTCAACAGATTTTTATGCTCCAAGGTCCAGGCTAGACGCTGATTCACCATGCGTTCCAGTACTTTGCATACACAGCTTGTGAGGGAAATAGGTCGATAACTTGATGGTAGTGATGGATCTTTCCCTACTTTGGGAACTGGGACGATGAGAGCTTCTCGCCACGTGGCCGGAATGGTATGCTCTTCCCAGATACGGTTATAGAGCCGGAGAAGAAATTCCATGGCCGTTTCGGGGAGATGTTGCAACATTAAGTTGTGGATTTCGTCTGGACCTGGAGTGGTTCTTTTGGCAAGCTTCAGAGCAGAGCGTATTTCATACATTTCATACCAGGGTGGCCAGCGAACCTGGAATCCTTGAAAACCGGGAAAAAACCGGGGATTTGATTTTAAAACCGGGATTTTTCGTTTTTTTTCTGATTTTTTGCCAAGTTTTAGCTCGAATTCACATACGGCATCGCATTCAGTAATGAGCATGATTCGATACACGATATTGGCGAGAGTTAAAATCGAAGTATGTATGAAAAATTACATAGATTACGCCACTTTAGGACTGCGAATTCCTTGACTCACGAGTCATAGGACTTCAAACTGCCGCGTGTGTAGGGTAGAGTAATTCAGCACCATTCAGCACCTCCGTGGTTATGTGAAGCATGAGCACGGACGAGATGTTCGTGGAACAAATGTCTCAGTGGGAACCCAATCATTGAGTTTCAGTTAGTGTCTCGCCACTTAGATGACATCGGCGGCGAATCGTCCATGTTATCTACATGATATTCAAAGAGAATTTTACCTTTTTTCGTAGAAGATCGCAGGAGAAAGTATCTTTGCTTATACCTTCTACTCGATACATGATATTCAAAGAGAATTTTACCTTTTTTCGTAGAAGATCGCAGGAGAAAGTATCTTTGCTTATACCGAGTGACCTAATTGACAGGGGGCACGAAGAAAATAAACATGCGGAGCTCTTAACGGGGTTGAGCGCCAGGATATACTAGTACACCCTATTTTCAGCCTGCGATTTGGTAAGTAGTGACACAGGGACACTTATGTTAGCAGTCTGCGATACGGTGATTTCTCCAACCTTTGTCAAATCTGGCTTGACTATCTTCATTTGAATGAACGTCAAATATTTCACGCCTCGTTACATTTTTCCGACACTTTTGGATAGAAATGACCAGTGGCTTAGCGTCAGGGGACGCTAAGATGCTGAGCATCCCCACGTCAAGTATTAATCAAATATTGTATCGATAAATTTACAAGTGGTTCAATGAGCGAAACACATTTTGTATTAATATTGAAGTGGTTTCCTGTGATTGAATTCGGCGCGTTGGCACAAGCTGGCCTCTGATTGCTTGGATGCTAAAATGGTTCTAGCATCTGCCGAGAGATCGCGAAGGGCAATGACGCATGCGCAGATGGCGAGGTTTCCCCCTCCCCACCTCACCCCTCTCCCAAAGATTCACGAGTTTCTGACGTTAGCGTATGACCGAGCGTAAATTATTTTAATATTTTACATACATGTATGCAATTATTACTTTTATTATTACTTTTATGCAACTGAGCAGAGCGAGGCGTATGAGCAAGAGGTGTAAACACAAGTTGCTCTTTTGTGCACGAGAGTGCAGCACACTTGACATTGCCAGTGAAATAGTTTTCTTTCTCACTAGAGATTCTCTGCTTGGTCATGGGCACTTAATAGGAGAAATAGTGTTTGCCTACTAATTCTTAATATCTAAGAAGATGCATTCTTCCTAAAATATATTAAATATTATTTTGGTCTGAACTGTATAAATTCACAAGTGATCTCTTTGCCAATCGCACATGACTATTAAAGCTGAGCCATTGCATAATTTACTTTCAAGAACTCTCTTGACATAAATCTGTTGAAGTATTGTTACATTTGTTTTGATAACATAGATTCTAGAGAACATTAAACATCATAAGTGTTCAGTTGGCGTTATTGTTGAGCGTTCCCAAAAGCGCGGGTCACGCTACGCCACTGGAAATGACGCTCCGTTAGCTTCGTCAAGGAAGACATGTTGATTAATCTTCCTCACAAAGAGGTTAGCTACAGTGTCACAATACAATTCTGCATTGGTTGCTGAATACTGATGACAAGAGTCCGGAAGTTCAGACATTTACTTTACTTAGGCAGGCAAAAAAAATCATTTTTACTAAAATAGGCATTCAAAAAAGCTAAAGAAGGGAATCAAAAAATCATTTAAACAGTGAAAACTACTCATAGGAAAATAATGATTCTAAAGAAAATAATTTGGAGGCCTACAAAAAATTTGACGCTATTTTTGAGTAAATTTTTAAAGTGTCCCAGGGGCTGCGTGGAATATAACCCAAAAATTAAAGAGTTATAAAAAATCGCAGAGCTTCGGAGACCAGTTCGACCGGCAAGCATTCCGTTTTGAACCTCGTGCTCATAATTTAGGCGCTACTGTTGTTCACAGACGACAGACGGACGGACGCGTTTTAAAAACAAAACAACACTTTTTCGGCATGCACTCACAGTTCGTGAAATTTGACTACATAACCTGTTAGGAGTTATGTACTACATACAGAGTGTCCGGGGTGTTAGCACATTTTGGTCGGCGCGGACAAGTTCCTGCGACTTCCGCCCACCTGGGCACTCTTTGTGATACTCCCGCTAAATTATGGGAGTTCCATGCTACACCAGTGTGTTATGGGGGCGCCAACTCCATAGTTCGCGCGTCCCACTTAAAAAAAATCAATCATCAATCAATCAATTAATGATTGAATTAAGACATTAATTGATCATGGTTTCCCCGCTACCCTCGGCGCCGACACCGATGACGTCACGTCGACATCACCACCGTCACCGCCGCTACCACCACCATCACGCCGTCGCCGCCCGTATCTCCCCCCGCCTACGTCCGCCCCTCCGCCGGCTAGCCGGCTGCCCCCCCCCCTCTGCGCCATGCCCGGGGTCTGAACCCGGGGCGGGGCCAGAGCCTGGTGGACAGCGGGAGAGATGGCTGGTGGAGTGTGGGCCAAGCGGAAGGGGCTATGGTGGACCTTGAGCGTGAAGCATCCACGGTGGTGAAAGGCATTTTCTTGATATCTGCATTTGAGACCCTCTACTAGACAGCTGTGTAATTTGGAGGAGCTGTGGTGCTGTGAGAGTGGTCTGGGTTGGAAAATCCAGCCATGTGTGCCTCGTAACCTTTCAATACATTCTGCAATGTTACATTAATTTGGTTTTTCTTGCTGTGTTAGTCAGGTAGCATCGCTTGGTCAGTGTGTGCCTTTATTTTATGTTTTCGCAACATTGCAAGAGTTTTGTGAAATTGTTAAAGTTTTTTTTGTATTCTTTGACACGGGGAGAAAACGTCGAAACTTCGAAAATTAGCTCTTAAGACAATTCTAAGCATATTTTGTCTAATAAACTACAGAAAAATTAAGCGAGAAATAAAAAAGGAGTCGAATTGTGTAAATTGGGTGCTTTTTTATTTCTCAATTATTTTTTTTTCTTTCTGAACAAATATATTCATTTCTTTTGTAAATAATAAACAATTTGTATGTTTCTGAAATGTTTCTATGCTTCCAAAATGCAAATTTTTGCCTGTAAATCAATTTGGAGAGAAATTAAGGGAATTTTAAAGGACAAGAACTTAACAGACAAAGATTATGAAGATCGGGACAAATGGAGAAATAAAATTAAAATTATGTAATTTATTAGAATTGTGGGTAACAGAAAGTTGTTTTCTATAACAATGTAAAACTGAAATAATAATAATAAATCAATTTTTCAAACCAACTTTTGAGTGCTTATTGCGACTCAACCATTCGGAATATCCTCGTAGTTTATTAGCCAAAATATGCTTAGAATTGTCTTAAGAGCTTACTTTCGAAGTTTTGACGTTTCCTCCCCGGACATCCTGTATTAGAACAGGATATAACCCCTTTTTTCTGAATCAAAGCGCCACAGTACGGATTTTTCTGTCAAAAAACGGCAATTTTTTTGCACAACATTACATAACTTTTCTATACTACGTATTTTACTCCGTTAATATGCACGTATACGAGAAAGTAAAAATAAATGTTTCTAAATTTCTGGGCTCTACTGATGACGTAAGATATACCATTTTTTCAAGTACGTTGACCTTTTTTCATATTTAAGAAGAAAGACGTATACCATTGAGAATTTGCTGACAAATAAGTATGTGTAGTGGAGTTTTTGAGTATTTATGTTATTAAGCAGCAGGTGAATAAATATTGCAGCTGGTGATAAAAGCAGATGATTAAATGAGCTGTATCCGTATGAACTGTGTTCAACACAAAAAACTAAATCCATGCTTGGAAAAAATTCGGAACAATCGAAACTTAATTTAAATTGGTGTGAAAACCATTACGATTCTAAATAATAATACTAAACATCTTTTTAAAGTTGTTGTATTACAAAATCGATTAGGTATGTTATCTTCAAAATTCCAAAAAAAAAACAAAAAAAAAAACAAAAGATACCTGAAACGTTTCAAGTAAATATGAAGATTTATTAATTCCGAAAATCCAAAACCTTTATTGAAAATGGAAATCTTACAATGTTATTAAGTGCTCTTTTCCTATTCCCGTGTAATTAATCAAAAGAAAATTATAATTTTTTATTAATCTTGAAAATGGAATATGGACGACAGAAAATACACACTTATCCTCATTGGGACTGTTTAGTAATGTCGACAGCGAAATGTCCATTTTGAAAAAACTATTCATTCTTCCATGTTAAAAACTAATATTATTCGCGATAGGATCGACATTTTCCCAAAACCGATGTAAGGAATACGGTACCTCAAGCCCTGCGTTGACATCAGTCCAGAGATCGATTTTCCGGCTGAAAAAATAGTTTCTTGAACATTTAGAGCGGATTCTGAATATTAATCAATAACATATAATTCCTAGAAAAGCAAAAATATCAAAATTTTATTTAAAACTCGTTTTTGTACAAAATTGTACACTACTCCTCGGTTGCGAGAGAAAGGTGCGCGAGAATCATAGTTTGGTTCAGTAACGAACAGAAAACTAGTGGTGCTAAAACAGCACGTACTTTCACGCAAAGTTACGCGAAAAGTACTCAAATTTCCGAAATATTTTATATGACCTTATTTCAAAATCTATCTTTAAGGAACAGATTTCCTTAAGGGAAAAATATCTTTATAAATGTAGGCCTAGTTGTAGAAAGACGCCGAACAAATATAAATTTTTACAATTTTCAAAAACTCGGGGTTTTTAACGAACACGAGACTTGCACCATTCTCTTAAACATTCTTCACACTGTCCAACAACAAAATTTAATCAAAACTTATAGAGCTACGTTTTCGAAAATTTTGAAAATGCCCCAGGGACTTCATGTAAAGTACTCCCCCCTCAAAAAATAAAATATCGGATTGAAGTTCAAAGGGGCCCTACGTTAGCCAGATCGATAGAGAAATATCAATTTTGGAGCAAGTTGGCTGAATGGTTTAGCCGCTAATATTGTTCACGGACAGACACACGTTATGTCGGCATTCAATTTTTCGGTATGGAGGACGCACAAAACATGGATGCTGTCTACACCAAGTGTTAGAGGAATTTTTTCCTAAATTTAGCAACTGGATTTATTCAGGGCCCTGTAATAAGAGTTTTCAGCCGAAAAATCGCCCTTTTTCCGAGCAGCATTACATAACTTTTTCTGTACAATGTAAGCGGTAGCGAGAAAGTAAAAATGTATTGTAAAGTGTGAAACAGAACCTGGAAAAGTGAGCATCTCAAACCTGGAAAACCGGGGAAAAACCTTGAATTTCAAAAAGCCAGATTGCTGGTCACCCTGCATAGAGAAAGGGGTATTATAATCCTCATGTGCTCTGCTCGAAAAATCTAAAGCGCAATTTCCATTCTTTCTTTAAACGGATGGATGTTTGGAGATTAGTTTGCCGAACTCGACATCTTCTCATAGTGAGTGGCAAGTTCCTCTACAACGGCGTCTCGATCTGTGATTATCTGACCATTTTTTCTAAGACCTGGCACTGATAATGAGGAAGGGTACCCTTTAATTAGACGCACCTTCCTCCATACTAGACGTGGTGGCGTGTGGCAATTCAAAGGGGACACGTATGCCTTCCATGATGCATTCTTGCTTTCTAATATGGTTCTCCTCGTCTTAGCTCTGCACCTCTTGAAATCAGTAAGGTTATCCGCGGTTGGATAATTTTTAAGTCGAGCCAACGCTTTCTTCCGAGCACCGACAGCCCTTGAGCAATCCAAGTTCCACCACGGGACGAAGGGGTGTCGCGAATTACCGGTCGACTTGGGATTACAGTGCCCGCAGCTTGCAGTGCAGAAGTGTGGAGCTGCCATATCCTCCACACTAACAAATTCACCCTCTGATAGATTCACATTCGCTTGGAATGTCAGCCAGTCAGCGTGAAGGACACACCATTGAGGGGGGCGCGCTAAACCACGCGCAAGTCTATCAATGAGGACGATAATGGGGTAGTGGTCGCTACCGTACAGGTCTTCTAGGATGGACCATTGCAGGTCGGTTGAAAGAGAAGGCCTGCAAAGAACTAAATACACGTGCTGGAGTTTGTGGCGACGGCAAAATGAGTTGCTTCACCAGAGTTCAGAATAACCAAATCCTCTGTGTCTATTACTGATTCAAAGATACTGCCTCTCGGACACGTGCGGGAAGAGCCCCAGAGAGGAGTGTGGGCATTCACATCGCCGACTATCATAAATGGCGAAGGCAGTTGATTTATCAACCCTAAGAGTTCGTCTGCTGATATAGTCAGACCTGGAGGGATATAGATGTTACAGTGAGTGTGAGGGATGGGAGGTGCACCTGCACACATACTGTTTGAAAGTCAGTCTGAAGAGGTACCTCTATTGATTGCAGCGAATCATGCACCAGTGAAGCAACTCCGCCATGATCGCGGAGACCATCCACATCGAACCTGTACGAAGAAAATCCACGAAAAGACAGGGAGGGAAGTGGGGTAAGGTGAGTCTCTTGAAGACAAATCACCAGAGGATTGTGACGGGACAACAAGAGTTTAAGGCCGTCCCGTCGCGAGGAGAAACCATTTGCGTTCCATGACATTAGAGCCATGGTAGAATTAGCTTTCTTTTTTCTTCCGACGTTGGGTGCCGGATGCACGAGACTCCTCCCCAACGGGAGCCTCCCCCAAAACAGAGACCTCCTGGGCATTGCTAGGGGGGCTGGTTGCTCGCTCAGAGCTAGTTTCGGAAGTTGTCGGTCGTGACTTCGAGGGTCCTTTTATGTTGGGGTTTGGTGTCCGTCTGATATCAACTTCCGTCGATACAGTTTTTGTCGTCGATTTCGTGGACTGTGCTGATTGGACTTTTTTGTCAACCTTATATTTTGTGGGGATTATTCTCCCACCCTCAAGGGGAGATGTATCCCCAGGGAGGTCTACTGGTGACACTTGGCAACCAAAACTCACTACGTGCGGGGCAGCGCGTTCTGTTTGGCAGCCCGCTGCTACCCTCGGAGATTTCGCTTTCACAGTGTCAGAAAACGAGCGCGAGATGTCATTTGGGCTCCTCGCATGGAACCGACGTTTAGCTTCAGGGAAAGTCACTTTTTCTACGATTCTTATCTTTTGGATATCTCGCTCTCGCAAAAAGGTGGGGCATTGATTATAATTTGCCGGGTGGTCACCTTCACAGTTTACGCAATGCGGTGTAGGGGTGCAAGGTCCAGGTTCGTGAGTTGGTTTACCACTTACCGCACACTGGGGTATCTGCCATGCACCGCTGTTGTGTAGGGCCGAATCGCTGTCACTTAAAGCACCGTAAAGGATTGGGCACATATTGCCGCATGCGGAGGTTATAACAACCGCACGAGATATTCCTGGATAAAGTAGGGAGGCTGAATGTTAGGATAAGAGTGGAAGTGGGGATTTCTCGCCCATGCTCCCTCCTCTTAAATCTAAAACATCGCTCACACCCTGACTCTTGAAGAAGGCAACCAGATCCTCCTCGCTCTCTGTTGAGAAGTCGACATGATTGACCACTCCCTTACAAAGATTGAGAGTTGGGTGAGTGGTCACCTCCACCTGGAGGCCGGCAATCTGCTTCGTCTTGATAATTTTATCGATCTGATCATCCGTGAACGCTTCAAAAAGAATGGTGCCATTCCTTTGTCGTACTACGGTTGGCAATTTTCCATATTTTTCCTCAATTGCGCGCGCCAAACGCACAGCACTAACCATTTTAAATGACTTTCCTTCCTCAGCGCATGCCATGAGGAGGAATCTAGGTTTCTTAGGCCTATCTTCATCATTCAAGAAAAAACTATTTAAATCAATGTTTCTTTCCGGACATCTCCTCTTCCTTGCGGAAGAGGGCAGGGGAGAGGGTTTAGTATCCATAAAGATGGATCAGGTTCATCCTTGTGGTCCCCACCCACCACGGAGCCCAACAAGGGGACACTCTGTCGGAGTGCCAGGGTTGCCACGAGGATATAGTGGGGGAATAACACAGCGCTGCACCACCGTATATCCCCCCGCTCACCCTGGAGTTCAGTACAAGACCTAGTCCAAGCTGATTGATCGGGAGTGGGTTAGCTCCCGCCCACCCGTCTAGAAGAGTCCGAGGCCAAAGCAAGCTTATTGAAGCCTACAGGGAATGTTCCCAAAAATACGTACACAACGTATCCCTCAGTGCAAAGCCGAACGTAGCACAAGGTGAGTGTTTGGGAAACAAACATACCCCTCAACCGCCAGGACACACATTCCCTCCGACACGGGTCGCCATGCACGGCAAACACATGGGTGGGCGTTCAGCATACAGAGGGGGCCAGTGAAATAGAAGAGGAAGAAGAAAGAAACAGGATGTTACAAAAGAATAAGAATGAAAAATGAGGGAGAAGAAAAATGACTGGTGAAAGAAAGTACTTGAGAGCCCTCTCTGCATCCCCCCGTCAGGACGTGGACCAACCCACCTCGACGGGAACACCGACGAGTATCACATGGAGTTTTTATTCTGCAACCACCGTTCTCAAAATCTACATGTCCAAACTCCTTTAATACAATCAGTACCTTACCTACTAGACTTTCATCTAAGGCATCTTTTGCAAGCAGATTGCCAAGATGACTACTGCAATTACTGTTCCATAGAGAGACAGATTTCCCCATTTTTAACATATTTGAGGCACTATCAGAAACAACAGCATTAACTGTAGTGTTGTACAATGACTTTGCCTTAACAACAGATTAATTTACAATATCACAAAGTTTACTACCAGTTTCTGTCTCGCCACTTAAATCCCAAGCATTAACAAATGCTTGTGGACCTCCAGCATTATGTATCATCGTTACAGCAGTTTTTCTGTTACTCAATGTATTCTTCTAACCATCAATTAGTAATACACTTTCTTGCTCATTTTTTTCCTTACAAAAAGTAACACATTCTTTATATTTATTTTCCAGTAAGGTGGTTGCCAATGCTTTACGACCAAGTAAATGTTGAGCATAACCAGGACGGAAAGTTTTAACAAATTTTTTGAAATTATCCGATTCTACTACCCTAAAGGGAATATTACATCAAAATATTAGGCTACGAAGTTTTGAATTTAATTCTTTTATTTCTTCATCAGAAACCCTGTCAAGAAAATTATCTAGTGAAGAAGTTTTCTTTCGCTTCTGTTTAACGAATGAATTTCGCAACACTGATTAAATTGAATCAGGAGTGGATTCAATGTTTGGATTAAAGTTTCCCACCTCACTGTCGCAATTCAATGAAGGTGTAATGAAAGTAACCTGTGTTGAACTTGTGTTGCTTTCGTCTTGCTCATGGCAGTCCATTGAAACTGCAACTTGCATTCCTGTCTTGTCAAATATATTCTTCTAGTACCATCTCTGTCTGCGCTAAATCAATGTCTTGTGTACAAGTTTCAGAGACGTTCTGACTACCTACAGAATTTTCACAGTTCTCAGTAGAATTGTCAGTTCTTTGTGTTAGAGTTGCTGCTGGTAATTTCTTCTTGCAAATACCGCTACAAAAAAATCAAGAAAATGTTCATGCCTATAAGTTTTCTTGTCCTGATTATATTTACACCATCCTTGTTTGGGACACAAATTATGAAGTGGCTCTTTGTCGGTGGATCTTTTGTGAAAATATATGGCCCAAATTGCATTCCTTATTGCTTCAACACTCCTATTATTCTCCCTTATAGCTTTGCCACAATACACTTGCAGTGAATCTATCTTTCCGAGTAAGTCTACCTTTACCCCCTAAAGGTTTTCCATCATTCAGCTTCTTCCCCTTACTTTCTTTTACTAATTTTCTTAGTCTGGTGCCCATTCATTTTTGTATATGACCCAAACATTCTAATTTCTTAATTGGTCAGTCAAATGTATTATTATTTTCTATAGTTTTGAACGATTTAGAATCACCGTCACTAAGATAGTTCACATAACTAATATCATGAAAAATTTCAGAGCGAGAAAACATATTTAAAACTGCAGCAGCTTCCATCCCCTCACTTGAGCCACTATAATTTTGTTTGCAATTATATTTTTTTCCGCTCCTTTTCTTCATCTTCCTGTAACTCCTTGTGTATGGCATTCATGACAATATTTAGACATAATTTCCACATCCAAAACTTTTCCTTTATCTACACTAATGATAGATGAAACACCATATAATGAAGTATGCCCTCTTTTCATCCAGGTGCCATCTACAGATACAGACACTTCTCTCACAGCTTCATCAGAAAGTTCAATAGCACAATCCTCTTCACTCTGCTTCACTAGTTCACTTGCAGCATTCTTCATACACTTTCTTGGCTGTTTCTTTTACATACTTCAAAATACGTGAGTTTAGCTTGTCAAATCTAAGAACTGATGGAGCCATATTCATAGCACAACACAAAGTATTAGCAGCTATTCTGCCCTTGCTAATATCTCTCATGCCATATGCAAATCTGAAATTGCTTTCATAAAAACCACCATCTCCTTTTCTGGAACTCTGAAACACTGTTTTGTTGTCACACGACGAGCACACAATATTGAAAACACTTGCAAGTCCTACACGAGAGTCTTCGATTATGGTTAGTGTATTTGCTTTCATACAATTAGAACAAACACTAGCGGTATTTAATCCCGCAGAAAGAAGTTCCAAATCCATTAGGCGGAATCCAGATGTTTTGAATCTTGTATCTTGCAGGCTGTCTCGTGAGCAATCAACACAAAGTTTTTTCGCTGATGCAGATTGATTTGTTTCCATAGAAACACTACTTTTAGGCCTGGTATAAATGTTTCCCATCAACTTACATTTCTTGAAAACTGATTTCGGCCTACCCATCACCAATCACCACAAAGTAAATATTCGCAAAGAAAATCTCCACAGGAACACGTGTGATACTGTTCACATATAACCTCTAATACACGAAGCGCTCGTGAAACGGATCCAGAATAAAAGCAAACACATCAGAGACATCTGCTGGGTGAATTACAGAACTGTATACAATTCAAAATGGTAGATTAGGCGCCAAATTTAAATTGTCAGTAAAAATAGCAAAAATTCTCTGAAAACTGACACCTGACAGAAAAAGGGGCGTGGCCCCTTTAATGTTTTAAATTATGTGTTTCAGTACGTCACGAACCCACAGAAAAATCAACTTAGCAATGTACTCATTAATAAGACGAAAACCACAAAACAAGAAAACACTAATTACTCCGCGACTTCTTCGCGGGAGCCGACAAACCACCTACTTGCCAAAACCTGCATCGGCAGAGGACCACACTTCAGAGCACCCACTCACACCACGAACCACACAGAACTGAGACGACCCACCTACGACAGTCCCTACCCGCGCTCGCCGTGCAGTGCCACCAACCTCGTGAGGACGAATTTAAAGGAACTTTATTGTATATGGGCAACATTTTGCTTTGATTTAACAATGTAAAACGGAAAAGTAATCAAGTTGTTTTGAAAACAATTACTTCTGAGCAGTATAAGAGCCTGTTTTGTCCATAAGAATTTAGTACATTGGTTGCTGCTTTCAGTATCTCCGACGCCTGTCGAAGATTTCCGAATGAACGGGATGCGCCATGATGCAATCACCCCATTGTGAAAGCGGCCGTGGATTGGCCATACGAGGGTGGGTGGCCGGCTCAGAGCTCGGCCCTGAGGAATGTGAAGACGGATGGGAAACGGAGAATCGCGCGCTGTCCACGCCCCGTATTCTGCGGTGCTGCGCAGGCATTCTTCTGGAAATGATCAGAGAAAACAAAGGAAACCACGGACCAGACCAGAGCTGTCAGAATCTTGGACTCCGATAGTCATCTATAGGGAGCGGATTTTTATGCCCTAAAGATTCTTGAAATATGCTCTTAAAAAATGCATTTATGACCTAAAATTCTGAAATATGCCCTTTAATATGCACTTAAATAATATTGCATTTCTTCGGCTAACCTGTCTTGATAAAATTATTAGAATTAAATGAAAATTTGCTTGAAATGAAAAGATATATTTTTTGTAAGAACGTAATATAATCTACCCTACTTCGCGAGAGGAAGAATCGAAGTAAATATTCACCTTAGTGAAGTACAATGTATGTCTCGTTGAATTTCTTCTGACTGGTTTAAAGATATGTTCTCAAGGAATATCCCACATTTGCCCGAGTATTTTATTATCTACAGAAAACAAAGACACAAACTGTGACTGGCTCTTTCGAATCAATGAACGCTCACAATTACATAAGATTCTTTGAAAAGATGAAACGTTTTATAGATTAGTCTCTTTTTTAACGAAATATGCAAAATATGCGCTTATAATTACACCGTGTAACTATGGCCCTGGAGTATGTCGAGTGCTTTATCCGCGCAACGGCCCAGGCAGTGGCAGCTCTTACAGAGTGACAACTGATTCCGAGAATGCATCGGCTGTGCCCAGAGAAGTCACGTGAAGTCGTATCAACCGATGGCAGATTTCTATCGCCTTCGTTCTTTCACAACTAATGTCAAAGGTCATATTCTGGCAGAGGCCGCAGGCCCGGCGGCGCGCGGCGATTTCAGCACTTCGAGAAGCAGCGCGTCGCAATTGTTGCAAAAACTACTTGCCTTACTTCACAGCACTTAAATTTCATATTTATGAGTTTTGAAATGTCCTCAACATGATGGTAAAATTTCATATGTCAATCCGCGTATCCAGTACGGTGCGTGTTGCATGTCGGCGCTAGACTGATCTGGGAGACTGATAAAATACATTGTGAAAGTAGGAAAAACAGTGCATAAGATGAACAGATGTACAATGTACATCTATTCGAAAAATTATAGTTGATGGATTGAATTATTATTTTACGACCCGTCAACTGCTATCATTAGTTCCGTAAGTGTAGTGTATATTGTATTTCAGGAGGTGGGTTGAGTTAGCTCTGTCGCTCTCTGCTGCGACTCTGACTGGGAGATCGTAGAGTTCGAATTCTAACAGTGGCGTAATTATCCAGTATAATTTAGTTAGATTGAATTGAGCCGCTGTCTAGAGAACAATTCTAGCTGCCAGCTGCTCTAATCAAAACCAGGTGAATGTATGAGCATTACTTCGCCAAACAGACCACGCGCCGCACACTACTTTCCTTCCTCTTGATTTATTGATCGTTAGTGATTCCGGGTGCGCCAACAGCTAAGATCATTAGTCCCGTAAGTGTACTACATGTTTTCCTCGAGAGGTGCCATGATCTTCCCCGCTTGATGGCGAGATTCGGCACCGACCTACCGTTGGCTAGTGGGATTTTCACAACCAGGTATTTCAGCGGGCCACCGCTCTAGCAGGACAAACTCTTAACCCTATGCTCTCCACCGGTCTCCCGGCATATGAGGTAGTGTTGTGCATGTAAGTGTAAGTTTGTGTTAGGGATGAGGATAGGACAAGGAAGAGGAAGGAAAGATCGCGCGCGGTCCGAGGAGAATTCTAACGGCCGGCTGCTCTGATCGGTAGTTTTCCTTGGTTTCTCCGATCAATGGGTGGTATGAATAAAACTGAGCATATGCTATTTACTCGCGTTTTTTTTTGAGCATGTGCTTCGTAGCATATGTATAAAAGTTTTGAGAACATTCTCACAAAATGAGGAAATTCTCAAACATGAGAAAATTCTCGCTCTCCTACGCTCGATAGAGGATATGCTGACAACTATATGAATAAAAATCGAGAATTTTCTCTCTTCGTAAGCATTTTCTCTTGTTATTAGGAGTCTGGTCCTGAGGTGCCTCAAGTTTTGAGTAGTTTCCTTACAGGTCTCTGGTTTTTGCGTGTTTGTCGTAATTGAAATGGCAGAGTTCATGATGAATGTTCGTAACGTAAAGGTATACGAAGCAAGAAGAAACACGGCGAGGAAAAATTTCACCAGTTTATACCTTGCAGATAATTACTATAAAATATAAATTGAAATTGATGAAAATTCTACCTGTTGATCCTGGTATAATTGGAGGTGTTGATGATAAGAATAAATATATATTTTGACCATATAGGATCAATCAATATTGACTTCAGGAATTAAAACTTTAAAAACATTTATTTATGGCTCAACGTTTCGCACGTTTAATACGTGCCTTGTCAAGAACAATTATGGCAACGGTTGACAATGTTATACAAATTAACATAAAACAATAGAATTTACAATTACTGAGATAAATATTTACATTGCTTTTACATCAAAGCATTACATTTCACAAAAACCTTGAAGGTTTGTCAAATCAAATAGTTACATTAGGCAATTAAGGAGAGCAGCACATTTAGATATGTTAAGGAATTATATAAATTATAAATATTTCGAATAATAGAATGAACATGTGGGATTGGAAAAAAATAATACAATTATGGAAGTTGGTGCAGTATTAACTTCTTATAAATTTGGTTCAGTTTTTGTACGTCACTTTTTGTGTTCATCGCATTATTTATTATGATATATAACATTTCGGCAATTAGCCTTTTTGATGTTTGTTTCTCATTATGCAAAATTTTTATTTTATCAAATGCAATGGAGTGGTTAAGTTCGTATGCTTCGTTAAAGAGGTATGTAAATCTCCGTCTTTGTTGATGTCATATTTATGTTGGTATATCCGTCTGCTAATATATTGTTTAGTTTCCCCAATGTACACCTGCTGACAATCATTGCAAGGGATGGAGTATACAACATTAGATTTACCCCTGTACCACAGCTTCTGGGTTGATGGCCACAATCTCGATCATGTTTTTCGTCCAGTTTCCCTGATCCTTTGAGCAAATGCTGAGATGGTTCCTTGTTTTGCTTCTGGACATAAATATAACTTCATTATTTGTGCACGTCTTCTGAATTTCAGTGGGAAATATAGTTATTGAAATTATTGTTTTCCATATTGTCGCGGCAAAAAGTATTATTCTTTCATGAAGAACATGATTAGGGTTAAGGGCACGAATTCATAGCTAATTTACCTTTGAAAATATATTTTTTTTATATAGGAGCGAATATTTTTGTCAACAAAACTTGGAAAAAACGCTCTTTTTTCTGTATTCAAAATTCGACTAGAAGTTGGTTTAGGATAGAGATCACAGAATTATGAAAACGTGCACAAATTTCACTTCTCCCCATAGCTAGTCACACACAGTTTTAAACTGTTTTTGACGTAAAATAAATCCAACATTTTTTAAGAGAGTAAACAAAACAAATATTCACCAAACAAATATTTTGTAAATTTTAATAGAAAAGTAGGTATCACAGTTTTACAGTATCACAATTTTACTCTAATTGCTTGTTCAGTACTTTCAACTGCGTTAACAAAACCAAACGTTGCAAATCCGAGTTGCTTAAGCCCCGAATCTGCTGGGTTTCCATAGCCTCTACAGCAGCCCGTCCTCTTGAAGAGCTTCTATTTCTGCTCGTTGATGCTTTAGGGCTGGAGGCTGCTGTTTCTCCCAATAACGAGTTGTCCAGCTCTATTATGGCAGACTGACCCTGACTTTTTGGGGTTCTTTCAACCCCAAGTGCCACAGCACCTACATAAAAAAGATTAATATCACATAAGCTTTCAGCAACATAAAATATAATAATTCGTTCACTTTACACTTAATTGAATGCTTTGCTTACCTTCTATCCTTTTAATTGATGGATTAAATTCTCCATCCATAAGATCAAACAAGTTTTTCCCATTCTTTCAATACTATAAGGTCATTTCCCGTGGTTTTCGTGTCAGTTTTCTGTTTTACGCGTTGTTTCATGTTATTTATTCGCTTTAATATTGCTTTACACTCTACAACGCAGCCACAGCTACTGGCCAATTATCACTCTGTAACGCTCGCATTGCGTCGCTTTTTGCCTTCATGACGATGGGAGTTTTCGCCTTTGAAAACAGAACTTTATAATTTTTTAAAAAATTGCAAAACCTTCTGATTTTATTTGATCCATTCCTTCCACAGTCTACAAACACAAATAAATCACAACGGCAACGAAGTCAGAATGAAGTCAGCACGAGGTCTGCACTCCAACCCTGGACAGACTCGACTCACGACAAATCCAAGATGGAGTCTTCAATTGTGAATGTAAATACTCCAAAGAATTCACATAATCAATAATAAGCAAGGAATAAACACGAAACAAAATCGTATCGAAGGCTTAGATAGGACGTGAGAATATTCTCAACTCTCAGGAAGTATCTGCTCCTGAGAGGAATTTTTATTCATACGAAATTAAGTAGATGCTCATCGGACAGAGAATATTCTCAAACCACATGCTCATGCTCCCGAGGACGTGCTCTGAGCAAATGCTTGTTTTTTATTCATACTACCTAATATCAGAGGAATGCCGGAACAGTACCCTAATAAACGGGCCATGGACCGCGCGCGATCTTTCCTTCCTCTTGTCCTATCCTCACCCCTTCGCTTACACTAACACGCATTACACTACCACACATGCCGGCAGGGGGGCTCTGGTGGGAGATACCTGGTGGAGGGAAACCCTGCGTCGACGGTAGGTCGGCGCCTGATCTTACCATGAAAGGAGGACCATGCCGTCTCTCGTAGGAAACGCATGCCCTGCACTATGGGATTAGCAATTGATGCACCCGGAATCACTAATAATCATTCAATAATTAATAGAAACAAACTCCAGGCTCTGACTAGTCTCCTAAGGACGAATAGTATAGAGCGTGAAAGAGTGTGTATTTAAGGCGAAAGGATGAGGAACAAAAGATAATGCCCGATCAGTGGCCCGTTTTTAAGTACTACTCCGGCATACGCCTGGTACTGACCGTAGAAACCATAGAGAACTACCGTTTAGAAAACCAAACAATTATAATAATTCGTTCTCAAGCAATAACAGAACTCGACCTAGGTTGAATGTCTGGTGACGAAAATACGCCACCGTTGAAACTCGAACCCTAGGACCCCCGGTCAGAAACTCTGCGGAGTCCATAATTGTTCCTCTGAGCCGTCTCAGCGTAAAAAATCAGAATGTTTCCCCTCCGAAACCTGTATGATTCTACTGAAATACCGGTATTTTCATGAGAAAATACCTTTAAAAATACCGGTATTTTTTAAGGGGATCCATGTCTGAATTTTGCAACTTTTAAACTATCAGTTCAATTATCATGAAATTTCTACCACACAACTATGCTATAATTAAGTAGTACTATACAAAATATATTTTGAAATTTGGTCCATTAGTTTTTGAGATTTTAATATTTTTTTATATTTTTCGACATTTGTTAAATAAATGTCTCTTGCGATACAATTTTCACTTCTTGAAGGGTTTTTTTTATTAGATTTATCAAAGAGTGGGTTATCAAATTCATGCTGCTTTTTATTGTCATGCATGTGATTATGTTGCTAGATTTTTTTAAATATTGATGAAATAAAAAATTCCACGCAGCAAGCTATTTTCATTTTTTAAACCAAAAATGACCTTTTTTACCTACAACAAAAGCCAGCATAATTGTAGCTTGTTACATATTTTTACACTTGTAAACCAAATTTCAATGCAATATGATGAAAATAGTTCCGCAAGGAACATTTTGTATACAGGAAAATGCTGGAAAAAAGAAATGCGAGAAAACCATCAATAAAGTTTTTCATACTGAACATGCATACTCACAACTAAAACATGCCAGGACCATATGTAGGTTCTTCTGCCGTCTTTTTTCTTTCTTCTGTATTGATTTTTTTGTTTTTTCCTCCTCTTTTGAGATTTTGTCCCAGCTGATGATCTCCTCTTGCTATCTTTGATTCGACGGATGTCTTCCTTCTCACATATGGCAAGAGCAGGTTCTGACAAAAAATCCAAATCTTGGATTTAGTTAATGACTTTCAATTTTGTAACAGAACCCATATTAAATTCACTCACTGCTTTCACTACAGCAAGTTCGGTTTTTTGTTTGTTTGTTTGTTTTTAGAAACAAAACTTTCCTTAGGACATCTTGCCCAATTTGAACTATGCAGATTTTCATTAGCATTTTGAGTCTGCCCCGTGGCACATCTTTTTAAGAGATCTTCAGATGTTAACCTCTTATACACTGGAAAAATTTTAGTTATCACATATGTTATTAGACAACCATTTCATTTTTGCATGTGTGTCAATACAGCCTTCAATTGTTTGCCTAGTATACCATGCCTTGGGGACAGGTACTGTGATGGGGTTAATCATCAGTTGACATATAATGTCTCAATGTAGCATAAATTTCCACTTTCATTCCTTGAACATTTGATACATTAGAGACAATTGCCTTCCTGTAATAGCTGGTAAGTTTGTCAATTGTACTCGCTTTTAGGCGACCTTCTTTTTCCCCCCCTAATGTCACACCTTTACTCTTCCATTCCTGAATTACATTTCTCAGGGCTGTACCAAGTCTTTTTGCCCCGTGATTCACACACTCTTGTTTTTCAATTTCAACATCATACACTTTTTTAGAATTTAAAAAAGCGTGAGTCTTAGCATCTCCGTCACCAACCATTTGTATGTAACGCAGACCCTTCTCCCTTACAGATCTGCTCCACAAAATAAATGCAGCATCTTTTTCCATGGCATTGGCACTGCCAAAATAATTTTGTTGGCACTCGCCTGATTTGTTGTTGTCTGCATACCATGCAGTGGCGGCTCGTGACTTTTTTTCTTGGTGGGGCCAGGCGCAAAAGAACGAATATCATCTCATAATCAATCTTATTTAATTAAATAATTGTCGTTTAATCAATTATTTAATTAATATCAATTATCAGTTAATTAAACCTTTAACCCATTACCCCCCGTAATTAATGTGATGGTGATATCAGTGTTTTTTTGTTTTTGTTGTTTTATTTATCGATCTCTTTGATATATATACGGGAATTTTCCCGAAATTTTGTTTCTAAATTGCCAATTTTAGGCGTCCCATTTTTGGGACAATGGCAGGATATGGAGTCTTTTTTATTCTTGGGTTGAAAAAAAGTATTTATTTTTCATTTATGTTTATTTATTACAACCATGAACTATTAAAACAAACTTCAAAGTATATTTAAAATATTATTTACAACTATTATGAAGAAATGTTTATTTCTTGTGGAATGGTGCAAAACATCTGTCATGAAGAGGCACATCACAACGACTGCAGAGCCTCTTTGTTTTCAGTCCACAGGCTGCGCAGCGCCTTTGGGTTTCAATTGGAATGACTAAATGATTTCCTGAATCAAATCTTACGTCATTCATCACTCTACTATTCTTGATTCTGGATTTCTGAGGGCCCGTTCGGGTTTTTGTTGTTGTTTCTGACAAGTATTTCAGGACAATTTTTCTTCTGATATCTAACAAACTAGGAGGATTATTTTCATTCACTATTGTACAGAATCTCCAAGTATTTACCACAGCTATTACAAGAAATTGAGAAAAAAGTGGTCACCACCACTTTTTAGATCGTATTCTCACTCTATACAGAGATATCTGCTTATCAAGGAGGTCCACCCCTCCCATATATGCATTATATGACTTCACGAGATTTGGCATGGGTACCTGTACATGTTTTTTCTCCTTTTGTGAGAAACGTTTAGCAAAAGAAATAGGTTCGATGGTACTGTAGTTGGTACCAATTGTCACAACTTTGTTGTCCTTCCATCTCACAATCGATACAGAATTGTTCTTATCAAAACGATAATCAATGAAGCCTCTCTCTTTCTTTTCACATTCTTTAGGAGTGATTAGAGGACACTTTCCTGTGCGAATATCGCGAATAGTTACCGTTGCATTCAGTTTTTGATTTCGTAGGAAAGCAAGAGTGTCATGACTTGAGAAAAAGTTGTCAAAGAACAATTCATGACGCTCTGGCTCTTCAATAATGTTCGTTAGATTTGCTATTACTCTCTGGCCCAAAGATTTTATTTCTGTAGGTTCTTTTCCCATGTAAGGAGCAAAATTAAAAAGATATCCATCTGAGCTGCTCATGCACCAAATTTTATACCCAAATTTGATGGGCTTTCCTTTCATATACATTTTAGATGGATGACGACCATAGTATCGAACCATCATCTCATCAATTGATAATTGGGTACTAAAAACGCCAAATTTTAAGAAGTTTTTTTGAAGTTTCTCGAAATAAGAACGGACTTTGTAAAACCTATCACTTTTGTCAATGCAAGTGTTATCATTCAAATGAAGAAATCTTTTTATATCTCGAAATCTCTGTCTAGACATAGAAGAGTATACAAGCGGTACACCTACATCAGGACATTGTTCCCAATACATATCTTATCCACTCAATAACAGAATACCTGAAAAACACTACACACGAGTTCCTTTTCATCTACGGAAAAGTTGACAACATTTTTCTGTGCAGCATATAACATGGACTGGTCAATTATGTAATCAATGATGTCTTTGGAGAAAAATTTTAAAAAAATTTCGACTTCAGTCTTATTATATAATAGTGTTTTCAAATCTTCCTTGAGTGAATTTTCTAACATTGCGTGTGTGTAAACTGGTGCACATTTTCTCCAAAAAGGAGTTTTTGATTGAAAACTTATCTGCGTTGATCCATTTGTTTCCTCTTCATGCACATCCTTATCACTTCCAGTATCTACTAACAATTCTAATTCACCAGCCACATTTCTCACTTCATAGATAAATCATTTTCAGCTATCTCTTCATCAGTTTGATCGTCAGATTTCCGGAGGAATAATCGCCACTTGTACATCATCCTCTACCTCCACCAAATCTTCATCAACTTCTTCTAAATACTGAACAATTTCGTTAATTGTTAAAGCTGCACGTCGCAACATTTTCACTACAGTCCGAGAAAAAGAAACAAACCACATAAAATACTGCCACAAGTGACATAACCTCAAATAAAAACTAACATGTAAGATAGGAACATGCTTACGTATTCTGCTATTGTCCCAAAAATGGGACGCAAATTGTTTTTTATTGTTATACATACCTAAAATGTCTTTCACTATTGATTTTGTCTCCAGTACCTTCTTGAAAGTCGTTTTATACAGTAACCACAGAAAACGAGCATAACGCGCCAACAACTTCCCTCTAAACAAGATACAAAGTCTGCCAACATCACAGACTCAAATTTCTCAAATTCAAAAATTTCCCCTGGAGCGAAGAAGTAAAATTGAAAAACAAAAGTCAAAGAATCGTATTAATTAGAATAGTAATATCCCACTAAAGTAATGTTATTCTCAAAATTTGGAATATGTACAAAATTATAAAATGTTTACTTTGCGTCCTATTTTTGGGACAATGGCGGGTAATGGGTTAAATCTATACATTTTCCACAAAAACAGAAGTAGGAATTTTTATTAAGATGTTTAATCAAATATTCGTATGTCAACGGATACAAATGATTTTTGTAAAAATTACGCTAATGCCTTTTTTTCATTCCATATATATATATATATTGAGACGAGTCGTAGATTAACTCACACAAGATTTATAATAAAAAGAGGGGGACAGGAATTCTTATTCGGGAATGGGCTCCGGATCCAATCACATACACAATGGAAACTAGTGGGTAACAAGAACTTTTCTTTATTACAAAAACAATCGCCATACAAAATTGATTGCTTTCGGTGCTCACAGGAGCATTTACTCTGTTCTTTCCCCGTGTTTAATTACATCCCATTAACAATTTCACCGTTACCCTGTGGCTTCACTCCTTTATAATAATTTCAATACTTGGGGGGGGGGCTCAACTCAAGATCACTGTTCTCTACTAGCTACTTTCCCTCCCAATCTTCCGGCCTCTTCTACTCACGAGAATCCTGGCTGACCCACGCCGTTTTATCCTCCTGAGACCCAGAGATTTTTTTTACAAGTGTCTTGTAAAAATGAACTTAATATAGTATAAAGGACCAACTGATTTTGAAAAAAATATTTAAAAAATTCTCTGAGGTCTCATACGCCTGGAAACTGAAGTACAGTATACTGTACTTTGGGTCTCGATTAATAAATTTCATATTATATAAAGTCCATGTATTTTTGATCTGTAGAGGAAAGTTTAAAAACATTTAAAGTTTAATACTCGTACATTTATTAATAATGCAAAAAATATTTTATAAATATTCAAAAAGTACAATTGAATTTTCTTATATTTAATTATTATGGTACTCCATGAAACAATTTCTTTTTGCAACCAGACATAAAAATATTTTGCAAGTAGTACAGAGTGTTCTTGTTCTGCCATTACATCCAGGTCTTCTGCATTTTTGCCAGTCTTTAACATCAACAATTGTGGGCATATGCGCACATTTTGCTTTCCTGACATTGTCATGAGGTAGAGGGACTGGAACTTTTCTTTTTTTGGTCATTGGCACTTGATTTTCTTCATCTTCAGGAATTAATATTTCATTTTCCTCATCTTTCTCATTGTAAATTAAATGTTCTCCTAACATGAGTTTGTATTTCCGTAATTGTGGTATTTTTCTGCTAGGAACGTTCTTATCAATCATATCCTTCTTCAGCTGAAGCCAGGCATTTACCACACACATGTCAATCAAGTGAAGGAATGTTCTGATTGTCCATTTTTTTGTTCTTGCTCTCATTGGGCAATATGAGAGCATCCTGTCAAAAAGGTCTACACCTCCCATCTTAGAATTATATGCATTTATAACCTTGGGCCTTGTGACATCCATGTACTTCTTCTCTTTTTTGTTGTACCTTTTGCATATGTCAGTAGGATTGACACCATGAACTGATGACATCATAACAACACTTTTCCTATCCATCCACTCCACATTTGCTCCCATCATGAGAGACTAGCATATCAGAAGAACCTCTACCTTCTTTACTAAGTTCTTTATCTGTCTTCAATCTTGCTTCCTTGGGAATTCTGTTTTTTTGGATAGTGCCAATTGAACCATATCCTCTTTTCAAAAGTTCATCACATAATTTACGACTAGTGAAGTACCGATCGTGATATATGAAGTGTCCCGGCGTAAGGCTCTCAGTCAATTGAAGAACTGCTGCTTCTCCTAAACCAAATCCTTGATTAGTGTACTCAGGATGTGTAGTTTTTCCCTGATAAAAGGTAAAATCTAAAACTTGTCCATTTGAATTTGCCAAAACAAATACTTTTAAACCAACTGGATTTGGTTTGATTGGACAGAATTGTTTCAGGGAACATACCCCTGAAAATGGCACAATCATCTCATCCACAGCAACATCTCTCTCTCTATTTTCAGGCAACCTTCCCTTATTTTGTTTATCAATGGACGTAACTTCCACAACCTGTCAATTTTCCTTGTGTTTTCTTCAATATCATCATCAAATACAACCTTAATACAAGTTCTCAAAACAAAGAATCTGTTACGTGTCATATTATCACTGATAACAGATACTCGCCATCTGTTGTTCCAGTACATTCTGATCATTGGATATTGAAGATAACTCATTATCATATTAATTCCTAAGAATATCTTTAATTCTGCCAAATTCAGATTCAAAGGGCAACCATTTTGTTTCACATAAGTCTGACATGTTTTATCAACTATCATCTGCAATATTTCATCATCAATGTATTGGTGAAAATAGTCACTAAACTCATACTCTCTTCTGTCTAAAAGAGGTATCGTAGGCTAGGATATAAAAGGAAATTCTTGAATAAAATTTCTCCTCCTCCACTGGCATCTCGGAGCGCTTTTTTCTAGAATCTAAAATGAAATCGAACACACAATTAATTTTTCAATTGAACCGATTAAAAATTCTAATAATGTAGGTAATGAACATGCTATTCAATAAAATCCAGTTTTTATCTATGTACCTCTTCATCCTCATAATCACTGGATTCATCACTATTGTCTTCAATTACCGGAATCGGTGTTGCAATTACACTAGTATTTCCTTGCTCTGAATCTTCTTCTCCATCAGACAATTCACCTTCAGATTCATCTAATGTATTCAAAACTTCTTCCAAATATTCTTCGATTTCATTTTCTAAAACAAATTATTATAATAAATTTCATGCAGGGATTTATAAAACATAAGTTAGAATTGATAAACGAGTTATTAGATAACTTTAACCCATTAACGCCGAAATTATTTTTTTTCATTTTTTCTTAGAGTTTTAAGGAACATGGCTTAAATGCGTAGAATATAGCATAAAGAAATTAATTTCAACATAATCGGAGTCATAATGACTGAAATAATGACTGTTGCCAAAAGGCAACGCTAGGCGCCTACACTACCCACTTTTCGACTCTGAATGAAAACACATAGTATACTGTTTAAACAAACTTTATTCACTGCTTTGATACTGTATATTAATATTTGCGTTTTAATTAAACTTATTAAAAAACTAACGAGAATGGAAAGGGATGAAACAATCAATGCACAATCCAACGTTGCATTTTACACACTCTGTTCTCACAATTGATGTACACCCACGTAAAGCGCATCTTCTCTTTTTCTTCTCCTCAATGTGCCGAGGAAGATGATCAATTCGATCAAATCGTATGGAGTCCGACACTCGGCTGTCTGTAGACGCTGGTGAACAGCTTGACCTGCCCGCTGCTTTGGGCAGCGCACCGTATGTCCGCAAATATACACAGGCCACTTCTCTCTTGAAGTCTAATTGAGGTATTCGCTTCTTTGTTACTTTGTTGTACAGAATCCAACTGTTTTGTATTGCCACATCCAGCATCCATGTAATCAATGGCCAATACCATTTTTTACTCCTGATTCCAACGCGGTAACAACTGAGATTTTGGTCCATTTGATCTGTACCTCCCATGTATGAATTATATTTTGCAATTACTTTCGGCCTTCGAATCATTACGTTTTTCTTTTCACGTTGGGAGAATCTCTTTACTTTACCTTCTTCTTGGGTGCCACAAGAAGAGGAAATCATGGTCACGGCTGCATTGTCCATCCATCGGACATATAACTGCCCATCATTTTTCTCCATTGCAGTCTCAAAATAACCTCGGTCCTTTTTAGAGAATGTCTGCTTACTAGTCAATGGGCACATTTTGGGAATACGGTTTTCTCTTATTGTTCCAATAGCTGAATAACCTTGAAATGTCAAGTACGAGAATAAAGCTGGGCAGGAAAATAAGTTGTCCATGTAGAAAGTATAATTCAATTGCCTCTTTTCAACAGGAAGCTCATCGAGTAAAACTATGAGGGGGCTAGCAGCTTTGCCAAATAACTTTTCGTACTCTGGGTTTCCTTTAGGCCCCTTCCCTTGGTACAGTTCAAAATTTACCAAGTAGCCATCTTTAGTATTGAGGCTCCATATTTTATAACCAAATCTGATTGGTTTGCCTCGAATAAACTGTTTGCAACTGTGTCTCCCAAAGTATTTTACCATACATTCATCATACGACAAATTCTCTTCTGGTACAGTTATCAATGCATCGTCTCTTTAACATTTCCATAACAGGTCGAATTTTCCAAGCCTTGTCATTTTTGTTTAGTTTAGTGTTATCTTCACAGTGCAAAAATCTACAAATCTGAAGGAACCTGTCTCTTCGCATAGCCTGAGAGACAGCTACATTCCTCATATCATCTCCACTATCCCAGTAATGCCGTTTTGATGGTAGTGTGTTGTATCCACTAACAAACAGAATACCTATAAAACATCGAATTTCATCTGCAGTTATTTTTGGATCAGGGCAATTCAAGAATGCAGCGTATTTATTTGTTTCCACAACTAGGTGCTCAATAAGTTCATTATCTATGAATTCTTCAAAGATTTCTGTGATGGACATATCTTTATATTTCAAGTAATTCGGCTCTGGAAATAAAGTAGGTTTCTCCAAGTCAAAATCCGCGCCTTCTTCCCATAGAGGAATGAAGACACGTTTTTCCCTTTCCCTCTCTTCCATCCAATTCTTTGTACAGTCACTAGTTGGAACATGCCTACCAACCTCTGATGCTGCTGTGTTCGCTTTAGATGTGGATGGCAACGTCTCGTCCACGTCATAATTGATACCCAACCTCTCATTGTTGGTCAGTTTTATCTCTGCGCCAGCTCGCAATTGTCGAGATGTAAGATTGTCGACTAATCTAAATAATAAAAATAATAATAATTATGATAATAATAGTAATAGAAACAACAATAAAGCAGTAAAATATTAAAAATATATTAGTTACAATATAGCCTACCTCTCATCACCTTCTTCCGCAGAATCTTGATCGGTGTCAAAGTTCGGTTCGGGTGGCTCGATAAAAATATCATCAATATCTGCTTCAATTTCATCATTTTCCAGAATATCGAGCGCTTCAGCAAGAGAGAAGCCTCTTCTGTTACCAAAAGTAAAATATTACGTAATTGATGTAGAATGACAATAAAGCAACTACAAGCGCCTAGCGTTGCTAAAAGTTAACACTAAAGTTGAAACACGTGAAGCATGGCCAAATCTAGTTAGATGTTACGTAAAACTTACTCTACATGCGAATTGAAGTATTTTTAATGTTATTAGGTGGAAAATACATAGAAAGCCGTAAAGATCACCTCAAAGTTTTACTTACTCGAAGCGAATGTCCATTTTTTCAAGTCAATTTGCGATGCTAAAACTTTCAACACGTCTGGACACGGAGTCTATAAAGCAAACAATCAAAATCGACCACGGTCACATGGAGCATGCTTCTCCAATTGATTAAGATGTTCCATAAAGAAAATTGGCGCGCACGTGTTCACTGGCGGGCTTTACAAAAACATGGCCATTTCCGTTGCCAAAAGGCAACGCTCGGCGCTAATGGGTTAAGACAACTATTCAATTTCACGTATAGCATTTCATTAGCTGAGTCCCAAAGTACAGAATAATGTACTTCAATAAATACACTATTCTCACACTCTACACAAACAAAAATATACTCGTATTTTAGCATCAAATTACTGGTAGAACATTTGAGATAATATGTATTACCAACAAACTCTCAAAACATGCAAAAAAAGGGAGATATTCACTATTACCTTGAAGACAGCGTCCATCACGCGGGAACATCTTCGTCGCCATTTTATAAAAGCTCTTGTTTAAAGGGCTAAATGCAAGGAACATGAAGATCGAGTACTCTATTCCGTTCTTAGATAGCAGCAGAAGACTACAAGACATAAATCACCCTTCAACTCGCCCTGCTACCTAGTGAGGAATTTTTAAAACTTGAAGTACAGTATACTGTACCGGGGGTCTCAGGAGGTTATGTTCGCCCGTCCGCCGTCGGGTCGACGCCTCGCGCCGCAAGAAGCCAGCGCGGGGAGGGGAGCCCCGCAATGCCGCTCCTGCCACTTGTTCTATGCGTTGTCTTCTGACGTGTCTTGCCGCGCCACCTCGCCCTTCGGGTAAGTCCGCTTCCTTCGGCTGCGCTCGGGAGGGCGGCCGACCTTCGCCGCCGTCGTCGCTTCCCACTCCACTCGAGGTCGCAGTGGTCTACTTCAAAACGTAACCCGAACGTTTCGACTGCATCGGTACGTTGTCCTCCCCAACTACTGTTTTCTCGTTCTCTTACATCACAGTTTCTAGCTTTTATTGTAATTGTCATCGACTGTTCGCCTTAATGGTACTTGATGATGTCGAATACTTGTATACAATGTTCCCTTCCTCTACACTGCTGTGCCCACTCCACGTGTTGACCATCCACCGCGATCCATCGCTTGTAATACTTCACCACTCTCTTGTACCCGTTTTGTCTCGTCTCACTTCTCAACTAATACTTCCACTTTTGTCACACACTTTCTTTGTCACAACGCCTTTCCAGTTCTATTCTCTCCGCCACTGTTCACTCTTCATTTCTGCACGACACTTAAACGTCCGTTCCCTACCTTCGCCATTGCTCTACTCCCGATCCCGTGCTCGTGATTCGTGGCCTCCGGTTCTTCGCGCTGAACCGGCTCTGGCCCCCCCCGACTCCGCCGGCGGGCCGGCCTCTACCGCGCAGTTCAAACGTACGATATGCATCGGAACGCATTGTTATCGTATCAGTGATAACAATTCGTTTCAATATATATACTAACTAGATACCTAACTCCCGGCGCGCTGCTGGGGCACGAGTGAAGCCGCTGGTGCGCGCGGTCGCCATGATTGGGAAAGGCAGAAAGCTGGGCGGAGTTACGGCGCAGTAGGGGATACAGTACAGTAAATGCAATTAATTCTTACGTTCTGATAAATTATTTTCCTAGTAAAATTTTGAATAACAACTTTCCTGGCAGATTTATTCTAATACTGCACATTCATAGTCGCTAAATATAGTACTGACACGCAACACTCACCATGCTGGGTACTCGGATTGACTTGAAATTTTACCAGTTTGTTCAGCACCTTTCAAAACCCCTACATACAAATTTGTACGTGCTATGAAGCATTGCAAGTAATGTTTTTGCGATAATTAGTATTGGGACCTTTCTTGACCTTACCGACCGTGGAAGGGCGGAAATCGCTGCTCGCCGCTGGTTTTGCGGCCGTTACTCCTCACCGCACTATCGGATTGTCGGCAAGGTCTCAGTTATTTAGTGGGCAGGCGGGGTGACAAAAACGGGTGTTTACTTCGCCGGTTCAGATGGACGAGTAGGACGAGAAAACATGAGTAATTCGAATGCAATAATTAAATACATAGTGCCATTATTTACAGGATTTAAAGATTACAATGTGGTTTAATTAATCAGACAATACTTATTAAATAATAAATACGTAAATAAATAAATGCACAACAAATCAGTAAATAATTAAAATTAAATAATAAACAGATACAATAAAGAAAAGATAAATTTTTAAGAACAAAGTGTTAGAAATGGAAGGATTCGAGGGCAAGAAGGAAAAGAAGATAGGATCAAAATGGTCCGAGGAGAGAAAAGTGATACACAGCGAGCAGATGAAAGAGTACTGGAGGAAGAAGAAAGAAGGACAAAGGAAGAAGCAATGAAATTGGTGTGTGATCCCTAGATGACCCAAACGAAAGAAGAAAGAAAAGATAATTACGAATTCTTAAACGAACGCACTTGGAAATCTGATACCAGCTGTTAAGGCGGCGATATAGCTCCTTTTTCAGAGGTCGGATTTCAGGTTTCAGATTTAGGTTATTGTTCGGGAGAGCGCATCGGTTGATTTTGCCGAGACGAGCGGGTATGCTCGCTCGCTCGATCTCTGAAAAGACACAGTGTACCTCTCTTATTAGAAGATATAAAAAAAATAAGCAATCAAAGAGTAAATCGTTCAATTTTTTACCTCAGTCTTACATGAAAAGCAATGCCTTCTTTTAATCTGTATTCCACAAATTTACTCCTGCATGCACAGCGTTTCCCGCGAAAAAATGGTTGCTCTTTGAAAGGCTTTCTAAAAGGCGACAGGTATGCCAACCTTGCTAAGTTAAACTGTTCTCATGGAACGTTAATGCGAGCGCACTGAAGCTCGTTCACTGGGCGGAGCGACTACTTTGAAAAACTTGTTTTGCCGTTTGAATTTGTGTTTCAATGCTGTCATTGGTTTAAAAAAGAAAACAAAGGAAATCTGGTGTGTCTAATTAATTTTCTCTGCACTAGTGCTTTGGAGTGCAGTCTAGACGGTGCTGCGACCTTGCGACGAAAGATGAAACTGTTACGAAAAAACCTCTGGGTGGAGTGCTGTTGTGACTAACAAAGAAATCGTATATTTCCGCGCTTTTTCGCCACCAGCACGCGAATTTGGAGGGAATTTTTTCCCGCCGACGCGGTACGTTCAAAATGCAAATTCTGAGCTAGTAATTACGGGCCAAAGATTGTTATTAAAAACCAATCTCCCGCCACGGCGCCAAATATGAATCCATTTCCGACAAGTATGTGCCAACACCAGCTGATAGACGCCGCGTAACGTTCCTAGCGCTGCCGAAGCAACGGCTCACTCGCTGCGAGAAGCACGAAGGTCGCGAAAGGTCCGGGTACAAAATGCCTATAAAACACTATTTATAATATTCCATAGCACTTCAAAATTTGCGTATATAGGTTTTGCATGGTGTTCTATCAGCTGTTGAAATTTCTTGTCAATCCGAGCATCCAGCACGGTGAGTGTTGCGTGTGAGAACGTAAATTCCTTGAATGAATTTTTTCTATACATAACAAGCTCAGAATCCTTATCTTCAATTTAAACAAATTGGGAAATTAGGGTACAAAAATAACAAAATTGTATGTGGAAAATGTTTTATTCTTTCCTGAAAATAATTAATTTTGTAATTTTCTGTCTGCAGCTTGCTGTAGACTGTAGATGTTTAGCATAAGCATGCCGTCTAATTGCAATATATTTTTGACAGATAAGAACAATAAGGTCTACGTTGTGTGCATTTTCACCAAATCCATCACTGCAGATAAGATCCTTGAAAACTGAACTATTCAAAGCAAATTGTCTCATATTATAAATTATTTGCCCTACAAGATTTTTCTTGTTTACTTCAGTATAATGATTAGTACGAATAAGCAAATTTTTTTCACATTCTTTTACAATTTATACACATCATTTGATGCTGGCATCAATCCACCCTTGTTCTTCAAATGAAATAATCTTCTAAATTGGAACTAAGTTTTCACTAACCGCTTCTACACAAGCAGAACAAGATTTTTTTATTACACACTTAACAATATGCAAATATATAATACAAAATATTGTCCTTAGCTAATGTACTATGGCCATTCAATCTTGAAATCCCTAGGTCCAACATTTCCTCATTGACTTTTGTTTTATCATCTTGAGAAGGATCCATTACACATAAAAAAGATTGTTGGTATTGTTGGTACGACCATCTCAAATCAAAAATGCAACCGGACCTATCAATTTCTAATGCTATACAATTAGCAGAAGGGGAGGCATCTATGCTGTTTTTCAATATTATTTGCTTCATTGCAGATTTAAATTGAAGAACATTCGGGTTATTATTAGAACCAAATCTATTTCTTATTTTTGAAAAGAGAAGTTTCAAATGATATTGTGAAACCTTATAAGTTAAAAAAAATTCATACTTGGAACAGCAGCAAACAAAACCCTTGCAACAGAGATAACAGATTTAACACAAAGAGCAAATCCTACAATAAATATCTTTTTTGAGCCACAATACAAAACATTATTTTTAGTATCCTTTAGAGTAAACAAATACTGCACCAATGGGAGAATGATACTTTCCATAGTATCAACATTTTCAGGGCTTATGGGAGCTTTGAGTCCCGTAGCAAATGGATTTCTGCTGTTCAAGAAATCGAACATTCTGTCTATTACACGAATGAAATTAATAGTTTCATCACAGTCTTTAAATTCTTGCAAACCTGCGCTTTTTAAAAACTCTAATGCATCAGCAGTTGAAGAACTTAAGGCTTGAGCTGCATACTTCACTTTCATTTTACTTTTTTGCCACTCAATGTGCCTTTTACTTAATTTATTGCCTAGCTTAAGCCCAATGCTATTTTGCATAGTGTGCAGTTTTACTAAAATATACCAGTCGACTTGTTTGGTTTGAATCTGGCCTAAAGATCCTAAAGCATTGCGAGCCAACTTTAACTTGCAACAAGTGACATGCATCCGGAGTGTATGGTATCATCTGATGCAGGATTATTAAATTTTCCATTGATAGTCTTCGAAGATACCAGATGTAGTGCAACCCAGACTGTTGAATGTTGCAAAATTTGTTGCAGTACAATCTGAGGTAACAGCCCCATACTCTCACTCCAATTTCACTGCTCAAAGTTAGGGCATTTTTAATCAATTCTGTCTGTGTCACTGCACTAATTTTAGTTATGAAGAAATAGCCTATTGGCCACTTAAATTTCCCTGCCACATGCACTAGCGTAAAAACAAGTGCTTCCCTTGCTGGTGTTTCTGCGCAGATTCTTTCCGATGTCACAATAACTAAGGAACTGACCACTTTTTGGATGCCAGTGTTTCCTAATTGCCATCCCATCCAAAATAAGACAGCAATTTTTGTCCTCAGGAGGAAAGCATTTTATTGCCTCAAACACTTCTTTAAAAAATCCTGGTTCAGCGTTCACAGATGCAGTCCAATTGGTGATAGATGGATTAGGCAATGTCAATATTGTTCTAAAAGAAGTAATTGTGATAGCAATAACATTTCAATAATGCTGTTAAAAAATAAAATATAAATTCAAAATATTATTTTAAAATAAATGACCTACCTCATAAGCTTTCGAGGAATAATAGTGAAGGGTGAGTGGAAAATGCTTCAATGAATCAGAATATCTACGCTCATTCGCTGACCTTTTACAATTTTTCAATTCATTTTTGAACATTTCCTGGGCTACACTTCCAACATTTTCAATAATCGATATTTCTGCTTTACTCTCAAGCAAATATCACGCAAGACGCTATACCCTATCACGCAAGGTCTTCAATACATCTTTTAAATTACAAACAGTTGTCTTTTCTCCTCACTTTCTGTTGTAACATTTTTACTTTCTTTCTTAATCCTATTACAGTTTCTTACTCATTATGTTTAGTTTACACCGCTTTCTTTGCATGATTTTCGGTGGAAACAACGTTATCACACAACTGATTTTCGCTCACTGTTGGTTTAGTATTTTCTCTTAGAGCTGTACGCAATCTTGGCATTTTTGGCTTGCACTGATAATATGCTGCAAATACCGAAGGTATTGCGTTTGGCTTCAGTCGTTTGATGTACGACGCAGGACGATTTAAAAAGTCAGTCGGTACGAAATGCTCGCTGCACAATTTGCTCGCTTTGGTGGGCGAAAATCCTTTCCTTTTCGAGGCCTGCACCCATTGCTTCACTTTCTCCTCGTCCTTAAATGGAAATCTGCAAAATTTATTACATGTTAGAATGAAACAGAGTAGTAGCACTTTATTGTAATGATAAAGAGTAATTTAACATGCACGAACATTAATATGCATTACAATTCACAAACAAGAGTTTCTTTCCGTAATTACGAGTACTTACCCAAAAAATTGTATGTTTCCTCCGGTTTTAAACCTATTAGTGCACCCATATACACAACAGGAAGCTGGCATTTTCAACAAAAGTACTTACACAACGGCTTGTGAAAATATAATCGCACAACACGCAGAGCAGAACCGATAGTCTTCCTACTACAACAGCTGACAAAGTACGTTTCGAAACGCTTCTTGCCTTTCCTAATCATGGCCGCCGCGCGCACGCGTGGCTTCAGTTTTCGATGTCGAGTCGGCCATCTAGTTAGTATATATTGCCACGTCACTCGCGGTCTCCGCGAATGACAGTGAAGGTGGGTCGCCTTACCTTCCAGCTAGCTCAGGTGGCAGAAAGGAGGCCTGAAAGAAATGGGATGGCTAGTGGACGTTGTTTCAGCAAGAAAGAACATATCTGAATGAGGTTAACGTAAAGAATTTAATGATTCAAAAAAAGAAAGATTAATCTAGACTTACACTACCATGCACGAGCTCGTGAGTTTTCCCCGTAATGCAAACCAAAATAAGCGAAACAAGATAAATTAAAATTAAATTATTACAATCAACAACAGACAAAATGCATTACACAAAAAAATCTACGACTAATTTTATTAACGGCCAATGCGCGGCCTGAAATATTTCCTTCCCTACTTGTTTTGAGCTAACTGCAAAAGTTCATTCCGTAGCGCCTGAGGGGCATTTGAGCGCTTTCGGCGAAGCTCTAGTACACATCACCGTCTGGAGACTTTCGTGGTCATTGCCCCATTCAGCGGGGCGGCGTCTC
Organism: Acheta domesticus; assembly: GCA_031308135.1. Lineage (NCBI taxonomy): Eukaryota > Metazoa > Arthropoda > Insecta > Orthoptera > Gryllidae > Acheta > Acheta domesticus. Next base: position 180,292,435 of record JAHLJT010004567.1, read on the forward strand.
AGAAAGGGGGCCCGAGCGGCCCGGTGGAGGCGGGTGGCGGCGGTCAGGTCGTCTGCGGTTCTGCGCGCCGCTCCGAGGGTGTGCGGCCGGGAACAATGATCCTCTCAGCTGGTCGAGCGGGCGCAGGTAGCACTTTCGACGGGCATTGACTTAAGCGGTGGCGATCTTGACGATTAACACAGTTACTTCCGCGTGCTTATGCCAAAGATAGACTAATTATCACGTCTACTTCAACAAAATCAATTGTTTTGGTTCATCGAATCGTGGCCAAGCACGGCACATTAAATAATTTGAACCGATCAAACTATGGTTCAGAAAATTGATCGAGTCCGAAAGAAAACTTTCTCTTGAAAATTCTCGCCACAAGATAAATCAAGTGAAGGCCCCGACGGGCAGTCACAGAGTGCCTTCACGAAGTCTTATTAACAAGCGCCGCGGTCGAAAGTCGAAAGCAGAGCGATACTTAGCCGAAAACAGAATACTACTCAGTCAAAAGTCGCAAGCGGAATGCCTCTTCGGATGTTACTTTCTTTCTGCCTCTTTCCTCGGTCCCCCTCCAAAAAATCTCTAAAGTTCGAGAATGTTCTACTACAATTTCGAACCCGTTCGGCGATAGGCTACAGGAAATTGCGCAGCGAAATTACTTCGTCCAATTGCTGAAGGCGTTTGAACAGGGATCTTTAATGGAAAATTTCCAGTATCTTCTGTCTCAAGTCTCTCTGTCTTACATTGTTTACTTGGACGCACGTGCAAACCTAGATATGCATCGTAGAAATGGGCCAGGGCAAGCCTAATTTTTGTTGACATCCACTGGGTGGCGGCCCAGGGACTGGAAGGGGGGGTGCGTTCTCTTCAGGAACGCTTCCCGGAAGACAAACACGTGGAGGTGGAGGCGGGTACAAGAACGGGGCGGCGCGGCGGAGCCGCAGCTGCGCGTGTCGAATTAGAGCAGGGGGGAGTCACGCCAAAAATTCCCCGGCGCCAGCGGAGGCGCCTTTCGCAGATTATTGCCAGAGAAATGTAGAAATTAATGCTAATTTAGTGAAGTTGATATTCGGTAATGCTACAATATATCTATGTTCTATTCACATCAAAGGGCGGTCTTTCAGATTCTTTGTCTTCAACATGTGGGGAACTGTACACATTCACAGCTTCATTTGAACATGCAATACATCTTACCACAAGCTTGGAAGAGAATCCTAACTTTTCTTCTATGTGAATTTGTAAGGAATTTGACTTGCACATGCTGCATAATGCACTCTTCATAAGTTCTTTCCACACATTATTATGTGCTAATAAATATTCAATGTTATTGACGATGTTAGTTGAATCAGACACTGTTCTTTGAAAACACTCAATTTTTCTTTCACTGGTTGTTAGTCTATCAGTGGACACTGATGGGCTACCAAGCGCACTATCTTCTTTACTGTCTGGTTGTACATCGACGTTTCCTAGTTTTCGAGCAACATTTCTAGCAATTGCAGCTTTCATTTTTTTAGAAGGCCGTTTCTTCGAAATTCTGCTCGAACTTCGTGGAGATTTTTGTCTCTCCATTATCACAATTCACTACCTAATTTGTAAGTGACGCGATGTTGTGATGTAACACACGTATAATAAGGGTATAATATATCCAAACTGATCAGACTACAAAGGGAAAGAATCTTTCAATCGAAAAGCACTGCCACAACAGAAAACTTCGCTCTTCGCAATACCAGGCACGCACGTGGAAAACACAAACCAACAGACATGGTTCAGGCTCTATTCCATTCAATACAGCATTTACTAACAACAAATAATATACGCTCGTCATTGTGTAATATAAAAATACTTATTGTCATATTCAATAGAATATTTTTCAGAATGATTGACTTTGACATTTATACCAACACCTTCAAAATTATCTTATTTTAGTATATTTTAATTTCTAAGTATAACTGTTGACAATCACGCACGAAGCTTTCAGTGCTTCTAACAAGGCGGCAGTTTTAAAATTAGAAGATAAATTGGCGTAAAAAACATTGTATGAAGCATCCCATGATCGGTGCCGAATGGGGCGTGCCGGGGCGAGGTATTTAAATGCCGGGCTATTTAAAAATGGCTCCTGTGACGTCATCGCCCTTTAAATATGCAAAAAAAATATTTTTGTAAAGCGGAAGGAATGTAGATTTTTGAAAACAAAAATTCCAAAATCGACATTTCCTTCAATTTTTCCCAAGAACTCAAGTCATGGATCCCCTTAAGGTATTTTTAATAAAGGTATACTAGAGGTAAAGGTATTTATACCGGTATAAATACCTTTACCTTTATTATTTCAGTATTCAGTCCCTGATTACACGAATATGCACTAACAGGAAAAATCAGCCAAATATGCACTAACTTATTAATCTATATAGCACCATATTCTAACCCAACGTCGAGATATTTCACATAGCTATGTCCTGAACCAAGGGACAAAAATATACAAATTCATAGAAATCCGTTCCCTAGTCATCTACATAGTTGATGCGACTTTAAATAAATCCGATAGTCATCACAAACTCCCCCACAAACAAGCATGTTTCCGTCCTTTTTACTTTCCCGTATACGTACGTATACACGGAGTGATATACGTAGTATAGGGAAAGTTATGTAATGCTGCGCGAAAAAATGGCCAATTTTCGGCGGAAAAAAAGTTAATTGCCGAACCGTGAAAACGAATAAGTGGATAAAACCAGTTGCTAAATTAAGGATACCCATGACTGATTTTTGGAATTTCCAAACTATACATGGTATTTTTTTAAAATTCACACCACAGATGTACAATGATATAAATAGATTTGTGTCAAAATTTCACCATTGTAAACCTATTAGTTTATAAGTTATTATAAATTTAACATATTTTTTATTGCGATAAATAAAAAGTCCCTTGCGGAACAAAATTATTTTTTTTAGGTTCATTTTTTTTTAAAGCTCATCAAAGATGTACTTTTCTAATTTGCCCTGGGTTTTAATGATACTGTGTTATTTCTGATTGTAGGAATATTTGAAATTTAAAAAAGAAAAAATCCAATATTTTTAAGTAAATGTAATTTTTAAAAAATTAAATTAAATATTTCCATACTACCAAGCATAAAATCCAGGGCAATTTCAATTTGTACTACTTCAATAAACTTATGTACCAAATTTCATCCATATATTTCAAAAACTGTTCCGCAAGGAGCATTTTAAATAAAGTAAAATGCTGAAAAAAACAAAAGCGAGAAAATTGGAATAAAAGATTTGCAAGCACATTCTTACCCTAAAATCCTCCTGGTACATATGTAGGACCCTCAGATTGCTTTTTCCTCTCTTCTGCTACAATTTTCTCCACTTTTTTCTTCTTCAGTTGTCTCTTTTCATCTGCAGAGCATCTCTTCTGACTTTGAAGAATGCGCTTTTTATCACACTGGAGTGAAATGTTTTTTGCAGAGAGCACAATTTGTTCTCCTCTCAAGGCTTGCTGCATTTCAAGGGATTTTACACACCCCATATTAAATGTACTAACTGCTTTGATGACAGCTATTTCCAGTTTATTTTTGGACACAAAAATTTCTTTGGGGCATTTATTCCAAATAAGGTGGTGTAAAGATTCATTAGCATTTTGAGTTTTTCCTTTGGTACATCTTTCCAAAAGTGCTGTGGATGCCAGTCTCTGATATATGGGCATCATTTTCACTACAATACTCTCAGTCAATTTTACTTTTTGGATTGAATGTGTATTTACACATCCTTCCACAACTTGTCTATTGTACCAGCACCATGAGGTGATGCCCTTTGGGCAAGTGCCATGCTGTGGGTTTCTGTCACTGGACATGTAGTGTCTCAAGGTGGCATAAATATTGTTTTTCATTTTTTGCACATCATCTACATTCTGAGAAATAGCATTTCTGTAATAAGTAGTTAATTTTTTTATCATTTTTTCAGTCAAACTGCCTTCTTTTTTTCCACCCAATGTCACACCTTTACCTCTCCACTCCTTCACAAGGTTGCGAAGTGCAGTTCCCAGACGTTTTGACACATGGTTAATGCACTCTTGTTTTATAATTGTTGAATCAGGGCCATACACTTTTATTTCATTGAGGTGTGTGTGGGTTTTTGCATCACCATCCGACAACATTTCTGTATATCTCAGATTATTGTGCTGGACAGACCTACGCCACAAAATTTCTGCTGCGTCTTTTTCTATTGAATTTGATGACCCAGTGTGATTTTGTTGGCATTCCCCACTTTCTTTCTGTTTTTCACACCATGTTTCAAAATTACACGTTCCCCTTCCTAAACTTTCTGCAGCAGACACACACATACCACAATACTTTGACAGAATTTCATAGTCCAATACAATTCCTGTCAAAACATCTATAACTATTCCTATTCCATAATTGGAAGTGTGCCCACGCTTATGGAAAGTGCCATCATATGATACACAAATGTCTATTGTTTCATTATTTTCTAATGAGGGATTAGATTCCATATATGCTTGACGCACCACTTCTTTGCTTTTTTGAAACAGTTCTAATTTCAATGCTTGTCCTTCATGAAACAATTTCTGTAACGTTTCATAATATGGTCTTGACCCAATGGTATTCATTCCCATAGACATGGAAAAGCTTTGTATAGCTGCATGTCCCCTTCCAAAAGAAAGAAATGAGTCCACCACCTTTTTATTGACATCAAAAGGAGGTCTCTGGGAACTTTCATCTTTCAGTCTAGTCACACTTGCAATGAAATGTTTCCACAAGCACTGCACTTCACAGTTAATTTAGAACAAAATCCTAAATTTTCAGAAATGTCAACACTTATCGATTGATCTTTACACACACTGCATTGCAAACCTACAAATAATTGTTTCCACACATCTTTGTGAATTAATAAATAACTGGAAATAGAATTTTCACCATTATCTGGAACTGTAAAATTACACTGAGAAAATGCTTGTAACTTTTTTTCACTTCTTGTTTGTGCTGAAGAACTATGCAAAGTATCACTGGATATGTCCTTTATATTTGAATTATTGCCCACAACAGAACCTTCCACATTGGAAACAATTTCCACTGACTTTTTTGCTTGCACTTTGCTGTAAGATAATTTCCCTGCTTTTGTTTTCTTAGAAGGTCGCTTCTTTGGCACTCTGTAGCTGCTACGTGGACTCTTCAACATTTCCATTGTGAAGATTTACACTACTATTACACGTACAGAAACACACAACCAGAAATCACACAAATATTCGCTATAAACTCACTATAAACAGTACTAAATACTCACACGTGCACCGCACATGGGAGCCAGTGTTTAAAATCAAAACTACACGAGTGAAAAAAGTTACTCTTGTGTCATTTATAACTAATGTGCTCTAAATATCAATAAATATGATTAACACAAAGTCATTTCGACACTATATACACGGGAAAAAATGTCTGCGCCATCAAAACCATTGATATTTCTTTTCTCTTACGTAAGTGAAATAATGCCTTGACTTGAGTAGTAAGTATGAAAAATTTCTGAGTCAAACGCCGCCAGAGTCGTATGAGAAAGTACCGCAGCCATTTCAACGCGGAAAATTTGAATGCATAACTTAGAGAAGAAAATATTATCAAAAGTTTGCCGAGGCGCGTGAAAGGGGGGCGTGGCGCATCGGGGGTTTAAAGCGCGAGGAACATTTAAACGGGCCGTAGGAGCTTTAAAAATGGCGTCAGGACGTTGACGAAACCATGGTTAATTGCAGGAAAGATTGAACTATTTTATTACATTAAAAAACAAATTTGACATTTTTGACGGATTTTCCCGAAATTTCACTCATGGGTATCCTTAAGAAAAAAAAATCCCCTAACACGTGGTGTAGCCAGAAACCCTGTTTTCTAGGTCCTTGATACCGAAAACCCAATTGAAAGGAAAACGTCTGTCTGTCTGCCCGTCTGTGAACACGCCTAAACCATACGTACGATTTCTTTCAAAATGGATATTCCCCGGTCGATCTGGTTCTAGTCGAAGCTTTGAGATTTTGAAAAAGATTCTTCAAAATTTGGGGTTACTTTATATGAAGCCCCCCGGGGTTTTTCAAAATTTTCTCAAAAACAGCTCCAAATTTTTTCTTTAAATTTCTTTTATGAATAGAGTAAAATACACTTATTAACATGGCATAGGTCCGATTTTCACGGATTACTCTGAATTTTCGAAAATTGTGAAAGTTTGAATTTTTTTTGACGTCTTTCTCCAACTACAAAATTGAAGATAGAGATTTTTTCTTCAAATAAAATTTGTTCTGCATATCGAGTTCTTTAATAAAGGTCATGTAAATGTTTCTCAAAATTGTAGTTTTCGTGCAATATTGCGTGAATTATGTGCAACATTAAAAAATTACAAAAGCAAGATTTTCTCAAAAAGGGCTGCAATTTTTTTCTTTAAACTTTTGGTAGGAATAATGGTAAATGTACTCTATCAGATGACATAAAAGCCATATTGGTCTATCGGTTGGTTTTTTCAAAAGTTACAAAAATGTAAATTTTTTTGCTTGTCTCTCACGTCGTTAATATTTACATTATCGGCGATTTTTTCACATTATTATATTTACGACTATATATGCTTTAAATAATGTCAAGTAGAGTTTCTCGAAAACACAACAGTCTTCTGTGAAATGTAGCTCAAATTTCGGCATTTTCAGAAATGCTCAATCGCCATTTTCTGTAAGTACTTCAAATAACTTCAAATAAAGTATTTTGGAAACTCAAACATTTTCTGTGAAAATGAGCTTCAAATTTTGCATTTTTAGTAGCGCAAAAACGCTACTAAAACTCTCTTAAACGGCACATAATTTTTCAAAGAAAATTGCCATTTACGGCTAGGTTTTTGTGTTCTTTAATATTCTAAAATTAATATTTTCGTTCTACCAATAGGAAACCGAAAAATTAAGAAAATGTACTTTTGGCGGTGATAGATGATAGGTGGGAAGAAAGAGTATGTGGCAATTCCGAATAGCTAGCGAAGACCCAAGGAAATGGAAAACTAATACGGGAAAGTCTGTGCCGTTCTGTAGCACCACGAGTTATTGATTTCCGGATCTCGAGGCGCGAACTGGTAAGATCGCTAGTCCCGTAAGCGTAGCCCGTGTTTTTATTTTGAGAGGTAGCTGCTATCTTCCTTCGCGGGCGACATCCGGCATCTACCCTTTTGTCAATCATTCAAAATTTATTTATTAGTTTAAATTTATCCAAATATGTCGACATGTATAAAAGTACAGACAGATTTACTTCAGATGAAAACATTCTTCCAAGTTTCAAGGTACTTCTTCCAGGCTTCGCTTCCATCCATGAAATGAACAAGTTGGAAAATTTAGCTCCATACTCTGATACCAGAACATCACTCTCTGGAGTAAAAGCTGAGTATGAACTATGGCAGTGGCGTAGCCTGAGTTTTGGCTTAGGGTATGTAACTCGAGAAATGAGAAAATAATTTAAAACTTTAATTTAAAATTTTAACTACAATTATAGGAGGTGTTGATGGTACGAATATATATGTGTGTGTATATATATTGGACCATATAGTATCAATCAAAATTGGATTTCAGGAATTGAACTTTAAAAAACATTTATTAATGGCTCAACGTTTCGCACGTTTTGTACGTGCCTTGTCAAGAGCAATTATGGCAACGGTTAACAATGTTATATAAATTAACATAAAACAATAGAATTTACAATTTTTGAGTTAAATATTTACATTGCTGTTACATCCACAAAAACCTTGAAGGCTTGTCAAATCAAATAGTTACATTATACAATTTATGAGAGCAGCACCTTTAGATATATGTTAAGGAATAAACATTTCAAACATGTGGGATTGGCAAAAAAATAATACAATTATGGAAGTTGGTGCAGCATTAACATTTTATAAATTTGGTTCAGCTTTTGTATGTCACTTTTTGTGTTCATCGTATCATTCATTATTATATACAACATTTCGGCAATTAGCCTTTTTGATGTTTGTTTCTCATTACGTAAAATTTTGACTTTATCAAATGCAATGGAGTGGTTAAGTTCCGTCCTATGCTTACCTCCAATTATACCAGGATCAACAGGAAGAATTTACATCAATTTCAATTACAATTATAAATATTTCTCATTCACCAATACCATTTCTGTCACTTTGATCACAGAAAACTGATCCAGTAAAAGAAATAATAACTCACGTACTTCACGTCGTTTACTGGTTGAAAGTTAGAAAAGGTTGACTTCAGTTCACGACCTAGCAAAATATAAATGTGTGTCCTCATACTTTAATAAAAAGAGGACTATCAAATCCGATGATTTTCAAAATTGTCCAATTGATATGATTTCGAACCCAGTAGAATTGACATAATTTATAAAATGGAAAACAATGATCTATAATAAAAATATAATAGGAAAGAGAAAATCAATTTACAAACACATAATGAAAAAGTTGACAGTTGTCCTTTGCTTACATCAAGGGTTTCATCCAGTATGGCGGAAACTAAAGAGGCTTTAGAAATTTCATTTTTAATTTCATGGGATATAGCCGTGCTCACACTTGAAATCCAATGAATCTAAATTTCTTGGTGAGACTGCACGAAACACTGGAATTTTCTTATCATCCTTGTCAGTTTTATCATATTTCACTTATATATTCCATGAAATCTTCTCTATTTGATGATCCCCTATTTTCATTATGGCTAGAAAATACAAGTCCTTGTGTCCCAAAAAGGCATTCAACTCGAATGAAGTGTGATAGAATTTCCCTATTTTCCCTTATATCACCGTTGTATTGCTCAACATAGCCTGTGTTGACTGTTTAAATAAAATTCTATCTCATATTTTTTTCAAATATTTTTAACTGTTTCTCATGTGCTATAATTTACCCATGTCACAAAAATACGACTATTACTAATACTAATACGACCATAATTATGTAGGCACTTTGGATCGCGTGGTGCTCGCCATTCTAGGGCACAGATGTAGATTGCAGTCACATACCCTTGTGCCTTCAACCAGCACAATACCTAACCTAAATTGGCTACAAATATATAGTTGCTATATGCATTAAAATAAGGTAATTAATATTAAATAAAACGACAATGTTCATTAATTAACTTTGTTCTCTTACAAGCACCGAAGAGAACAATGAAGTTTCGTAAACGACAGCTTTTTCGTAGGCACCACGGTAGGCACCCTGAATGTAATGGATCAGTGTGCATCTGATTCTCACCGCAGGCTAGGCGGCATTTCAGACTGATAGTTCATCCTTGTGAAGAATCGAATTCTCAACGGCGCAATGTTTGAAATATGAAATATTTTGTAGTAGAGAAAGAAATAACAAATTGACAATTTACAATCATTTTAAAATAAAATAGCTGATATTGTCAGGGTATGTAACACATCATGTACATCCATGGACGCTACGCCCCTGTTGCTTTTATCAAATTTTGTTTATATCAAAATACGACGAATTTAGAACACCAGCAGGCGAGAAGCGTAAAATTTACGACACTACACTTACACCGAACAGAGCGTTGCAGGAACTGAATCTTAGTGAACAAGGGAGGCACAATCTTTTCAGTCTAGAGCCTTCCTCTTCGCCGGTTATTGCAATCGGACAGTCTTTCCAGGGATGGACACTAACTTTACATTCAATACAGTGGTATGCTCCTTCAGGAACATTTCCTTCTCGACAAACAAAACAGTGTCTTTCAAGTTGTTCCGTTTGTTTGGAGGAAATTTTCTCAATTTTGTCATTTGACTGGGTAGTGTGTATTTCGGTGTTCTGGTCAGAACATTCGCTCAACTTTAATTCTTGTGTCTGTAAGTCTTCATCTTTAATGAAATGATTGTCATTACATTTTTTCAAATACCACTTTATATATTTATTCCTGACGTTGAAGTTCTTGTATTTCTTCAAGAGTTTCCAACTGCGTGTGCATTGATAACTTCGTTGTCTGATTTTGATTCTTTAACCAGATCCCAAAAGGTGCATGGTTATTGTGATCGAAAGAAACATCAGTGGTCGAGAAATCAAAGGAAACTGCTCTTATTGCTGGATTAGATATTTGGAAATCTTGTTAAGAACATCGTCATTATAGTTTTTCTGTGTTCTTCTCGATTTCGACCGAATGATCTTGACGAACGATCCATCCATGTCTTCGTCATCCATAATTTTATTTCACCACCCTTAAAAACGGGTGTATTTTGTTGATGACGACAGCCCTCAAAGTCTAGATGTACACTTAGTCAGTAAAGAGCTTTGTTGTGTTGGTAGATGAAAATGAAATTGTGATCGCGTTGCAGAAGTAGTAATTCTGTTCAAATTGAAGATGAGAAAGGCCACCAAATACAACTGCTTGACCACCTTGCGTCACCTTGACCACCTTGGCGTCAGTAATCCGTAAGAAATATACTCCATCAAAAAATAGGTATATTCATCCACAGCCCTCTTTACACATAAGAACTTCATACGTTCTGCCGCACCGCTACTGCCCTCTGTCAGAATGCATTAGGAACCAATTCTCTTAGCAACAGGCGAAAAATAATGATCGTGGTGCATCTAATATCATTATACTTAAACTATATATTTCCCGCATATGTGTTGTATTAATCATTACCAAACTTTGCAAGGTCACTACGACAAGCATGAAGAACAACCAGTAAAAATTTCGTATTCATACACTTCTTTTTGTGGTATCGTTGTCGGTTATGAGCCATTCCACGTCAAATCGCACAAGAGTTGACACCACTTTTTTTAAAATGTACGATATTTTTTTCTTAAATCTGGACATCAAAAAAAGAGACACTTATTTTTTTATTTGCCAGAAAATTGATTTTTTGTATAGTTATGCCTATATTAAATTTTGGAATTTACCGGTACTTCACAAAATAAGATCAGTTGTTGCTCCGAATGTACTGACTATAAAAATGTCTGGTTTGTTTCATTTAATACTTTGAAATGTGTATTTTATTCCTCTCAAAATAAAATTTTCAAAAAATATTTTTTTATTTTAAAAGATGTATTTTTTTTTCAAAAAAAGTAAAATTTCTATATAAACTAGATGAGTTAAAAATTTGAAAAACATACAGGCGTGTTCCTTGTTCAATTTTCTATAAAATGCAACAAAAAAAGTGGGCACTCCACACACATAGTTCTGAAAAAATCAATTGTAAGTTATTCGGTCAGTCTTTGAATCATGTTCTGGAGAAATAAAAAAAGAATGACCGACTGCCTGATTAAGATTTCAAGAGTTATTAGTATTTTAGATGTTCACTCTGCCCCCAAAATATATGACATTGTGTCATACATATTTTTGTGGGTAACATCATGGGTGACTTGCGGGTCATGTTCTTATGGGTGAGAGTGAAAAGAATTGAAATACGAGCCACTCCACGTCAAATCGCACAAGAATTTACGCGACTATTTTTAAAATGTATGCTATTTTTAATAAATAAATGACACGAATATATGGCATTCATTTTGGACATCAAAAAAACCGGCACGTGATTTTTTATTTACCTGATAATTGTTTATTTTTGTAGTTATGCCTATATTAAATTTTGGAATTTACACGTACTTCGCAACATTTGATTGATGCTCCGAATGTACTTAACATAAAAATTCCTGGTTTGTTTCGTTTAATATTTTGTTATGTGTATTTTATTCCTCTGTAAATTACTTTCTCAAAAAAATATTTCATTAAAAAACTGGAACTTTAAAAAAAATGAATATTTCTATATGAACTCTCTCAGATAAAAATTTGAAAAAAATATAGGCGTATTTCTTGTTCAAATTTCTACAAGTCACAACAAGTAAATAAGTGGGCACTCAACACGTACAGATAAACAAATCTACTGTAAGTATGCGGGCGCGTGGTTCGTGTCCCTACACTGACGAATTATGTTCGATCAGTCTTTGATACAAATGCCGACGAAAAATAGAAAGAATGGCCGTCTGCCTGATTAGGGTTTCAAGAAACAATAGTAACTCACATGTTCACTCTTTCTCCAGAAGGGATGAGTGCCAGCAAAACGAATTCTACTACTGCTTTTCCTCCTGTCAGCGAAACGAATTTTATTGCATCCCTTGCGTCCTAGGGATGGGGTGCCCTCCTGACCTTGCTCGTGAAATACAATCAACCACTTGTGAAGGGACATGTGTAAAATTTTCTCAACATCAGTCACAACATGCACCTTATGAAGACAAGGAATCTAGTGTTAGTTCTGTGAATCGTGTGTACACTGTGCAACATGAGTAGCGATCAGCATATGAGATACGACATGTTTCAATCCATTTAAACTTTCTGATCACAGTTTTTAGAAAAGAAAATCTCCAAGACACGTAAACCACAATTGGCTGGTGAATATACAGGAGTCATTAAATTGGCAAATTTATGATTCATTTTGGAGGGAATCGGCTTCCAAAACAGCCTTTTGTTAGTGAAGAGAGCGTCGAGATCAGTGGCTCTCGTGACATTAACAAAAGTAGCGGAACGTCCAGTGAGATACGGTAGTGAAAAGAGTGGAAGTCAAGGAAATAACAATTTAATATCTTCCGATTGTTCGTCAGGTGTCTGAGAAATTAATAAAGAGAAGATAAACAAGAGTTTAATTTCAATAGGAAAAACCCTCGCCAATAAAAGAATATTGGAACAAAAACGGTATCCCCATGAGAAATTTCAGAAAGTAAAAAGTGCCAACAGAGATAATTTCTTTCCCATTGAAGATCCTTCGACGTCCATCGAGAAATCAAAGTTACTATTTAGAAACTTATCGATTCCTTTCACTCAACAGATGGCATGACGTTCAATATTAAAATTTTGACAATTTTTGAAAGTTGGAAATACAATAAAATTTTTCTGCAACCGAACGCATGATAAAAGTGTCTAAAAAGTTAGCCGAAGAAAATGGATTCGGTAAGGCATGAAAACTGCATTGTGACGAAAGTTCAGGAATTCTATGGTAAGCGAGTACTTGTATTTAAAGTTAGTTGTGAGGGAACAGAAAATTTCAAAAATGTCAATCAAAACATGAGTCAAGAATCTGTCATTTAAGTATTTATAAATTATTTATAAATATATTAATAATATTTATACGTAGTAATATACATTATTATTATTATTATTATTATTATTATTATTATTATTATTTATAAATTCAATCATGAAGTCTTACCACCTCAAGAGTGTTAAATTACTGCTTCATCCAAAGAAACCGACGGCCAGTAATGCAAGAAACGCGTCTATTGCAGCATTGTATTATATGCTTTTTCGTAAAATATTAATATCTTTTCAAGTGTGTTTACAATTTTTTTAAAATTTTTTAGCTCATCGAGTTTACAAAAATATTTAATTTTCAAAATTTCAATATTTTAAAAGTAATTGATAATTTAGGAAATTAAATATTTTGCAAAATCTTAAAAATTAAACATGTTTTTAAGTTTCGAATGGAATTTGAACGGAATTTTTTAAATTAGTGTATCCAAGTATATTGTATTTTTGAGTTAGTGTTGCGCGTCATTTTTAGCAAATTTCATTACACAATATTTCCGAAAATAATAAAGTTAGAAAAAAATAAAAATACACGTGTTTACTTATTTGATCCACATAACAAATAGAAAAAATTAGAAAATAATTAAAAAATATGAAGGTCAAATTTTGGTATTTTTTGTGCGATTTGACGTGAAATGGCTCTTATACTTTATTGGATTCCGTTTTATTAGTTTAGATTCGCCTTCGTAATGTGCATAGGATCTTGAATTAAAGCTACATCAATATATGAGGTAGAAACATTTTTTTCTTTTTCAGATATTGCATTACTTACCTCCGAGCATTAATTTCAATAAATTTCATTGCCAAATTTCTTTCATAATCTTGGGCCTTCCTGTATTCAGGACATTGGATCGGGCTTCGGATGCTGCCAGGTCTTCACTAATGTCCTTCGCTCTTAATCATTTAATAGTAAGGCCTAATGTAGCTGCCTTCCTTTTCCCATTTAGGATAGGTTTCCCCTCCTTGTGACAAAGAGCAAAGGAAGGAAATGAAGTGACCGGGAAAGCTGGGTGATTAAAAGTATACAGATTTTCACAAACCAATGCCGCCCCGGCGCTGCCGTGGTGCGCCGTCCCGCGGTGACGTGGCGCCGCCGAGGGTAAACGAGTGGTAGAAGAGTGGCGGTGGGCATCATTATGGCCTAACCGCCACTACAGGAAATTCCTGCATTTATTGTTTTCTATTTTCTCTTCATTTCTCTTCCTTACAGGACTCGTAAATGTTTCCATAGGATGGCAAGAATGAAGGAGGTCGAATATATTGTTTATGGTAGTGATGTATCTCACTGTTGGTGCACTGCGTTGAAATCCCTCCACAACAAGCTCATTACAGAAACTTAAGTATCAATAACAGATTGGCTTAAGTTTCCCCAGCAAGTCGCACCTTGATATTTTGTTGTTGCGATTGCATATTGTTTGCCAGGTTTGTTGCCAGCATTTAAGCCTTTACATTCTAGTAGCTTTGCTAGCTTAGCAATGTACTCCCAGTATCTTAAATGAGAGCTCATTTGCCTTTCACGTTAAAATTGAGCGATCCCCTAGCAAATTTCTGGCCACCTTCAACATATGAGCTGCATCAAAAGGGGCATACACTTTTTTCGTAGTCACTAGGATGCTGAAACCAGCTTTTCTTCGGAACACAATTGTGTTCCAATGGGACACCCAATTCTTTAAACATATTTAAATTTGCAGGTAAGCCATCACATATTACAGCCACACACCTGCCTCATCAAGCCTTTGTAGATACAGTGTAACGTAATTGGCTCTTATTATATCCAGATCCAAATTTGTACTTTCTCTTGTACATTTTCGGGTTAAGTTTTCCCTGAAGCGCCTGTTTTCTTTGTTTCGAGCCTTTTGTGTCCCTTCAGAAAGCTGCCCAATTGGTAATATGCAGGACTGGATAATTTCTTTTGAATGCACTAATATTTTGTGCACTGTAACTGACATGCTATGCCACCCATATTTTTCTAAATAAATGTCTCTCGTCTCTTGTGCGTATGACTCAAAAAGTTTATTTATTTCATAACCAGATGATAAAGCCAGGAAGATTACTGCAAATCTGTTTATCAGACCGTCATAAATCCCAGTGATGCTGGTACTTTTAAGTGGGTCTCTGAAAAACCTTTTGCTGTATTTCCGTCATTAGTTGTTCCTGAAGTTTTTTTAGGAATATCGACTAACAGTCCGATTTCTTCTCTAAATCTCTCTTTCTCTTTTTCCACCATTTACCTTCTCTTTGTCCTCATTGCCTCTAATAGCCCATTTTTTACATCTAAGCGATAAGCAATGTGAAGAAGGCACTCAAAACATCGTATCCAGGCATGCAAAGGGGACGAACCAAAACTCAGTGCATCAGGATTCTCTATTTCTGCACGCATCGTGTCTATTCTCTATTTTCGCACGCACTATTCATGTATTTTGGTAGTGCGGCGCAAACGTAACATCTTTGAGATGACTGGTATATAGACAGTGCTCAACAGATGATGCCGTCGACCATTGTTAGTACTAGGTTGTGTTTGACGTAAAATGTAACAACTTCGATATTCTCTATTTTAGTGATCACCAGACATTTTTCTTGAGATCGTATTTTTTCCACTTCCTTTATAATACGTGCTCTGCTTTCTTTAGCAAATAATAATTGTATTGACCTGCAATATTGTGTTGAGTTAGTCCGTGAGTTTTGCCCAATTAAAGCTCTTTCACATATATCTGATTCAAAAAGCAATTTGCCTGGCTCTAAAGAGAGACCGAAAATGTATACATCAGAATGTGACCCTGGAGAAAATTTCTTTGTAATGACTGATTTGCGCCACCATCGCACCCCCATTTCGAAACGAGTCAAATGAAATT
The DNA here is from genome assembly GCA_031308135.1 of Acheta domesticus. NCBI lineage: Eukaryota > Metazoa > Arthropoda > Insecta > Orthoptera > Gryllidae > Acheta > Acheta domesticus. The sequence continues at coordinate 180,308,341 of JAHLJT010004567.1, forward strand.
CTGAGAGATCCACATTTCTCAGGACATCAGCTCGTTTCACGTAACTTACTAGCAGTATGATCTAGAAGAGCATGTAATTTAACTTCCGCCAAATGCTCCGTGATTCGAATGCTGTTTTCCGAAGGATAACATTTCTTCTTTTCCTCTTGCACTTGATAATACGGTGGATAAAGTTTGCTGCTAAAGTCTTTCGCATATTCACGAATGCTTTTGTACTGGTTGATGGTGAGGTTTAAATCTATCATGAAAGCGAGAGCTTGCTCAACTGTCATGTTTATTGATGGTGTTTCAGCTGATTGTCTTAATTTCGTAATTTTTGTGGATCGCTGCGGTGAAGCAAAAGAAATCTCCCCTACTAATTTTCAGCGTCCCTTTCTCCCAGTAAATAAAGACTTTTGCTTAGCTACAACCAATTATGACGTACCTACTTCGTCTCGCCAAGTTTTTGCTTTCCTCTGCTTTGTGGAATCACTGCATTCGTCGAAAAGCTTTCGAGATCTTCCTCTCGTCTTATTGGCTGGAGCTGATCTATTGCTAGTGAATGGCATAGCGTGGTAAACTTTCTTCAAACACAACATTCTCGTTTAACCATGAGGAAATGCACTAGAGGAAACGATTTGTGTGTCTGTTACATTTGGTCCACCAAGAACTAAGGGCTGATACACATACTACACTAATTGTACGTTTTATGAATTTTATTACGTCCTTTGGATTGTCTTCGAGTTCACAATAACTAATTACAAAGCGTAACACACTTTCACTTCGAGTGTTGCGATCTGCTGTTTTCCATACATCAAATAATTGGCTTCGACAAAGAGTACGCATCGTTCTGGGAAAGAAGAAAATTACCCTAAAGGCGCAACTTTGCGCAGTATGTGAAGACAGTGCCCCTTTAAGAACTCGTAAATAAGCGCATATATCCTAGTTTCGTGGAGAACATTTTAAATCTCAATTCAAACGACCAAGGAGACCATAAAGGAAAACTTATACGTCTATTATCAGTTTACAGAGCGTTTCTTTGTTATTATAAGACAAAATATAAACACTAAAATAGAGTACATACCTAAAACTATTAATTACACTACAGGTGTTTAAGATTGAATCACAGGATGCACCGAACACACAACTGGAAAGAACGCACTGCGCAGGGCGACCGATTCTTTTAGCTGATAGAGTGGATGCATGAACCGCCCATACGTCATGATGCCACTGAACTAGAGAAGAAAATCTGTATAACGAAAGCCAGATATGGTAACGAAACGTTGAGAGGCTCTTTGGGAATCTGGAAGAGACGGTTTCCGGTGTTAGCACTGAGAATGTAGTGCCAATTGAAGAACTGTAGTGCAATCATTATTGCCACTGCAGTTCTCCATACTATTTTAAATGAGGCCAATGATCCACATCCACCAAATGACCCGGATTTGGGAATCCCTGCTCCATGGAATGAAATTATTGCAACTGGAAGAATAAGGGAACAAAGGCAGCGAGGAAGACAAAGAAGAGAAATTAACCCAACTTGTCGGCAATGATTAACAATTATTTTAGGACATTGACAGTGAATTTATTCTAACTAAAACAATTTACATTTTTAATTCATTTTCTAGTTGTTTTTTTAATTTTTCTTGTTTCAGTCTTTCTTGTAAAATTAATAAATTAATTTAGCTATCTTTATTTGCATTTTCAATCAGTGTTTCCACTAATTTAATTTTTTTTTCATGGAGTTCTTTTCGGCTGTCCGCAATTAGCTGAGGTCTCCTCCTACGCGCGGAGTTCTCACTTCCTCCTTCCTCGATTTGAGGTGTGCTCGTCCTCTGCGCTTGTCCTTGGTGTGGTTGCATGGTCTTCTACAATTTCATGGAGATCATCTGTTATTAGCAGAGGAGATGCCAAAGTGGTCCTTAACAAATTTGGCGACTATGTACTCCAATCGAGCACCAGGGACCCCGAAGTGCCTGCTGGCAGGCCTGCTAGCGGACTTGCACATGGACACAGGCGGGAAATTTTGTTTTGGCAACAATGGGGACATCATCTGGATCATGTGCGAGCCAGCGATCATTTCTTCGGTTGGTTTTTTCGTCAACCGTAAAAATCTTCTCATGAGAAAAGAATCTGATTCATCCCGCAACATCATTTTTCAATGAAGTCAAAAGCAAATTACAAGGACTGACTCTTTTCGTCTTAGCAGCCTCGGAGAGCATTTGTCTTATCTTCAACGTGTAGGATTTGTATCGAAGATCATCTTCGGCAATCCTATGCATTGTTGGTTCGCTTACACCAATAATTGTTGCCAATGATCGTAATGATTTCCTTGGATTCTCGGAAATCAGCGCTTGAGCTCTTTCAACAACTTCTGGCGTCCTCACAATGCGATCCTTTGAGTGACGCTTCCTCGCCGGTACGCAGGAATCTTCATTTCACTGTTCTGAAGCCCGGTATTTTGTCACATCATAAACTGTACATTTTGGATAGTTAAAAAAAGTTAATTATCTCTATAGCTGAGCGGCCAGCGCGGAGGCCTTTGACAATTGCAGCTCTTCTATCATATTCCGCACTTTGTTTTAACCTCGTGGCTATTTTGAAACTGCGATAATTTACTACCAACGTTAGGCAATGTAGTGCTACAACAACGTCCTCTGGCGGAACTTCGATATGGCGGGTATTTTAAATGTGTTCGGATTCTGGTAACGCACCCTGTATGTCTGAGTAAATCAGAATTACCTCTGCTTCAGCCCGTAGATGGAAATTTTTATCTGAATTAAATTCATTTCTTAACCCTTCTGCAGTAGGGCATCGCATGAATTTTGGTTTGCAGATGCTGTATGCCCCTCTCTTTAAATATACCTCTACCTAAAATATAATACAAAATGTATAAAATCAGTCACATTTTAAATTGAGCATAGAGCTTTACAAATTACTTATTATAACTTAACAAATCAGCATTTGGTTGTTCCAAATTACCACCAAGATATCCGGGTGACCTATCAATATTAATGAAATAGAAAATCTTACACAAATATTGTAAAAAATATCTCTGAATCAAAAACCTTGAGATTTATCATTTTAAATATAAACAATAGAGAACATATCTTCCCTTTTATATCTGTTGAAAGTAGTTCTGGGATTTATAAGAAACAACAAATAGCCACATATGAACTCATGTAGAAGGAAATCAGGAAATACAAAGTGAAAACTGGAAAATTTTAAATGTGTAATATATTTCATGTTTCATAGTGTATTGAATACATTAATTCATTAACATGGCAACTCAGTGAGTAAGAACTTTCTAATTTTTTTTAGCCCATTGAGAAGGGAAAGAGAATGATCTCTCTTCTGAATGTAGAGAGCTCATATTATATAAGAAAGTTTCCCTGATACAATGTTCTCACTAATATATTTTCATTTAAAGTACAGCCTTAAGTTTTTCAATGTATTTTTTTAAAAATAATATAGGCACACTCATTGAAGGGAATATTGTATGTAATGCCCTTTGAACAAATGGACTGTAAATGCGGGTGGCGTTGGACACTTAAATTCCCTTCCCTCCAATAACCAGAGTGCAAGCTATCCAATAACAATATTTATTATTTGCTAAGATTTCAGATTTTACATTCAAGTAGTGGGTAGATAATACCCCTTTTATCAATTAACAGAAACTCCTGCATTAGGGAGACAATGGATGGCTAAACAAATTTACTGACAAGCCCCCTTTGGGCTAACAGCTTTGATAGTATTTTCACTTTGAGATTGACACATACATATACAGTGTGGTTACCATATATAAAATGAATGTTCACTGTAATACATTCAGTATTGATTGATGAAGTCCTTTGTGGCTAGGAAAAGAAAAGAGCAGATAACAAACACAATGCTATAAATACTCTTTGTAACATATCAGATTTAACTTCTTCCCAAATCATGTAGATTCTTGAATGTGCTAATTGAGAGAACAGAGTAGGTTAATAAAATATAGTTCGCACATAAAATGAAATGGTTTGCATTGGGATAAGTAGTTTTACACCTAGAAATAAACAAAATACACAGAGTACCAATATATCGTTCTGAGCGCCTTTACCACACTCAGGTTGAGACGTAAGCTTTGCAATATTGAGTAATACTCATTGGAGATTGCCAGCTGCAGTCACATGGTTTAGAACTTGAATAACTTGTACACCAAGCCGATGGTAGTAGATACAAAGACGATGTATTTGCAGATACAGATGGCAGATGGTAGCAGATACAAAGGCGAACTTTCCACTTTAAATTGCAACATAGTGGAATGTCCACACGTGTATCCTGTACAATTTTTTGTATAATTTTTGAACTATTTGACATTAAAACATGCTTATACTGCCTGAACAAAATTTCAGAGTTTCAGATTAGCTTCATGATCTGTGTTCGGCGTCTTGAGTCCCCCTTGATCTAACCTATTAACTAACATACCAGAAGGCATCTCATCCGTTTTACTCCGTAGGAAAGATGCATACAAATCGCACAAAATCTTGTTCTTCAACATACCGCGGGTAGTACTTCCCCCTATATTACAAATATTGTTCATATCCCATGGGCTTAACTTACAGCTCTTCACAGTTAAAGTTGGAAGTACTTCTTTTGGAAGATCCTGTTCAGTGTTGGATGCTTCATCATCATGACAGTTTATATTCACAACCTGATAAAGCTCAGACTGCTTAGATGAGTTAAAATAGTCAACTAAAAATTTATCGCTATCACTCGTGTATGATGATCCTTTAATATCCAAGTGCAAATTAATTTTAGCGTTTTAAAGCAATCTGCTACAGATGGACAAGAACCTGCTCTTCTTCTCACCTGAGAAAAAATGTTTTCAATTCCATCTCGTGTGAATCGATGGAGCAGAACAAACTTGAAGTCTTCTTCCAGGAGTTTCTGTGTAATTTCACAGAGTGATAATGTAGAAAGCAGAATCCCTGTATTGAAAGGTTTCCATCCATTGTCAATACGTATGTTCTGAAACTGTTCCACAAATTTCAAAAGACATGGAATCCTTAGATGCTTATTTCTTGTGGTAATGGCAGCTTTGGAAATTTTGGACGAGCAAATGGAAATCCATTTGTGTACCAAGCGGCAGAAAATTGCTGTGGTTAGTGCTTCACTTGGTAGAACTCCCAATGACACACAGCTACCTCCAAACCCGCAGCTGTCTTTATGAATGTGGGATCAGCTGTACGCTTTTTTTCGCCAACTCCCTTCTTTTCTCCGTTTCTTGGAACCATAATTCAGCAATATATTGTCCGTATACAGTGCAAGTAGGGAGCTCTTCATTGGCAACATCCGCGGGAAGTTTCAATCCAGTTCTCAGACAAGCACGCTTTAAATTTTTTTAAAGGTGGCAAACGTCAGGTATCACATTTATTTCATGGTCATTGAAAGGAAACTTTATTTGCCTTTCGTGCTCAGTAACTGTCACAGCCAAAGCATTCCATAGCGCTCTATTACTGTTCCCATGTCTGAGCAAATGCCCAGCACGTGCAAGCCACAGCTTTCACAGAAGTTCAAGCACTTCTCTATCAGTTCATGTATGAGGTGACCTTCAGCCTTCCTTCAGCCAGGAGCCAGTGACTTCACTTGCTATAACCTGTTTCCAATTGTCACGGACTTTTCGTACCAGAACAACTCGCAAGTGGTTCCCTTCCACTTCGTTAGAGCCAAGTGTGACTTGCCCACAAAATGACGTTTGTGTTTCACAAATTCTATGTTTGCATTAATTACCATCTCATCTATACAGAGAACACACATTTTGTTAGGGTTGTCCAGGATAGCAACTTTGTAAAACAATGGTTCAAAGAGATCTGTAAAGACCCGAATATCAATTTGAAAATGTTGCTGCCTCTTTACCAGGGTGCTGTATGATGGCACCGAATAGTTTGTGCTACGCAAATAATTGTAGCCATGAACACCTAAACTAAATCTTAACTTACAAGCTAAAACTACTGATTGTTCATCCCACTTTCGGGGCATACTATCACTCTGGAGAGCTTTTATCTGACCGTCGGTCAAGAATTTCTTCAAATTCCTCTCCAATATTTCAATCTGCTTTTTCAGTGTAGCAACTACCAGACGAAAACGGACATTTTCTTTCTCGTGCACGCCATTTGTCTGGCATGCTGTACTGTTATCAGTTCTGGTCGTAGTCATTGGTATAACCTACAAAAAAATAAAAATAAATAACAATTCACCAGTCAGATTGGCCATTTCAATTGATAAGATTAAATTGTTCCCTATCAAGATGTTTTCCACAACATTTTTAAAACTGCAACTGTCGCATCAATGCTCAAGAAAATGAACCAACTATATCCTAATCGTGTTATTTTCCATATGTGCAAAAATCTATTTCATAAAAGGTTAAAGAAGTTTCAAAATTCAAGAGATTCCAAACATCAATTAAATAAAGACAGATCCACTTAATATTTTTCTTCACATTCTTTAATGATATTTTAACATTTCTAGACAATGTCCCAAATGGTTTCACTCACTTATCAAAAGCTTTTTAGTGTTATAGATCAAACTCTTTTGCAAAGATACGTATGGCAGTTGGGATATTGCATAATGATAGTTTCAATCCTACCTAGCTAAATGACAACTAATTGTAGAAACACTCTTCTAAAATGGTAATATTAATAACATAATAAGCAACTGTATATCAGAAACAAGACTAATTATATCAATTAAAAGTTCATTTACTACCATTATATTTTACATTGCATATATTTTTATAACGTCCTTATTTTATTGTTGGTAGTACATTTTTGGTTATAAGATAACCATTATTTAACATCATCTCTATTTTTCCACGTTACGGGAAACCACTTGTTCCCTTCATCAGGTGTTCTCTAAAATAACAATTATATATTGTTAACTTTCATTTTACAATCATAACTATAAATTTATCTTAATTAACATTAAAAGCATTAATTCATTCTTAATATAAGAAGATTGTCATTTAAAATTAAAGATTTAAAAATATTTTTTGTATTATGAATCTATGATGTATCACACACAATTTTAAGATTGAAACCAATCACATGTTATTATACATTAAGAATATCTATACATTTTTACATTAAGTATATGCTTCGTACAAAACACAATTGAGAGGCTCACCTTTATGTATAGTTCATCGTGTATGCAGTCCTAGTACATTCTTTCAACTTTAAACGACTCGATCTTCTAATGAGAGGCCGCTCATCGACAGTCGCGTCACCTTCCAAACTAGTGGAGGCCGCGTCTGGCGTGTTTGTGTGAGGAGAAGGCGTTGGATCCTTGTATTTATATAGTTGAAGATGGAAGGTTGGGGCGAAGCTGAAGTTTGTATACTGATCCTGCATGGTCAACTTCGCCCCAACCTTCCATCTTCAACTATATAAATACAAGGATCAACGGGAAACAAAACATCAAAAATAACATTATTGTTATTATGTTTGAAGGCTTGGCAATTAAGGCCTTTGGCCTCTTTACTGATTATTGTGAAATTTCTCATATACAACTACAATTTAGAATCATGAGGATAATTACAATCACAAACACAGCCACAAGTACAGTTCAAATTTTATGCAAAAGATTTGCCTCCTTCAGGAATTTCAGCGTCCTACCAGTCGCAGCTTTGTCCGTTCCAAGTTCCTCCCTCAGGTCTACTTCGTACCACATCTGTCTCTGATCCTTGCGAGATTCACACAGTCCCTTAGAAGATGTTTCACTGTTAAGAACTCCACCGCAGTCGCAGACAGGTGGTTCCTCATTGTTCAGCATGTATGAAGAGGTTATCCTTGAGTGGCCTATCCTTAGCCTGGTAAGGCACACTTGTTCTCGTCGAGTGTAGCTGACGTGTGCTGGCCATTTATTGACGCTTTGTTTGATCGGGTTAAGTTCCGTTTCAAGGCTATTCCACGTGGTTTGCCATGCTCTGAGGATGCACTTTAAAGCAGCATTTCTTGCTTCTTGAGGTCGTACTTCCAAATCAATTTCTAATTGTTTGTGTGCGGCATTTCTTGCTGCAGAATCGGCTTCTTCGTTGCCTGAGATATCTATGTGCCCAAGGCACCAGATAAATGTAACTGATGCTTTTCGCTGTCTTAATTCGTGACAGGATAGAAGTATCATTTGTAGCATTGGGTTCACAGGTAGGCGTCTATGGCGTTAAGGAAGCGGAGCGAGTCTGTGCAAATGACAAATTTTCTTGGACTGAGAGTTTCACAATATCGCAAAGCTTGCAATACTGCAAACAATTCAACCGTGTACACATTCGCTTCTAGTGGAAGTGTCCATGTTTTTGACGTGCCTTCAGTTACATATGCACTTCCAGCTCCATGTTTAGTTCTTGATCCATCGGTGTATTGTTAAGATCAATTATCGTTTCAGAACGAGCTATTTCTTTATATTATATACTATTGTATAAAATATTATTCTCCTAAATTGTGAAGTGTCTTTTCCAAAAATATAATCTGATTGAACAATGGAAGAGGAATTATAGCACTGGTTACGATAAACTGTCGAATATTGTTTTGAGTTATGTAATGTATGTACTATTATATAATCCTTCGTATTGTTATTGAACCATAAACATTTTAAATAATAATTGCCTGTTAAAAATAGAATTATCTATTTCCCAAGCAAACCTTTTTCTCCCACCTCCGTACCATCATTGAAACTCATGCGCTTGCCGCCGCATCAAGCTTTCCCAGTGGTCGGCGGAACGGTATGGAGCAAGAGAGCAGTTTTCGTGACGTCTTAGCATTGAGTTGGCAACCACTGCTCTAGGTTGTTCGGTTGTTCGGGCGTGAGACAGGGTGTCTGCAAAAGAGCACGGAGCACTTCGGCGACCGATGCGGCCGAAGATGTTTGGAAGTCGATCATGGTGCCTGTCGAAGGTGAAACAAAATCCTCCAGTGTTGTCTGCCGTGACGAGGTGGTGCGGGCGCCGGCGTGTAGTAGGGCGCGTTAACCCTCAAATGCTAAAAACCTTCGTCGTTAAGACAGTCTTAAGCTTTCTAGCAAACTGAAATTGCAATAGATTTTGGCTTGATGTAATCCTTAATGATGTCCCAGAGTACTTGCTACTTCAACGATCTTGAAAAAGGACCGTGTGGAGATCTTGAGATTCTCTCTAAATACATCCAAAGGCCCATTTTCCATCCATGATTTTACCTCTGTTTTACTTTCTCTTTCCAAATTTGCTTTCACGATTTTCAACTCCCTCTCCACTCAGTTGCTCACTTTCAGCTACAATGAAATCCATACATGCCTCTCGACAAAAATGCATCCAATCAGTTACTCTCACATCATCGAAACAATGTTTAACCTGTGCTTCCATCACCGACGTACAGGTAATGAGAAAACATTTTCACACAATGTCCATTCTGACCTCGTAACTCTACATAATCATACAAACCCATCTTTCGAATTTTTTTCTCTTGATAAATTTCATTTCGTTTTTACACACATAGTATTCACGTCGAGCAGCTAGCAAACCAACATTTTGACACCATTTAATCACATTCAAGTTTCCCTCTCTATGCAAGTTATAAATTAATCATCCATCAGAATAAACAACACAAACCTATTAAAGGGACTCAGAATGGTGGGAAGGTAATTCTACACCGCAAATATAGAGAATTCGTGTTCTCCATTAAAAATGTATAGCTTTATATGGCCTTGACCCGTAATTGTATTGTATACGTCTATAGTTTGCTCCAAGAAAATGAATCAATGTCAGAAAATTATTCTCGAACACTGAATCACTGATTGAATGTGATGCGGTTGATCCTACGTTTATGGTAGCACGGTTCCCTTCAGAGTTCCTTTTCAAAACTTGTGCATTCCCAAGCTACAGAAAATGACATGACGAAACAGGAAGTGACAATGAAATCATATGAATTACAAGTTAATGCTGCTAATAATGAAAGAGAAATTTTGTGTGTATCAAACATCCTCAGTCTCTCCTACACAATAAACACGCGGGCTTTCCTCTGTATTCGATAAAACAATACAGTTCGTCCATTCATTATTAAAAACTATAAGTTCTTTGCTTTTTGGCCGTAATCTATAACGATTAGCAACGAAATATAGTACGGTTAAAAACTTAAAGTAAAAAATAACATTCAAAGCTGTATAACACACAAACTGTGAAACACCGAGAGTAGTCTACTACTCGCCACAACACAAAAGCACCGGAGAACTGAAGCACCGGGAACTCTCAACACATTCCTGATGATAACAAGCAAAAACGGATGTTTGGACTTAATTCATCCAACACTGCAATGAAACTACTGCAATTCTCGTCAGTTTAACAAGGCCAAAATTGTATGCGTACTGCGCATGCGCCGCCCCGTTTTGCTCCCTGACTAGACAGTTCGGCAGTCTTACACCGGCCGCTGCAACGCGGTCCGTGCTCGTTAAATAAGCAATAAAATGATTGCATTTAAAGGAATGTGCAGCACCTTACGAACACTGAAAAATGTAACGGTCTCTTAGATTTTAATAAAATGTGTTTCTTGATTTTGATATAAATTACGAAAAATCGGCACAATTAGGTTCGCAAATGAAGGGCGCCACCGAACTACACTGCGAGGCGCTGTGGGAGTCGCGTTGGACAGGGTTGCCAATACTACGTGCTACAGATACTATCGCATAGACCACTTTTGCGTTTACCTTTTATTACGATCAAAGAGATCTAAAAGCTGGAATGCGAGATAAAGCAGGTTGGCATAATGATCTTCCATCGATTCGTAAATAGCATTACATCTCCCTGTAGACTAGTTTATATGGAAAGATTTGTTTTTGTGATGTAAATTGTCAAGTACCTCAAACTCTAAAAATCCCACATAAACCAGTTAACTCAATCATTGTCAAGTACAATATTTTATTTAAAATGTACTATTTATAACAGTGAACGAAGTCTATCGTCATTGTGGAGCTTGTCGCATGTTGGAGTGGTGTGATGGGAAAAGAGGCGAGGGACTGTAGAGTCAAGTGTGGGGAACTGTGAGGTGTCCAAGGAACTAGTGGGGTCGAGCCGGGATTTATTGAAGAGGTAGGAGGATGGTGTGCCAATTGTTGGGAGCGTGAGGGAGCTCTCGGGGTCTCGGACGCCCTTCTGCTACAGAAGTGATAGAACCTGTGGATTCATTTATGGGGTAAAGATTGTTTCCAGTTTTTAAAATCCAATAAAAAATAAATTTACAGATGGACAAGTTCTATGAGTAATGCTGTCTCAAGCAACTAATGTAAGGTTGAGGAATGTTAAAGTGAAAAATATATTTGTTGTTTGTTGTAAAAGAGTATGTTTAAGAGAACCGTACTGTTGTGCGATTTGATTTATGTAGTTAAAAACCAGTAAAAACTGTATGTGACATGTGGGGGAGAAGATCATCTGTGTGCACGTTTTCTTGAGTTCCTGAATTCCTTCCCAACATTTTAACTATAAATAATTGAAAGATGAATAAAGTTTTAAAAAAACAAAATAATAATAATAGAATTAAAAGAGCGCAAAATTAGCAACATTTAAAAAGAACTGGAATTTTCCCCCACGAGTTCTAGAAAACGTATTTGCAACGATAAACGAACTGCAGGTTTTTCTGTGTTGCTAACAAAACTCTAGATTTTTTCTGTTGCTAACAAAACTCAATCTCCGTTCTACTCCTACAACTAACAAGTAAAAGGAAAACCCATCAAAACGTGCGCATAGAGAAGTTACGTTTATGTCCAGAAGCAAAACAAGGGGGCCATCTCAGCATTTGCGCAGTGAATCAGGGAAACTAGACAAAAACCTGATCGAGATGGGGGTCATTAACCTTGAAGCTGAAGTACATTACTTGTTACAGGCATATTAAGTCTTTTAAAAAATACAATTCAAATGTAAACTAATTCATTTTTATATATAATAAACATTATATAATAATTATTTTTATATATAATAAACACAATTTTTCTTTGTGATGATCAGTATAGGCTCAACCTTTATAGAAATAGTTACGTAACAGAAAAATATTTACTGCGGCGTAACTTAATGCATACGTACATGTGTAAGTGTATTTCTTGTAGTGAGCTGTTGATAGTGACGCTTGATGAACGTGATTTCTGTGACATGTGTTGTAATTATATCTATATTCATGAAAATGTTCCCGCCGTTTAGTCACTTTTGGTAAATATTATAGATTCGTAAATAAATAGACAAGGCAATGATAAGATTCCAAGCTCAAAGAAGAGAAGCTTCCATGGATCATGTGGACTATTTATTTACACATTAATTTTCAAGAATTTTGATATACGCTGTAAGAATGTAGAAGTAATGTGCAGTGTTAGAAAAAGATGTACAAAACAACTATGTTAGTATTAAATCTAGTTAGCTCTTTTGCAATGTGATTGTTTTGTATTGTTTATTTTTTGTAATTTTGATTCAGAGTGGTCTTAGCTCATTTTTCAGTATTTGTTCTTGTTAAAGAACGTAACAGGCGTTACTGGAGTTGTTATAACGTTAGCCTTCACACGTTTTGAACAGAATCACTGATGTGATGCTAACTTTTTTAACATTTTTGTATGTTATACATTTTAAGCAATTTAAGTGAATGTGTTTTGTTACAGTACGAATGGTCTTCATTGCAAGAAAGGTTTGAAATGCAATGACTTGTACTCCTTGTAATAAAAGAACCTTCTATATATTATATTTCAATGTTCTATTTATGTATACGTTACAAATTTTAATTATGTTTTCTTAATATATTTATAACAACGTGAATCTGACAATAAAGTTCAAATTGTGTTATTTATTTACTTAACATGGAACATTTTAAAACTACAGTAATCCCTCGTTAGCACGAACTCGCTTAACACGAATTTCGCCTTAACATTAACAAAACTTCGTAAACAAGGGATTACGGTAGTACTGGCATTTATAATATTCGGATAAAACGAATTTTTAGAACACGAACTCTGATTATTTCGGTCCCTTGGAATTCGTGTTAATGAGGCTTTACTGTATGTGACGTACTATAGGAAGAAGTGTATTCAGTGCACGTTTTGTTAAATTCTGGGTTCCCTTCCTTATCCCATATACAAGTCGAATTATGAATACAAGTGGAAAAGGGCGTTTTGTGCTAGAATTGATAGAAAATATTTTACATCGTGTAATAAAAGCATGGCAAATTACAAAAGCAGATCAACTACAGATTTTTGGATATTATCCCTCATCGTGCCCTTCGTGAAGACATCTACTTACTGCCGTGAGAACATGGATAATTTCAGATTAATGTAGTTCTTTTATTATTAATCTCATTATATGAAGAGACATTTTAACACGATAAATGATTGAATTTTCAAATCACGTCTACTGTGACCCATTTAATTATTGGATTCGTTTTACGTGAGTCATGACTGTAGCAGCCTTATTCTTAAAACAAATTTGAAACTCGGCGGCCACAGACGCAGCACAAGCTTTACAGGTATGTATTATCTGGTGGGAACCAATGAAATTTTTTATAAATAATTCTAATTCCGCAATTCTTAGAACACATCTTCGCTGACTGCTGCTTTGAAGAACACTGATTCCTAATAGCAAGGGCGGATCCAGCCAGTCGTTTTGGTGGAGGTCATCCTAGATTTTTGTTAACAAATAAACATTTGTTGTTAAATTGTATATTATTTGTGTAGTGTATACGGGATATTGTACAATATTGTTTAAATAATTACATAATTTTATAAATAAATATTTAAATCAATTTTGCCAAATAAAAGAAAGTAACAAACGAAAATTTTAGGTCCCCCCCCTCCCAAGGGGAAACATGGCCTCCATGCCTGGATCCGTCACGGTCTGATTGCTACATTTAACATACGTTCATTAGATACATTCTGAATTGCATAATCTCTAAGACGACTGTGCTACTTTTTCCCGCTTTCTACTTTCAGCTTGCCTTTTTGCTTGCAGCTTACATTTTTGTGCTGATTTAAATCTCTGAAGAGAACTTTTACATCGCGCATGATTTTTGCTTAATCTCATGATAAGCATTTCTGTCAGATTGCATTATATCTTAGAATTACGTTTACATTACTACAATGTTGGGTGAAGTAGGTTTTCGGCTGTACTTTGCTTGAGAAACATCTCTCCTGGGAGTCCAACAATAGTCTGCCAGCATTTTCCCTGGCTGCGCCTTTCCATTTCAGCGAAGACCTGGAGGAAATGCTCGCTGCCAGCGCCGAAGATTTCAGAGAAGAAATGAAGACGGGAATCTGAAATGTGTATTTTCAGAGTCATGTTACATACCATGGCCCCATAGTTCTCAATCTGCTCACTGACAGCTTCTCTGTGATTCTCAAATTTGTAGTTTTCTAGAAAATTAACAGCCAGTAGACAGTAAAAGACGGCCATGTAACCACTTCTTGCTTTTTTTAAACGGCTTTCAAATTTCTAATCTTTCATTAACTCCCTAACTTGAGTGCCAACGAATATTCCTTTCTTTAGTTTTGCTTCACAAATTTTTAGAAACTTGCTATTCAGGAATAGAAATTCAGTTCCATCACGATCCATTGGTTTCAAAACATTTTAATATAAACCTAGATGTTTAATGTAGACTCGATGTGTTCAGCAGTATGTGTTTTGCAACAAAATTGCAATACTATGAAAATAACCTTTCGAACTAAACAGTGTGATTTTTCTTCAGTCTTCACCTGTTACTGGCAAAGGACACTTTTAAGTTGCACATACACTACACTACATACTAACACTAAGTATGCTGCTCCTTTCACTCACACTAACAGACGCTAGTTCGCTCTGGATAGCAAGAGCTATCGCAACTTCCGTTTTTACCAACTGCTTATGGGTGGGACTCGAACCCGCGACCCTCCGGTCCGAGATCACTACTGCCTTTGCGATCTCTGCCACCAGGCTGACAAAATCAGCATTATTACAGAAAACTAGGTAATTAAGTTAGGAAAACATGCTTAAATTGCTTTTGGCTTAGACTAAAAGAAATTTGAAGTCATCCTACAGGACTGTCAAGGATGTCAATCTTGAGTCAAGTAAATCGCCTTTTAGTGTAAATACCAGATTGCAAACCAAATCATTTTGATTCTCCTGTGTTGAAAGATGGTAACGTTTTTACCAATTTCTTTACAAAATTCGGGTCAATAGTTCATGTATCTCGTGAACTCTTTCGTAATCTTCAGTCTTGTTGATGTAAACTGTTGGAGACGGTTTGGAAAAGATCCAATCGTTTTGCTTATTCTAAAGACGGAAGTGGATATTTGACTGTGGATGTTTAACTTATTCCATATATATGTCAAGCAGAAGTAGCAGTGCATATAAGAACGCCAAGAGGCATATGTCGGGATCCAAAAATCAAAACTTACTTTGGTGTTTTTAGGGTGCGCGAAAAAACGGCGAATTTTCGTTTTTTCGGAAAAATTCTTTATTACAGGTCTCTGGTAACGAAAAAGTGGATAAATTTAGGGGAAAATCCTCTAGCACGTGACGTAGCCAGAATCCACGTTTCGTGGGCCCTCGAGGCCGAAAAATCGAATGATGGCAAAACTTCTGTGAACAACGTTAGCCGCTAAACCGTTCAGCCGAATCTCTCCAAAATTGATACTTCCCTATCGATGTGGCTGATCTAGTGGCCCCTTGAATTTGAATCCGATATTTTAATTTTTGGGATACTTTACATGAAGCCCCTGACTTTTTCAAAATTTTCTCAAAAACGGCTCCAATTGTTTTCTTTAAACTTCTTGTAAGAATAAACTACACTCATTAAGACAGCATAGGTCCGATTTTCACAGATAACTGAATTTTCGAAAATTGCGAAAGTTTGAATTTTATTCGGCGTCTTCCTCCTACAAAATTGCCGGTAGAGATTTTTCCTTCAAATAAAATTCGTTCTTCATAGTGAGTTCTTTCTTTAAGGTCATGCACATTTTTTTGAAAATTTTAGTAGTTTTCGCGCAGTATGTGCAATTAAAAAAATACAAAAAGATTTTCTCAAAAACGGCTCCAATTTTTTTCTGTACTCTATTAGATGACATAAACGCCATATTGCTCTATTTTGTTTTTTTCAAAAATTGCAAAAATTATTTTTTTTGACTTGCCTCTCACGTGGTTAATATTTACATGTGCGGCGATTTGTTGACATTATTATATTAATGCGTACATGCGCATTAAATAATGTCAAGTAAAGTCTCTCGAAAACTCAACAGTTTTCTGTGAAAACTAGCTCAACATTGCACATTTTCAGAAACGCTCAAATGCCGTTTTCTCATAATTGGCTCCAAATATCTTCCTCAAACTTCTGGAACGGTTAGTGCTATTTGCACTCTTTAATATGAGGTAAAGTTCATTTTGGGATATTGTTTTGTTTTTTCAAGAATTACACGAATGTAATTTTTTTGAAAGGTTTCTCATCTTTAATACGCACATTACAGCAATTTGTAAACATTATTATATTTGTAAATGTAAGTGCTTCAAACGACTTCAAATTAAGTTTTTTGAAAACTCAAAAATTTTCTGAGAAAAAGAGCTTTAAATTTCGCATTTTTAGTAGCGCTTAAAAGCCACTTTCTTAAAAACGGCTACACATTTTTAAAAGAAAATTGCCATTGACGACGAGGTTTTTGTGTTCTTTAATATTCTAAAATGAAATGTCCGTTCTACCATTACGAAACCGAAAAATTGAGAAATTTCAATAAAAAGGTACTTTGGGCGGCGATAGATGGTAGCTGGTTTTTTCAATGAAATATATTTATCAAAACTACATCTCCAAATAAAGTCATTGTAAGAAGGGAGGCTGAGCAAGTGGACGTATTGAATTTTCCTCTCTTCTAACAAATCCTGCAATAGCTTGTGAAGGACCACTTTCCGATTTAGAATTCTCAAGGCAGGAAAGTTGCCTGGTTTTGTGAGATGTCACTAAATGCTTCAGTGAAACACAACACATATATTTAAAAAAATATATAATTAATGTACAATGTACATGACATAGATATCGTATATTTTCAGAATAACCTCTTATTTACAGAAATTTGTGAATTCTAAATTGTTGAAAACAATGGTGAAGCGGAAGACGCATGTGTCAAAACATACTAAAAGTGCGAAAAGATGGGCTGAATATAAAAGTTCAGAATCGGCTACACAAAGGCAAGAGCAACTTACTGAAGACGACAACATTACAAGGGGAGAAGTCAATTTCAATAATTCCCTAGGAAGCAGCTCAGCTTTTCATTATGATCCCCAATTTGATTATTTGCAGAGTCCAGATATTCAGATTGGTCATATGGAAAATGTTTGTATGTTTTGTGGAGCAAAAAAATGGGCATTCGAACATAATAGCATGTGTTGTTCTAATGGGAAAGTAAAGTTAAGGCCTTTAGTGGAGCCTCCTGACATTTTGAAAAGCCTGCCACTCGGTGAACATCCATTATCAAAGCATTTCCTACGTCATTTGAGACAATACAACTGTCTTTTCCAGATGAAATCTTTTGGCTGTACAGAACATAAAGAAGGATTTTACATGCCTACGTTCAAAATTCAGGGCCAAATTTATCATCGCAATGGTAATTTACTTCCAACAACGAACCCTGGATTTCTGCAGGTGTATTTCCTTTCTGAAGCAGACCAAATGTCTTTGCGTCAAAATATTGTACCTAATTTAAATCCAGAAATTGTATAAATGATACAGAGTATGTTGCACACACACACACACACACACACAATCAGTATATTAAAAGTTTCAAGGCTGCCATAGAACAAGCACCTCCAAATGGAGAAGATCCTTGTTAATGGAGAAGATGGGTATTGTATTAATATTCCACAATTATTTTCAGGAAGAGGAAACCAAAACCTTTCAAAGAAAATATCTTGCATGCAATACTATTCTTATAGATTTATGGTGAGGGAAGGTACAGTGAATTTTCTGCTAATGTTCCAGCAATTATTGAATCAGTTTGTTGTTGACAAGGCTGCTAAAATGATTACAGAAAGACTTGAATATATCAAACAAAATGAAAAAAAATTAAGAGCAGAGAACTACATTTATCTTCGAGATGCAATTAACAATGACGCTAACATAAATCCACAAAATATTGGACAGCAGGTCATTTTACCATCTACTTTTATTGGTTCACCAAGGTACCTCCATGAAAAAAACCAGGATGCTATGACATACGTGAGACACCATGGTCGCCCTGATCTTTTTATTACAATGACATGCAACCCCGAATGGCCAGAAATCAGACATGAATTGTATGTGGGACAGAATCCTCATGACAGACATGATATTATTTCACTTGTATTTCATCTGAAATACCAAAACTTGATGAATTTGATCACCAAAAACCACATTTTTGGCACAACTGTATGCCATATGGCAAAAAAGAGGATTGCCCCATGCTCATATTCTGATTTGGCTTCAAAGAAAAATATAACCAGATGAAATTGACTTAATTATTAGTGCTGAGATACCCAATAAAGAAGAAGATCCTCTTCTTTACGAAATTGTTTCCAAACACATGATTCATGGACCATGTGGAGAATACAATTCACGATCGTCATGTATGGTCAATGGCAAATGCAATAAGAGATTCCCATGCTCTTTCACTGTTCATACTCAGTCAGACAATGATGGATATCCACTTTATAGGAGACGTTCGCCTGAAGATGGTGGTCACATTGCAGTTTTGGGTAGACATTCTGATACACAAGTGGATAATCGCTGGGTTGTTCCGCATTCACCAGTCCTAAGCAGAAGCTTTTCAGCTCATATTAATGTAGAATACTGTCACTCTGTGAAAGCAATCAAATACATTACTAAGTATGTTAACAAAGGTAATGATCGAGCAACTTTTACTGTACAAAATTATTGCAATGAAATTGAAAAGTACATAAATGGTCGCTTCTTGAGCACATCGGAAGCCTTCTGGCGAATATTTGAGCTGCCAATTCATGAAAGATACCCAGCTGTAATTCATCTGGCGGTGATCTTAGAAAATGGTCAAAGGGTGTATTTCAACCAGCATAATATTCTGCAAGTTTTAGAAAATCCTCCTCAGACAACATTAACTGGCTTTTTCAAACTGTGCCAAGATTATGATTTTGCAAAAACTTTGCTTTATTGTGAAGAGCCTGCATTTTATGTCTGGAGAAATAAAAATTGGCATAGAAGGAAACGTGGACAACTGGTTGCAGAGCATTTGGGTGTAAGGAAAGATGCTGCTCTTGGAAGAGTTTGCACTGTGCATCCAAACTTCACAGAATGCTATTACCTTCGTCTGCTTCTACATCACATTCGTGGTCCAACTTCTTTTGCTATGCTAAAAACAGTGAACAGTATTGTACAGCCTTCTTACCAGACAGCGTGTAAGAAACTGGGCCTCATAGAAAATGATGAGCATTGGAAACACACGCTGAGTGATGCTGCACTTACCCAGTCACCATCACATATTCGTGAACTATTTGCGATACTATTGGTATTCTGTCAGCCATCTGATCCAAGCAGTTTGTGGTGTGAATTCAAAGAAGTCATGTGTGAGGATATTCTTTTTCAAGAGCGTTTGCATGAAGACAACCAAGATTTACCATTCTCAGTGGATGTATTCAATGAAGGATTAATTATTCTAGAAGACATTATTTCATCTTTCAGTGATAAGCGACTTCGTGATTTTGGTATTCTTGAGCCAAGTAGACAAAGTTCTGACTACACAAGAGATACATATAGTATGTGTGATGTGCATCGATACCTAAAAGAAAATTTGCCAAAATTAGTTCCTGATCAAAGAACAATCTTCAGCGCAGTTATTGACAGTGTTCAAAATGACAATTGTATCCTGTTCTTCATTGATGCCCCTGGAGGCACCGGTAAAACGTTTGTAATCAATTTACTTATTGATAAATGTAGATCAGAGAGAAAAACTGTCATTGCAGTCGCGTCTTCTGGAATCGCAGCAACATTATTAAAAGGTGGGAGAACAGCACATTCTACCTTTAAATTGCCTTTGAACACAACTTTTATAGAACAAACAACGTGTAATGTTAGTAAGAATAGTTCTATTGCAAAGATTTTTCGTGATTCAGTATTAATTATCTGGGATGAGTGCACCATGAGCACCATGTCACATAGAAGCTGTTGACAGAATGTTACGGGATGTACGATCATCTTCCAAATTAATGGGAGGAGTTACTGTTGTATTTTCTGGTGACTTCCGGCAAACCTTGCCTGTAATTGCTAAAGGTACTAGAGCTGATACAATCAATGCAAGCTTAAAGACATCCCCAATTTGGCAGAATGTTAAAATAATGACTCTCAGTACAAACATGAGAACTTTGTTAACTGATGACTCAGATTCTGCGCAATTTGCAGCATTGCTTTTCGCAGTTGGAAGCGGTTCAGTTACCAATATCAATAGTCAAAATATATTAGCAGATCATCGGTATGGTCACGTGGTTCACACTATAGATGATTTAATTCAGAAGATATATGAGGATGTGCAAACAATCCTAAATAAAACACACTCATGGTTTTGTGAAAGAGTTATACTGTCTCCAAAAAATAATGTGGTAGATGAAATTAATCATCAAATCCTACAGCGCTTTCAAGCAGAAACAAAAGAATATCGATCATTTGACACTGTTCTGAATGATGACGAGAGTGTTCATTATCCATCAGAATTTTTAAATTCGCTCAAGCCAGCAGGTCTTCCACCACATATATTAAATTTGAAAATTGGTACACCTATTATATTAATTCGTAACTTCAATGCCCCAAAACTTTGTAATGGAACACAACTTCAAATAATTAGGTTTGCCAACAATATTTTACACACCAGAATTCTTACTGGTCCAGCATCTAGTGAAAATGCTCTAATACCCCGAATTCTTATGATTCCGTCTGATTTACCTTTTCAATTTAAAAGGCTGCAGTTTCCCGTTAAACCATGCTTCGCTATTACAATAAATAAAGCACAAGGACAATCCTTCAAGTTTGTTGGTGTCGATCTTAGAGAAAGCGTCTTCTCTCACGGTCAGCTGTATGTAGCACTCTCCCGTGTTGGGTCAAAAGATAACCAATTCTTGCTTCTTCCAAAAAATAATGAAACTGCCAATGTGGTGTACCCTGAAGCTTTGGTTTAATTTACAAAATGTGTCGTTTTTCATAAAACATTCTTCAGTGATTCTGTACATTTGTTGTAATTACATTTTCTTCACATGCCAGTTGTCTTCTTTGCAGTTAATTTTGACCCTATTGAACTTTGTTTAATTATGAGCTAGAGACTAAGTAGTGCAGTGATATGTAATGTAACAACGGTTATTTACATGTGGAGACTAATAAATGTGTTGTTTTGTATATCAATTTCTCCCAATTAATGC
Source organism: Acheta domesticus (assembly GCA_031308135.1). Classification (NCBI taxonomy): domain Eukaryota; kingdom Metazoa; phylum Arthropoda; class Insecta; order Orthoptera; family Gryllidae; genus Acheta; species Acheta domesticus. The sequence goes on from JAHLJT010004567.1 coordinate 180,329,714, forward strand.
AATCATCCATTTTTTGTACAAAAAATAGGCAAATATTAAGTTATATAAAAATATTTGTCGATGTAAATAAAATATTCTTGGAGTCCTTGGTTTCTATTTCATTATTCAAATTTCAATATCAGTAGTATCTAGCACTTCTGATGAAGTTAATATTGTTTTGTTAAGTGGTTCAGTACATTGTCAATTTATTGTGTACTAGCTGAAGTACCCGGCGTTGCCCGGGCATTATTACAGAATATTATTAGACAGGAAGGCTAATTCCATCTTTTCATGTCATGCGGCTGGGCCTACATCTCTATCTTTCATTGTATCTCTTCTCCGCCCTTCTCCTTCCTGCCATGATCTGTTCGTCTCCGTCCCGATAGCCATGTGTTGTCTTGACCCCCAATTTTTCATTTACTTTTGTATTTATGATTCAACAATTACGTTTGGACATCTACGTCTATATCGCGTTTGAAATCTACCTTCTAGCGTCCTTGTGTGAGAACTCTCACATGATATACTCTGCTTAGAATAGTAAGTCCCGTCAAGGTCAAGAGTTCGCAGATCAGTTTCAAATCTTTCTTTATGAATATAAATGAAAAAAATATAAAAAAGAGTAAGTTTTACAATGTGACTATTTATTAATAGTTTTAGTACAATATAGAAAACTCCACAAAAATAATATACGTGAGTGTACAAGTATTTTATTTTGTAATTTAGATTTGTTCATTGTTTTTAGTTATAAAGTGAAAAATATATTGGAGCTGGAACTTCAAATAAAAAAATATTTTTTTGAAGAAAAGTGAGGAAGGTAGATTGGAATTTTCCAGTTGGGGGTCAAGACAACACATGGCTATCGGGACGGAGACGGAGAGATCATGGCAGGAAGAAGTAGAGCGGAGAAAAGATACAATGAAAGATATAGATGTAGGCCCAGCCGCATGGCATGAAAAGATGAAATTAGTCTTCCTGTCTAATAATATTCTGTAATAATGCCCGGGCAACGCCGGGTACTTCAGCTAGTATATTATATATTTTGACAGTAACATTTGCTGTAAATGGGTTGGGTTAAAAGGGTCTGCAAATGGCAATATACAGCTTTAGCAACGCCGGCGTAGTGGTTGGCAAGGTCAATAATCTGCATTCAGGCCTTGAATAGGTGGGGGCGCTGGCTAGGTAGAAATATGAGATAATTTGGGATTGTTCTAGAAAGGAATGACTATCGAGGGCGTGGCTACTTGATTTGGTAAGAAATGGATGGATTGGCTAAGGGAGAATAGACTGTCAACTCCTGAGAATAGACTGTCGAAGTTTGTCGTTTTGTTTAAAAAAATAAGAATGAAGGATGGATACCGAGGCGTTGAGGGCTAAAAACGGAGTAAATGACATTCTGATAGAGGCCGTCGAGTGGTACAGATCGCTCGCGAGTTTAATATTAGGGGAGTGGGACTTGTAAGTTTGACGTGAGAATCAATAGTTTTCGGACTCTGAAAGTTGATGTGCAGCAGATAAATTCGCTTAGGACTTTGAAAGTTGTTTATATTGCGGTTTTGGACTTTAATGTTTTACCACGTAGTTGGGGAGAACTAGGAACTGTGAATATTAAGTAAGAACCGGTAGATATTCTAGGCAGTGAGGGCTAGATTCGTCGGCAGCGTCGCAAGATTAGAAGAGAGAAGCTGGACTTGGGATTATCAGCATTCAAGTGAGAAGATACTGCAAGACGCCGTCGGTCAAGATCACGTTTAGATAAGTACTGCAGTACAAAGGGTTTCTTTTAAACGAGGTCATGACCTAAAGGCAGAATAATTGTTCACAAGTCAATAAATTGTTAAATTTTCTTTTAGAAACGAAAAGATGATTTTCATTTAGTCAATTACAACTGATAAGTAGTTAGATATATACATAATTATTTCCTTTCAGATTCCTCGCCATACTGTATTGTTGGCAGATCAAATAATCGGCTATCTAGGCGATAGCGATTATCCATTACGTGACCCAGCTAGCCGGACATTTATCCATTCGTTAAGATTAGCTGTGGAAGCATTATTTATTACATTGGTTCAATTATCGTAACCTGTTCCTGGCGCCCATAGTTTTCCATAAATTCGGAACGGGTCACGAATATAACAGTCCTAAGGTAAATGATGTCGGTTAAAACGGCACGATCTCGTAATAATTTATGGCGAGACATTGTTGGTACATTTCAGCGTCAAAAACAGTTAAAAACTGTGTGTGACGAGCTATGGGGAGAAGTGAATTTTGTGCACATTTCCATAATTCTGTGATCTCTATCCTAAACCATAATTTAGTCGAATATTGAATTCAGAAAAGAGCTTTTTTTCAAGTTTTGTTGACAAAAACTTGCTTTAAAACTGCTTTTAAAGAAATAACGAAAGTAGTGAAGATTCTAGTGACTCTGCCCATAAGTGAAAATGAAAGATGTTTTTCATCTTTGAAGTTAATAAAATATTTTTTACGAAATTCTGTGGGGGAAGACACTCTATCAGCATTAGGAATGTTGTCCATTGAGAAGAATATTGTAGCGTCATGCACGCTCAAACGAGCAGACGGTAATTTCACCGGATGTGGAACAAAGGGCTGGACATCTGGCGTGGTGACGCGCAATGACGCATCGGTTTTTCCGAGCGAGCGAAGCGTCGTCTCAGGTGCAGGGACGGGCAACGGTGGCGGCGGGCGGCGCCATGGCGCCTATAAAAGCCGGGTGACGAACGCCCCATTCTTCTTTTCTGTAGTTCGAGCTGTGTGAGTAGGAGGCTGTGCGTCTAGCTCGCGGAGGGGAAGCCGGCATTAGTTGTCGTCAGTCATGAGACATGTAGGTTTGTCTCGGCAGAGCGGTGCATCACACCGAGGGGAAACGTTTGTCGTTTGGGCGGTGTGGTAGCCGCACTGTAATTTCACTTCTTGTGGTGGGCTGTATTTATTTACTTAGTAGAAGGCAGTGTTATGGGGTTTTACGACTTCGGTCTGTGTTTTTTCATTAATAAACCAACTGTTTATTCTACCCACCCTCGTCTGTGTTTTAATACATCCGTATGACGCCACAGACGAAGGAGCGATCAAATGGTGGCAGCGGTTATCGAATCCACCGGCGGGGAGAGGGCTTTTGTTTGATATAAGAACAAATAGAAGCAGCAGTTATCGAATTCCACGCGCGGTATGTGCTATTGTTTGAAAATGATCAAATGTAGCAGCGGTTACTGAAATTCACGCGGGTACGGGCTATCATTTGCTGTGTGATCTGATGGTAGTTACGGTAAGGGCATTATTGTGGTAAGGCCATTTATAGTGAGTGTGGCAGCAATAAGCATAACCCACGCGATTTCATCTGTTAATTTGTGAGTAAATTATAGCAGCAGTTTATGTGCAGTATTTTGGAACTGTAGGCATTGATTTAGGCCTAAATAATTAAATCGTCAGTAAAAATAACTGGGTAGGCTTCGAGTAAGTGTTCGGGCCGAGTATTGTTAGCGTGTATGCTTTACCTAGCGTCACGTGATACAAGTTGCGGAATCATACGCATAGTTGATCGAGTCGTTAGGCCGTGAGTCAGTAAAACGCGACCGGTAGCGACGAAGGAGCGATCAAACGGCGCAGACGGAGCGACGCGGACGGAGCGGCGCAGACGGAGTGGCGGCGCAGACGGACCGGCAGCCGAAGAAGAGGACATCCCGAACGAGGACAGCAGATAGCAGACAGCATAAGGGTAAGTGCGTCTGTCTTGTAAGTGACGGCATTATCTGGAGCTATGGCGTACCTCACGCGGTTTAAGAAAGAGGGGATGATTCGGATCGCCAATGATCTGGGTATTCAGTTAGACGGGACAGAAACCGTGATAAAATTAAAAGGTTTAATAACCGGACACGAGGATTATGATCCGGATTTCATTGAAGGGCTAGGCGAACAACATCGCAAAGATATTGAAGAGGAGAAGGATAGGGAAGAACGTAGAGAACGAGAGGAGAAAGAGAGAGAACGAGAGGAGAAGGAGAGGGAAGAACGTAGGGAACGGGAGGAAAGAGATAGGGAGTTAGAGCGATTTCGCATAGAAGCCGAAGTTCAAAGGGCGCGAAATGTTGCGGACGCGGAACCACGTGGCGAGGCACGCGGCGAAACGCATCGTGATGTAATTAAGATTGGGCAAATTATAGGTCGTTTTAGAGGCGAGCAGGACGACATCACAACCTATTTAAACGCGTACGAGAGTCAATGTAGGCAGTTGAAAGTTCCAGAAGGCGATTGGGCCATGCATTTGATAGGATTGTTGCCTTATAATGTAAATAACTGGATCACTTTAGATGAGCAGGAAGAGGAATGGACATACGACGCGTTGAAGGCTAAATTGTTAGAATTATATCGATTCGATGCGGAAAAATTCCGCCAGTTATTTGTAAAACACAACAAGAGTAATAATTCAACTTGGGGTATTTTTGCCAGGGAACTTTTGAATTATGCTAGAGAATGGGTGTCAGGACTCAATGTACATACGTTTGAAGAATTATTGAACCTAATTGTAACTGACCAGATGAAACGAAAAGTTTCGTGGGAAATGCGGGACCATTTTATTGATTCTTGGTCGGAATTCAGCAATCCCATTGAATTCGCTAAAAAACTCGACGCGTATGAGAATCACCGGCAAGGGTGGAAGAAATCAGGTCCTTTTCAGGGTAAGCAGAAGGAGCCTGAATCTAAGGTCGTAACTGGGCAGACGAAAGCAACCTTTAATATTAGTGATACGGGCAAGGTAGCTACGAATCCTGAATTTGATAAAAGATTCGTGAAGAAATGTTTTGTGTGTAAGTCGACGCAACACTTAGCTAGGCAGTGCCCTAACAAAAGAGTGGAGCCTATCAACCATGCGTGCGAGCCTGAAGCCAGTGAAATTTTGAAGCCTTATACTTTAGTTGGCAAAATCAATCAGAAAGAATCTTTGATTTTACGCGATTCGGGCGCATCGTTTGATCTAGTGAGTGAGAGTTTAGTAAATGCATCAGATTACACGGGCGAATCTATCTGGATTAGCCAGCCGTTAGAAAGGGCGCCGAAGAATTTGTGTGTCGCGCAGATTGAATTAGAAATACCTAGCGGTCGTGTTATTACAAGGGCGGCAGTTGTACCAAAAGAGTGTGAATTAGCGTATTATATTTTAAGTAATCGAACTATGTTATTGTTAGAAGAAGTTAAGCAAGGTTTTGTCGAACCACAGGAAATCAATGTGGTAGTTACGCGAGCCAGTGCAGCTAAAGAAGAGTTTAGTTTAGGAAACTCTGTTGAAAATGTAGTACAAAATATTGAAATTAATAGGTCTGAAAATGATGTGGAGGAGGAGGAAAATACAGAAGCTATAAGTGCTGAATGTGATAGTGTAGTAGAACTTGCCAGTGAAATTAGAGATTTATTACGTGTAGACACGAATCAGTTTCGCAGGGCACAGCAAGCTGATGGAGAAGTTAAAGCAATCTATGATGAATGTAAGACTGTAAATAGTGAGCCAGGGAAAGATATGTATTTCATTAAGAACGATATTCTCTTCAAGAATAGGCGGAGCAAGAAAGGTGAGAATTTTGAAATGCTGGTAGTGCCGAAGATATATCGCGGGGACATTTTGAGAGTATGTCACGAAACTGCTTCCAGTCATTTAGGTTGTTCTAAATCAAAGTCTTGTATGTCGCGGTATTTTTATTGGCCGAACTGTTTTCAGGAGATGGAAAAATTCGTGAAAACATGTAATAGTTGCCAGTTAGTAGGACACGGTGGTGACAAGAAAAAAGCACCTTTGATTATTGTGCCGACTATTAGCGAGGTATTCTCTAAATTAAATATAGATACGGTAGGCCCGTTTGCACCAAGTAGTACGGGGGCAAAACATATTCTTACAGCAATATGTGTATCTTCACGGTATCCCGAGGCCATACCAATCAGAGATTTACAAACTACTACTATTATTGAGGCCTTAATGGAATTGTTTAGTAGAACGGGATTTCCTCGTGAAATGCAGACAGACCAAGGCACGTGTTTCACCAGTAATTTGATGGTTGAGTTTGCGGAAAAATTCGGTATTCGAATTGTTCACAGCTCCTCATACCATCCTCAAAGTAATTCAGTTGAACGGATTCACCGAACTATGAATAGGCTATTCGTCTACAGGTAGTGAGTCGTCTACAGGTAGTCGTCGTGTTAGGACGTGTTTCGGAGCAGCTCCGTAAAGTGAAAGGACATGAGTTGCGACTTGGCGGTTTACCGCGCTCGCGTGGGCATCTGGGCAGGGCGCCTGCGTGTTTTCCGGGTGGCGAAGGGGCAAGCGGTGCGCGTGCGGTCCGGCGACGGCGTGGCTTTGCTCTGCGCAGCAGTTTTGGCCACTCTTCTTGTGATCGGCGGAGTTGAGCAAAATCCTGGTCCTGCTACTGAATCGTCGGTATCCACGTGCCCCAAATGTGATCGAAGCGAGAGAAGACTTCGGAGACTTGAAGCTGAATTAACCGAAGCCCAGCAGTGCATTAGGAAATTAAGCTTCAAGATCCAGGAGTTGGAGAAGCAAAGTGTCTACGAGCGATCAACGCATTCGAGTACCGAAGCAAACAACACCGTCATTGATGATGAGCCTTATAAGAACAAGGTTAAAGTGCTCGGAGATTCGATGCTACGCCACAGCGGAGGAGTTTGCAAGAAGAAAGGAGCCGACGTTTCTTTCTTTCCAGGGATAAACGTTTTGCAAATGAAATCCGTCGTGGAAAGAGCGCAAGAAAATGAAGCCGTGGAAGTCGTCCTTGTGCACGTGGGTACAAATGTATCGAAGAGGCAACCCATCTTCGACACTGTGAACCAGTGCGTGGAGTTAGGCCGTGCTGTAAAAAGAAAATTCAAAAACACGCGAATTGTTTTATCTGGTGTGATGCAACGCAGAGATGTGCACATCGGTAGGACGTGGCAATTAAATCGAGGGTTACGATGGGCATGCGGAAAGATAGACGGTCATTTCGTAGACCCAAATCACTGGCTGGGGCCAGAAGACCTCGCACGGGATGGTCTTCATCTAAATTTCCGCGGTGCATGGAAGCTGGGCCGCCTGCACGATGAGGTTATTCAGTCATGCTTGCGAGGCAAGTGACTGCACAAAAGAAAGACTGTGGCAGCGGCGGAGACGACGGCGGCGGCGGTGACGGTGACGGCGGCGGCTTCGTGGGAAGCGCCATCCCGACATATAGTGACTGCTGCGCGGGAGGAGGCGACTGCTGCGCGGGAGGAGGCGACTGCTGCGCGGGAGGAGGCGACTGCTGCGCGGGAGGGGTCGATAGCTGCGCGGGATGAAACAACTACTGCGCGGGCGCAGGCACCTAAACAAGACGCAGGGATCCCAAAATCAGACTTGCAGGTGAGGAAAGGCTTCACTAGATTGTTGCAGGTGAACTGCCGTAGTATCATGAATAAGGTAATAGAATTTTGGAATTTAATTGAGGCTTGTAATCCTGATATCGTGATAGGTACAGAATCATGGCTCTCGGATGCGGTAGCGAATTCGGAAATTTTTCGGTCTGATTATATTACGTTTAGGAGAGATCGCGAAACTAGAGGCGGCGGAGTTTTCATTTGCGTGAAAAACACATTAAATGTCGTATCAAATTGGGTTGATAATGTTTTTGAAATGACGGGGTTGAAAATTCATTGTTTAGGAAATATCCTAGAAATAATTGCTTGCTATCGTCCACCGGCTAGTAGTTACGAAATCTTAGGCGCCATACTCGAAAGAACTAAAAACATAAATAGCCATCCAGTAGTTATTGCCGGAGATTTAAATCTTCCAGACACTAATTGGAAAGGGTACGTTTGCGACGGAAATGTGCAGCAACTTGTCAATAGACTTGTTTGGGACAACGGATTAGCGCAGGTAGTAGACCAGCCCACTAGACAGGAAGCGCTTCTAGATATTTGCCTCGTTAGACCGAAAGACTTATTCTTATCGTGCGACGTCATGGAAGGTATAAGTGACCATAAAGCAGTTCTTGTCGACTTGGACTTAAGTACTTCAAGGAAAAGTATTAACGCCGGATTTCCACTGAGGGAATACAAGAAAACGAATGTAGAAGGGCTTCAAAAATACTTAAGAGAACAGTACGAAGGGTTTCTTAGAATAGAAGGGGGGATTGAAGAAATATGGCGAGGATTTAAAAAAAAAAAAATATTCTTGAAAATGCCGTGCAGACATTTGTGCCGTGCAAATTGTTAAAAAGTAACCCCGATCCAGAATATTATAATGCAAAGATTAGATGCATGAAAAGAAAAACCAGAAAGGCGTTTAGAAACAGACACATTAGTGATAACCATATGTCATTATTTCGAAGTTATTCAAAAGCATTAGAAAAGGAAAAGAAAATTGCGGAAGAACGTCATTTGAAATATATCCTTGATGCGGACGGCAGTAATTGGTCGAAATTTTTTAAGTATGTTCGTAGAAGGAAGGGAAACAAAGATGAAATACCAGTTGTTCGGATAAATAATTCGCAAGTAACTGACGACAGGGAAAAAGCAAACGCTTTTAATGCGTATTTCACGTCGGTATTTCAGCAGAAAACTAACGATACACGGATACCAACGTTATCAGATAGAAATCTATTTTATATCGACGTAAATACTCTACGGAAAAGAATAAAATTAATGAAAAGCGGAAAATCTCGAGGGCCCGATTGTATTTCCACGGATATCATTAAATTAGGCGGTGAGGCTATTCTACCGTATCTAATTAGATTATTTAATGTCTCTATCAATAACGCTTGCGTACCGGAAGATTGGAAGTTAGCACTCGTAGTACCTGTTTTTAAAAGCGGTGATAAAACAGTCCTTAGTAACTACAGACCGATAAGTCTCACATCAGTCGTATGCAAACTCATGGAACAATTAATTACTAACTACATCCGGAAAGAATGGGAGGACAAGGAATGGCTGTATCAAGGTCAACACGGTTTCAGGAACGGTTTCTCATGCGAAAGTCAGCTTGTTTCCCTTCTACAGGACCTAGCCGATGAAATTGATAATGGGGGAAGGGTAGACGCGATAGTAATAGATTTTGCTAAAGCTTTTGATGTTGTTCCACACGATCGTCTTGTAAACAAATTAATAGATTCGGGTATAGACACAAGGGTGGTGGCTTGGATAAACGAACTACTACGTGATAGGAAACAAAAGGTTCGAATAGGAAGCTTTTTATCAACCTCCGCTAGTGTTACGTCAGGGATTCCACAAGGAAGTGTCATTGGACCTCTCATGTTTCTCGCCTTTGTGAATGACTTGCCAAAACATTTAGCTTCAAATGTAAGACTCTTCGCCGATGACTGTATCATCTATCGGGTTATCAAATCAGAGGAGGATGTAGATATTTTGCAGCGAGACACAGACAAATTACACTCCTGGGCAGAAACAAACGGCATGGAAATAAACAGTTCGAAGAGCAAAGCCATCACGTTTGGTAGGGGTCGATGTTATGGTGAAACAGTGTACAAATTGAATAACAATGTCATACCTACAGTTACATCTTGCAAATATTTAGGAATACAGTTAGACAGTAAATTGAGTTGGGAAAATCAAGTAAATTTCGTTGTAGGGAAAGCCTGGAGATCTTTACATTTCGTTATGCGGATTCTAAAGAGGAGTACGGTGAAAAGTAAAGAATTAGCTTATATGTCACTAGTGCGACCCGTGTTAGAATACGGCGCGGTATGCTGGGACCCGTACAGAATATCGCAGCAAGGTAATCTAGAAAGGCTTCAGCGCAGAGCATTAAAATTCACTTTCAGGGGTACAAAAAATAAAGGTGCATGGGAGTCACTCGAAAAAAGGCGGATTAAGTTGCGACTCTGTGCTATGTACAAAGCATACAAAGGTTATCCTGCTTGGGGTGAAATTAATCGTCGTCTAGGAAAACCTACTTACTTCGGTAGAGCGGATCACAAGCACAAAATTAAGACAAGAGTGCAGAAAACGGATGTTGGGAAATTTTCATTCACAAACAGAACTATTAGAGACTGGAACAGTTTGCCTGCGACAATCTTTGAACCCTTTCCTCAAAACCTGAGAAAATTTAAAAATAAATTAGTTTCCTAGCTATTCATCTATATTTTATGTCATTGTATTATTGTTAAGTTTCTACTGTTAAATAAGTGGAATTTCCTATTAAGTAATTTGTCTAATTGTTATTATTAGTAGTAGTTGTAGTAGTATTGTCATTATTATTATTAGTAGTAGTAGTAGTAGTAGTAGTAGTAGTAGTAGTAGTAGTAGTAGTATTATTTATATTCGTGTAGTGCAGTGCAGTGCAGTGCAGTGTTGTGTAGTGGAGGGAAAGAAATGCGAAAGAGATGCATATCAGTTAAGTGTTGTGAAGTGCAGTGCAGTGAAGTGAACTGAAGTGAAGTGGAGTAAAATGAATTGGAGTAAGGTTTGCGCTGTGAAATTATGTACCATTATTCTTAATTATTGTTTTTTTTTCCTAAATCAAGTACTCTCTTGTAATTTAAATATTCTGCCACCAAGTAATGATACTTCATTGCAGAATTAATAATAAATCTAATCTAATCTAATTTAAGGTGTTATGTTTAGAGGCAGGAGGTGATTGGGAAATGAATCTACCGGCAATTTTATTTGCCATGAGAACGACGGTTCATGAATCTTTAGGCTATACTCCAGCGGAGCTTGTATTTGGGAAGAACTTGAGAACACCGGTAACATTGTTGTATGAGAACATTGTAGGGAATGAATCAGAAAGCAACACGGTAACAGAATATGTTTTTGAATTGATTAATAGGTTAAAATATATTAGGGAAACTGCACACCTCAGGTTAGAGGGTGAGCAACGCAAAAGGAAGGTTGCTTATGATAAGAAGGCTGTAGTTAGGAATTTTAATGTTGGGGATAAGGTATTAATATTTGCTCCCAATAGAACAAAGAAATTATCTGTACAGTGGATAGGACCGGGAGAGGTTATGGAAAAAGTTTCTGATGTGAATTATCTTGTACAATTGCCTAACAAAAGCGCAGGAAAAGTGTACCACGTCAACATGATGAAAGCGTACCATCAGAGGACTGAGTATGTTAATTTTGTAGCAGAGTGTAGGACTGAAGATGAAGCTAACGATGACGTGATCGATAGGTATGCGCTTCGGTTAGAAGCTGGCGACTTCGACGCGGAATCGATGCTCATCGGCACCGATGCTACACCTGAAATGTACAATAAATTGAAAGCTTTAATTGTTGAATTTAGTGACATTTTCTCAGACAAACCAGGTTTAACGGATAAGGTTGAGATGGACATCGAATTGGTCGACAACACGGCGAAAGTTAGAAGTGCGCCTTATCGCATGTCTATGAGGCAAAGTAAAATTTTGCAGGTGGAAATTGCCAAAATGTTAAGGGACGGGATTATTGAAAGTTCTGACTCTGATTTCGCGTCACCAATGATATTGGTCGAGATGCCAAACAAAAGACCTCGAGCTTGTGTTGATTATAGGAAATTAAACCAGGTGATAAAGACGGAGTATTTTCCATTGCCGAGTTTAGATGAGCGTATCGAAACTGTAGCGGCGGCGAAAATAATTTCCACGTGTGATTTAAGCAAAGGGTTCTGGCAGGTTAAAATGACAGAAAGAGCGCAGCGGTATGCCACTTTCTGCACTAAATTTGGTAGCTATAAACCTTTACGCATGCCGTTTGGTATCAAAAACGCACCGTATGTGTGTAGCAAGTTAATGGCGGCTTTGCTTAAAGATTGCTCTGATTTTGCAATACCATATATGGATGACATAGCCATATTTAGCAATGACTGGACAGATCATCTGCGTCACTTACGCATTGTGTTTAATATTCTTAGAGAGGCGAAATTGCATATTCAGCCGGCAAAGTGTAAGTTTGCTCGCGGGAAGGTGATGTTTCTAGGATATGAAATTGGTAGTGGCCTATTGAAGCCGAATGAGATCAAAGTTCGTGCGATTCGTGAGTACCCGAGACCGACCACGAAAAAGGAAATCAGGAAATTTCTTGGCTTTATTTCATATTATAGGCGTTTCGTGCCCAGGTTTTCAGAAAAGGCGGCACCTCTCACAGATCTATTAAAGGGAACTATGAGACAAGGGAAGGTAGCGTGGTCGCAAGAGTGCGAGAAGGCGTTTATTGAATTGCGTGATGCTCTGTGCAGTGAACCAGTTATTCATGCGCCTGATTTCAACAGAGAATTCTTGATGCAATGCGACGCGTCAGATAGAGGGGTGGGGATAGTACTTTCCCAGGTAGATGATGATGGAAATGAGAATCCTGTGTTATTTCTAAGCAAAAAGTTTTCTCCTTCTGAGATCAAATATTGTGTTACTGAGAAAGAATGTGCTAGTATTATATGGGGATTACAGAAATTAAAACATTATATTGATGGGAATGTTTGCCTGAAAGTGGAAACCGATCATGATCCTCTGGTCTGGTTACAACAATGTTCCGGAAACAACCCCAGATTGATGCGATGGTCTTTGGCGATCCAGCATCTGAATATAAAAATTAAGCATAGGAAAGGTAACTTGAATATTAATGCGGATATATTGAGTAGAGTGTACGAGAATGAGCTCCAGGCAGTGCCTGAACTTGCAGAGAGACGTACGTCCCTCAGCAATGTGCGTGATGTGAGTGCGCATCAAGACAGTGCCGACATTGTGTCAGAGTGCAAAACGACCAGTGTAAAGCAGTTGTCAACAGACACACAAGTGCATCGTGAAATAATGCGTGTGGGCAACGAATTGAAGCAAGATGGACTTGCAGGGCAGAAAAACAATTAAAGATTTCTTTTGAACTTTTATGCATTATATTCAGACTCAGGATCAAGAAAAGTATATATTGTGAAAGAGAAAGAGAAAAATGGAATTGTTAAAACTACGCATGTTTGGAAAAAAGTGTATATTTTTGGTAAAGGGTTATACTGTGTATTTGTTATGTCATGTTTTGAAAGGGATTGCATAATTTTGGTAAAGCGATATAATGTGTATTTATTATGTCACGTTTGGAAAGTTATTGCAACTTGGTTATGTCTTTATGTTGTTACTAGGGCATACAGTGCAATTATTTATGTCAAATATTTTTTTTTTGAAAAAGTATACGTGAATGTGTTTATGTGTATTGTGAAGGGGTATAAGAAATTTTTTGGCTACCACATCGAGTTCATGTAATGTGTGTATACGAAATTGTTTATAATAACAGAGAGTAAAAAAATTAAGTATAGGTTAGTAGGGATTTTATTTTCAGGTATGTTGCATGTATTTAGCCAGGTTAGGAGCAGTTGCGTAGAATGTGAGCCAGCAGGCCTAGGGCAGTAAATTTCGGGGAATTTTTGTTCTGTGTTGTGGCAACTGCGAAAAAAATTCCTGGGGGGGTATATAGGAGTTTGTAGCGTCATGCACGCTCAAACGAGCAGACGGTAATTTCACCGGATGTGGAACAAAGGGCTGGACATCTGGCGTGGTGACGCGCAATGACGCATCGGTTTTTCCGAGCGAGCGAAGCGTCGTCTCAGGTGCAGGGACGGGCAACGGTGGCGGCGGGCGGCGCCATGGCGCCTATAAAAGCCGGGTGACGAACGCCCCATTCTTCTTTTCTGTAGTTCGAGCTGTGTGAGTAGGAGGCTGTGCGTCTAGCTCGCGGAGGGGAAGCCGGCATTAGTTGTCGTCAGTCATGAGACATGTAGGTTTGTCTCGGCAGAGCGGTGCATCACACCGAGGGGAAACGTTTGTCGTTTGGGCGGTGTGGTAGCCGCACTGTAATTTCACTTCTTGTGGTGGGCTGTATTTATTTACTTAGTAGAAGGCAGTGTTATGGGGTTTTACGACTTCGGTCTGTGTTTTTTCATTAATAAACCAACTGTTTATTCTACCCACCCTCGTCTGTGTTTTAATACATCCGTATGACGCCACAATATGGTAAGAGAAATTCCCAACTTTAATAAAAAAGTGATTGACAAGTTTGCGAGTGACAAACATCGAAGGATAGAACTGAAACGAATACAAAAGTGAGAAATTTACTTTACTATGAATTTTCCGTTTTTTAATATAGTTGAGCCCCCTCCCCCCCTAAAAAATCCACGAGCCTCGACTGCATATTGCAACGGCATGCTCGCGAGCCCCACGGCGGGAAAGCCAAATTGCAACAGCAATTTCGAGCCCCACGGCGGGAGCCCAAATTGCAACGCCATCGGCTAGCGGGTGGAAGAGAGGTGCGGGCCGGGAAACTACTTTGTAAATGATGAGCCGTAATTGGGCAGTGAAATAAAATTATACATTTATTCCCGACCTACGGCCGGGGAAGTTACACAAAGAAAATCCCATGAGGTGGGATTACACCCTACCTATTGAGCTCAGTAAAAGAAAATTAAGAGAAAAGATAGCTAATTACACTTCTGTTACAGTCTTGAAGAAAAATATGCCATTGCGCGGCACCGCTTAACTCTAACAAAAAAAAATAACAGAAAGATAGAACACTTTAAAATTTCGGAGACATTTCCCGTCTCGTCTCGAGGCGGGACGCCCCAAAGCGCGGGCGGGCGTTAAAAGTCTTATCTGTTGAATGGGCGCGGGCTGGGGTGCCCACGTTGCGGTCGATGGCCTTGTCGTCTTCAACGGACGTTGTCTTATGATCTGCAATGTTGACACGGGAGGGTGGACGCCTTCTCGCAGCTCGTTGCGTGCCCCGAGGTCTCCTTTGCGCCTCGCCACCAAGATGCGGGACGAGTCCGGATTCGTTTCTCACTACGGCTCGGACGAGCGATACGACAGCATTTAATTGCTGGTGCGGACCGGAGGCTGGATCCTGGTACTCGCAACTTGCTTCTAAGTGTCTGTTTCGCGGCCGCTGCCCTCGCGTTTACCCGTTCATAACTCACTTCTAAGCGTTTCTTTCGCGGCGATGCTCTCGTGTGTTCGCTCTCACGACTACCTCCCTAGTGTTGACTTTTTTTTAAGATTTTGAGAATCTGTCCCTCTCCGGATCTTCCCCCTCCTAAGTTCATCCTAGGCTCACTGACCTACTTTGTGAAACCTCTCATTGACCGCACCTTACTGCGTTGCAGAATTAATTTTGACGAATCGCGGTCCGAGGATTCGTGGAAAATTTTCTAAAGTGTCTCTCTCTACCGAAACGCTATCTCTGTTGACCGAAACGCAGCTGCGTTCGTCGGGGGGGGGTGGCATCCCTAGTGAGCAATTATTGTATGGCAAAGGGGTTCGGACTTTCTTAAATTATCGCGACAGGCGTGGAAGCGAGGAGGGCGCCCAAGGATCGGCGGGGGTGGGTCACAAAAGGAGCATTCAGTGAAGTGGGTTCGTCAAGTGGCCTTTGACGAAAAGTGCTCATAAATTCTTACCAGGTCGGCGTCCCGTCGGAGGGGTGGGTCTCTGACAGCAGAGGACAACGGGCGTTGGAGCGCGGCTGGGCCGAGGCGACCGGGGAAAGCGCACGTGCGCCTGCCTGAGAGTACGAAAAAGAAGTTTTTTTATTAAGGCACCGCTATATGCCGCCACAATATGGAAGTGACCTTTCGTTCAGTGAATGTTCACTGCAACATGGACAAAAATAACGATTATCAAATAGGTTTTGAATAATTTCTAAAAGTAATTTGGAAACAAACTCTACTGAATAAAACATCTTTATCTTATTACTGCCACCGTCTCGTAGTTCCCCAACAATGTAGTTTTCAAATATCCCTTGTGGCATTGTTGCGCAAATTTCAATAAAGCTTTGGGGATTGCTTGATAGAAATACATCATACACTGAGAAAATAAATTGTAAATTTAACATTTTTTTATGAATTATAATAAAACACTATTTTTGTTCGATGTATGAATCTCGTCGAATCCTATAAGCTTTATAATCGTCCTAAATATAAAGAATAACATTGGGTGACTAATTTTGACGTCCAATTACTCCATAAATACTCATATTATGGAAAAATTCAACATGACCTTATTTGAAGATCTGGTTTCTATGAGCATATTTCATTAAAAAAAACAATTGTGTCTTCACAATTATAGTTGTAGGACGAGGCCGAACATTTTTTAATTTTTGCAAAATCAGGCATTTCAATTAACATAAAACCTGCGCCATTCTCTTAAAGTTCCTTTATGCTACACTGTCAGAAATTACATTAAATTTAATGTAGTTTAATGCAGTTTTTCACATTAAATTTAATGTACAGTGTACATTAGAACGATATTAATGTACGTGTACATTAAATATAATGTGTAAATTAAAATCAATGTAGATTTAATGTACTGCAGTACATTTTTAATTTAATTTTAATTTAATGTACCGTGTAATGTAATAATTTTAATGTACCGTGTGTAATTAACATTAATGTAATTAATGTTAATGTACCGTGTAATAATTTAATGTATTGTAATAATTTTAATTTAATGTACCGTGTACGTTAAAGCGATTTTAATGTGTTTGTGCATTAAATTTAATGTTAAAGTTAAAATCAATGTAGATTAATGTAGGACTACGTTAAACGTTATGTACCTTGTAAATTAAACCGATATTAATGTGTTGTACATTAAATTTAATGTTTAAATTAAAATCAGTGTAGGTTTTAGAAATATTTTCTTCCGCCATTTCAACTTACGTATAATCAATTTAAAATATATTTTCAACATTTATACGAAAAATATAAATGTTTAAAATTCGTATTTACATTCAAATTGATAACAAATAAAATTGTAAAAATCTTTATAATAAAATTGTAGCGATGTACACAGTACGGTAATTCTTCTGTTAACAATTTTTTCAAATCTCCAGAAATATATAATTTTTTTCAAAGAATTTTCAGTGTAACAATGTCAGAATTTAGTACTCTTTACGGCTACGAAACATATTTCCGAGCGTAAACGCGTCCAAAACAGGTGAAAAAGTAGTGACAATTATAAATAATATACATAACTCTGTAGAGTTAATACATATGTAATATATATTACGTCTAAAGAAATATGTTTCGTAGACGTAAAGAATATATTATACATATCATAGCGGGCAATACATTAGGCCTGCTGAAGCAATTGGATGTCGCAATAGCTCAGTGTTTAGAGCACTCGCGTGTAAACCAGACGTCCCGGTTTCGAATCCCGGTCGGGTGACTATTCGTTGAACAAATTTAAATATTAAAATACATTTGTTACTCAGTACCAAGATCAGAACTTAGTATTCTTTACATCTGCGGGACATATTTCCGAGCGTAAGCGCGTCAAAAATGTGACAATTGACTAAATCCCAACGGGCAATTCAGAAGGCCTAAGAGCATGTTCAAAGAATTGACTGTCTCGATACGATAGTGGTTAGAGTAAGTGGGCGTAAACCAGGAGAGACGGGTTTGAATCTCGGTCGGGGTGACAATTATTTGAACAAATTTTAAATATTGAAGTTAGTACATGTAAAGTAAATTTCATGCACACATACAGTAAATTTAATTTACGCATACAGTAAATTTAATTGTACACGTACATTACTTTTAATGCACACGTACTTTAAAGTTACTGTACTTGTACATTAAATTTCATTTACGTACATGATACTTACTTTAATGTACTTTTACATTAAAAGTAATGCGGAAATTTCTGACAGTGTAAGGTCCCAATTTAATAAAAAAATGTGCGGTTTTTATGAAATTTTTTTTTAAATAAAGTAAAATTGCCAATGATTGAAACAAAATTTCGCAAAAAATACTCATGTTTTTGAAAAATTGAACATGACTTTATTTGAAGATCTGTTTTTTATGAACACATTTCATTAAGACACATTAATTATCTTCATAATTGTTGTTGTAGGTTTGACGTTTGAGCATTTCTGAAAGTGCGGAATTTTGAGCTAGTTTTCACAGAAAACGGTTGAGTTCTCGAGAAACCTTGTATGACATTATTTCCAGCACGTGTACTCGTAAATATCATAATGTGAAAAACTCGCCTCTAATGTAAAGATTACCGACGTGAGAGGCAAGTAAAAAAATTCATTTTGGTAATTTTTGAAAAAAACAAAAGAATATAACAATGCGGCTTTTATGTCATATCATAGAGTACATTTAGTGCTATCCCCACCAAAAGTTTAAAGAAAGAATTTGGAGCCATTTCTGAGAAACTCTTGTTTTTGTAATTTGTTAAAATACCACATATTGCGCGAAAACTAAATTTTAAAAAAAAATATACATGACCTTAATGAAAGAACTCACTTTGGAGAACAAATTTTATTTGGAGGAAAAATATCTTGAAGTTTGTAGTTGTAGGAAGACACCGAACAAATTTTGAATTTTTTCAATTTTCGAAAAATCAGAGTTTTTAACCAACATGGGACTTACGCCATTCTCTTAAATGACTTTCAGGCTATCCAACAACAAAATTTAGTCAAAATCGTTGGCGCCATTATTTTGAAAATGTCCCAGAGGCTTCATGTAAAGTACCCCCAAAATTAAAATATCGGTTTCAAATTCAAGGGGCTACGAGATCGATCGGGGAATGTCAATTTTTCAGAAAACCGGCTGAACGATTTATTCGCTAGCGTTGTTGACGGACAGACGTTTTGTCCTCAATCGATTTTTCGATATCAAGGACCCACAAAACAGGTATTCTCGCTGCACCACGTGTTAAGTTTTTTTTCTTAATTTAGAAATTGTATTTATACACTTTTTTGTTATCAGGGGCAGGGAATGGAAATTTTTCTGCCGAAAATCCGCCATTTTTTCGCGTTCGTCCTGCAGCACTGAAATTTACACTGGAGACTGCGTGTACATTACTGTTTATCTTGCAGGCATGATAGGAATTTTAGTTTATAAGAACCGGTTAAACATGGCCACCTCATAGAGTGAAGAGGAATATCACGGGTTTTACGGAAGTTTTTCGCGAATTTCTGAAAAACGAACCATCTCTTGAAAGAAATGCTCGTCACCAGTGAATTCGCCATGAAATTTCAGACTAGGGCACTGCTTTTCAGAAGAATCGAACTCTGTCGAAAATCGCCAAATTCAACAAGTCGTTGAATTTTCACTTTTTTAGTTACCCAAAAGATTGGGCGGAAAATGCCCATTTCACCAACGCTATGGAAACTATTTCGATACAGGAAGCAAAATCCTATTTCAAAATTTAATATAAGGTTAGAAAATGCCATTATTTGCCGCATTCGGACGAGTCTTTAATGAATATTGATCTAAATCCACCCTAATCATATTTCATGTGTAAAGCGTAAAAGCTTTTAGAACGATTACCCACTACTCTCTTGAGGCGATGTGATCAGTTGCACGGAGTTGTGATGTGTTATTTGTTCCACTCCCGCTCGTGGCATCGATCTTGACATCACTGTTTTAGGCGCTAGTGTTGTTCATTGACAGACGTTTTGACAAAAAACACATCTTTTTCGGGATCAGGGGGCTCCAAAATGTTTTGCAAGTGAAACATATAATTATTTAGACACGTAAAAAAAGTTAATTAAAATATCAGTAAGATACATTGATTTATTTGCTAATTGGGCTAATTTAATGTAAATAGCTTGTCTCGAGAGAACAGAAGGCACAGAGCATCAGTGGCGCAAGCTCAAGCTCTCCGCTCGGGAAGCTCCCTTGTAGTCTTCGTGGACATTCGTGGCTCCGCACTTTGCTCTCCCGAGACACAAGTCAGCCTGTGTGCTGTGTCGTGCTGCGTGGCCAGCCACGTGTGGCACATCACGAAGTCTACAAGGAGGAGATTCAACTCCGGTGTTAGAGTGGTGGTGGGGGTATGTACGAAAAACGTCGGCAGTTACTTGAAAAGTAAGACAACAAAACTAGACCCCTTCGACTTCAGCGACATCTCGCAGCGAGAGAATGAACTTATCTCGGCTGATAATCCACAAATTTCATTGGGCCCAAGTGGGTCAGTCGACGCCGGTTATCAAGAAAATATACAAGTTAATACACAGTTAATACACAAATGTACAAGAAAATACACAGTTGCTGCCGGTTGCTAAGAAAATATTCATGAAGGGTTTCACAACTCTTTAAGATTTATTTAATTTCAATGAACTTCGGGGAAAACCTAACCTTTTTCACAAGGTTTATCCGTGTGTAAATGAATGTCTTACAAGTTAAATATTTTAGTTTCATGTTTTATCTCTTATATTCTTTCCCAGTCGCTCAATTTTCGTTTTCATATTCCGTAAAGTTTTCTTCACCTCCACAATGTGGAGTCCACATGGCTGACTATTCCGAACTGGTTTTTAATTTCTTAACACCAGAACACAATTGTTTTCACATTTCATTTCTGCACATTGGCACTTGACATAAGGTGCCCTTCAAAGATAAAAAATCTGTGAATGATGTTATTTTCCTCTATAAATTAGTGACAACCGTGTGTCCATTTATAAGAATGGAAATTCATTATTTATTTTATACCTGTATTTAAATTTGTATGAAGTAGCATAGTAGATTTTTTACCTATGAAATAAAAACTTACCTTTAGTGTCATATCACTCTTAATTAACACACATTTGGTCATATCCAAAATTGTAGAGGTTTCTCCTGCTACTAAATAAATAATTACACCCATGTTAACACGAAAGAAATTAAATTTCAAAGAAACTCCAGAATTAAGGTTTACTGTGAAGTCTTCAAGGTTATAAATATGTGCCGTGTCACAAGATTGTGGAACTTGCACAATAACAAAATTGTGTTAGTAAATAATATTAATAATGAGCAGTTTATATCTGAAGGGTAGGGCCTACAAAATGAATAACAAGTTCAATTCACAAGTTACAAATGTAACATTATAAATTTTCTATTACTGAACGGAATTTGCAGGCAATCAATTTCCATCCATATTTAATAGTTTCAGAAGTTCCTATACTTTCAATTAAGATTGCACACCTCCTCTGATGATTTGAGAATTTCATAGAATATTAATTGTATGTTTGGTATAATATATATTACCAGTATATAATATTTATACATAGGCCTATAACATAAAATGTTATATGTATTTATTAGCACTGAATTATCTCAAACAAAGAAGGCACTATATATCAATACTTACAGAACATGTAGGTGGTGGATTTCCATCGATGATCATAGTTTCAGACTCAGTATTTACACTTTCATCTCCACTAGACTAAGAAAATTTTGTGAAATATTTTTATACATGTATTATACTTATAGATATATTTATTCAATACAAAAAGGGAAAACAATAAATTTAATTACTTGCAGGCAATGGATTCCCATTCATGATAATAGTTTTAGATGCATCTATCCTTTCATTAGGTCTACATTTATCATCAGTGGCTTGAGAATTCTGTAAAATATTTATTTATTTATCGAATTGTCCAATACACAGAAGGCAATGTATATCATTACTTACAGAACATGAAGGTGATGGATTTCAGTCGATGATCATAGTTTCAGACTCAGTATTTACACTTATATCTCTACTAGTCTAAGAAAATTTTCTGAAACATTAACATGTTTGTTTATTTGGTCCAATACAAGAAGGTAAAACAGATTTAGTTACTAATAGGTCTTGAAGGCAATGGATTTCCATTCACGATAATCATATCATTTGTATCATCATTAGTTTGAGAATTCTGTAAAATATTAATATTCAGTTTTACATTGCCAAGTATTAACAAGTCTATTTTCTCAAATAATGTTTGCATTGAAAATTGAAGGAACTGCACCAGTTTTCAATCTCAATGTATTTGCAAGTAAGGTATGTACATTGCCGGAAATTATCACATTGAAAGATTGGACAATATCCGATGCTTCAAAATGTTTCTCACAAAAATAAATATATTTTTGAGATGTTGGGAATTTGCGAATGTTTTCAGCAGCAATGGAATGCCATCTCTCTCACACTGTAGGATCCTAAAACAAAGAATTTTTTCTGGAGAATTATGTTGTTTCCTACATTCCAAAACTGAATTTCAGTAACTTCATTTCAGTTTTTTCCATTTATTTTTCCTTAATAAAACCAATAAAATAAATCAAGTTCACTTCAAAAAATAAAACATTGCATTTATAATAATGTTGCAATATGAAATATGACAACAAATAATTAAATTTCATATACATTTAACAAAAACTTACTTGCAATCAGTATGTTTAATTATTACTCATGTATTAAAGATTGAGATTGACAATACTTATTCACATTGTTTTCATTGAGAAAATTACTTAAATTTGGTATTCGAAAATATGCTATTTCTTTATTTATCGCAATTTTGGCTTCACTACTGCAGCAATTTTTAATGCAGGACTGTAGACTTTGTGATCGAGAACCAATAATTCCTTCCCACTAATTTGCCTCCCACACATTCACGAAATTGGAGCACATTGTTTAAGTAATAATTATAATAATTATTAATTACATAATAATAATTCTGATTAATTATATAACTTTATTACAATTATAATATAATACGTATATTATATAACGATTATATTATATAATAATTATATTACATAATAATAATTATTAATATTGTTATTGTCAAGAGCCCGCACCGTTAAAAATAAATAAATAAATATTTTATTCCAGCCGACTTCGTGCTTCCCGCGGATTGCTTTGCTGCCATTGGCTGTTTTGAAAGTCTTCTTAGTTCTTATGATTGCCGCGTGAGGTCGGTGAAGTTGAAGGGGTCTGGTTTTTTTCAAGTAGCTGCCGATGTTTTTGGTACATACCCCCACCACCGGAGTTGAGTCTCGTCCTTGTAGACTTCGTGTGGCACATGTTCCCTCCCGCCACAGAGTACGAATGATTCGTTCGCGTCTACACTTGGGTTTTTATTTCTTGGCGCGTGGGAGCTTGTCTTCACGCTGGAATATCTCACAATATTTATACGTGCTTGATTTCTTGACCTCTATTAATAATATTAAGGAATGATTCTTGAGATTAGGTCATTGATATAAAAATTTTTCAATCTGCCAACGTTTCGGCCTTTATTCAGCCTTCATCAGGGCACATATCTTCCGCGTTTTTCGGTTCCACCACAATCCACCCCCCATCCTCTTTATTCACTTATAGCCTCTACCACACACATTCCTTCAGCCGCGCCATATTACACACACACACACACCCTCACACCTCATCCTTGCAAGGACGTGTACAAGGATGAGGAGACTATATATACTCTCTGAGTGACAGGCTGCACACAGGCCACGCATGATGGGCGTGATGGTGCAAAATTTGCGATGTGAAAGGTGTCCCAAATGCAAGTGATGCGTGGACGCACTGTGTACCTATGAAGCTGCGACAATCTGTTAGTATTGTCTGGGTTATCTAAAACGGTAATCGTGAGGAAGGATGCTCAGATTGAGGACGGAAAGTTGGACTATTGTGGATTCCGGTAAGTAAATTCAAAGCACGGTTCATTTTAAGTTTAATAATTTTGTCATGGGAGATGAGGAATAATAATTGAGGAAATGGAATGATTGATATGTATTAGTAGGAGAATGATTTAAAAGTTTGCTATTAAAAACTTAATGCAACAAGGGAACGAATTCTACCCTCTTACCTTTTTCGTGAGGCTTGTACAACTGTTAAGAACAGAATGAAGTGTTTGTTGTTTATAATTTTGCTTTCTTGGAGTTTCATCGTTACTACTTTTGAAATGTTTTTTTTCGAAATTATTGTAATGCTTTGTTATTGTTTCAATTTTTTAACAATGTAAGAGTATGAAGAATTAATGTACGTTTTCAAGGTTGATGTGAAATTTTTACTTCACACCATAGGTTTGATAGTTTTGTTTGTTGTGAAGGTAATTAGTAATCATGTCAATTAGTAGTCACCATTTTTATAACATTTTGATAACAGTCCAATTGTTTTGGTGTGGTAGGATGGGTCGGAGAAATTTGGGTATAATTTACTTTTCATTATTTAAATATTCACTATTATTCCTTGATCTATCATGAACATAATATCACTAGTTCAAAAGCTTGCTTGCAGCAATGTCTTCCTAATAGAAATGTAAAAGATGGAATGGAGAAATAACAGGATCATATAGACTTACTTTTATATCTACTTTTGAAATTTTATATTAACAAAATAATTGTTTTATTGATTCAGATGTGTTTACTAACAGTAAATTAAGAAACATGGAAAAAATTAATATACATTAAATTCATAACACAAGCTACTTGTTATATAGTTTACGTCAATTTATTTCCTGTTTCAATTTATTTGCAGAAATTATCTTGTACTTTTAAATTTTCTTATTTCTCTTGTCATTTCTTGTGAATTGATTCATGAATTCAGAATTCATTCACAAATCAACTAGTTAATGTAATTATATGACATGTTTACTGTTGTTTTTGTAAAGTGATTTAATTATTTTCTTAATGTAATTGGTGCAGGATAATAGTAATGTCTTGTAAAGGAATCTCAAAAGGGCTTCCATTGAATTAGGAGTTGAAATGAATTTTGAAGTTTAATTATATTTATTATTTTTAAGTATATTGATTAATATTAGTTTTAATTAAATTTAATTAGAGGCAAGTTCCATTAAAAAAATCTAATTCAAAAACCCTTTTTTAAAAAGATTAATACAAGATTTGTTTTGTTTAGAAAGTAATGGAGTTGCTAAAGAAGATAAACCATCGAGCTGATGAAGACATCCTGTGGATTATAAATTTAGCTGCTTTTGGAAATAAATGAGGGACCTGTTCTACTGTCAACTTGTGACATATTACCTTGGAACGTACCTGCTTCTATTGCACCTGAATGAAGAGTTTTCATTTGAGATGATGGAATGAGGTCAAAAATGAATTTTGTTCACAAGGAGATTTTTAAAATATAGATTTTTGATGTCTTGACATCTGTGGTATGTGGAGAGGAGAGCAGAATTATTTTAGAAATAATTGTGGTTGTGAAGAGTAAAATGCACGAGAATGATGCTGATTCAAAGTTTGAAACTCATAGTCTATTCTACTGGAAGTGAAGCAGTGATGTGATTACCTGACAGCTGTCTTTAGTATTCCTGATGCATGAGAAAGCTGTGGAATGTAGCAAGGTAAGATTTTGTTATTTTTGTTTTTATACATTTCTATACTGGAAAGCTTACCCAATTAAACAATGATTTTATTTGCAGATCTTAAACTGGAGAATTTACTGGACAAGCATTTATCACTATTCCAATATCATCATTTGTAATTCAAGGGACTGCGGTTTCAAGTGTTCCAGCGGTAAGCAGAGATACACAATGTAGTGTCCACATTCAAAGAAGAAAAAACAAAATAAAGCTCCATTTCTTAAGTTGTGACATTTTTAAGTTACATACAGTATTTACTTCCAATAATTTATTGTCTCTGAAGAAAAATTAAGTGTAATCGTAAACTATGCATCTAATTAATGTTTTTGTTTGACCTGTATTGTGTTCACAATGCCTCTTGATCCCAAGTCAGTCTCATTATTGCTGCTTGCATTCAGTAAAGAACAAAAAATTAGGAGCAATCACTATTACAACATTGCAACAATTTGTTCTTCATTTGTAATCACTCAGAAGATCACTTTGAAGAATGTTCCTATGTTGCTTAGGGATATTGAATAATTGCTACTTCTGTGCTAAACTGTTAGGTACAGAATGTAACAGAATATAACTGTATATGTTATACCAAATTTCTTCGTGCTTGATTTTTTAGAGACTTGTGATGACGCTGTGTATTGCTTCCTAGTGATAAGCAACAGCAGCAGCTTTTCCAGTGGTATAATTTTCTCTTGTTACCACAAACTTTGAATGAATGAATGAACAAAGGAGACAGAGCATCATATTAGCGTAGCGCTTGTGGTAGGTAACTCTCAGTATCAAAATTTCACATTGTTAAAAATATCTAATGGTATGGATATCAGACTGAAATATATCAAAAGGTGACTGAAATCTAGTATTCACTTCTGATTGTGTGCAAAAGATCATGCAGCACACACATGGAAAGGATAGTAAAGCACAATGTTTCCTCTGCTGTGGCCCATCTGTCAAGCACAAAAAAATAATGGTACAACATAATTTTTGTACATATTTGATTCTTATAGGAGTAGTAAAAGTATATTTTGAGATTTCCTCTAATTTTTCCAGTGTATTGTTTTAATATCCTCTGTAATGAATATAACTTGTCCATCTACTACGTTTCATTCTTCCTAAAGGTCCATCCATGCATTATGTGGCACAAATTTGGAGTATATTGAAAATCCCCTCTCCTCTCTGTAATGCACCTGGATTGTGCACTTGAAACCCCTAAATAATTAATAACGCTTCCGACAAAGCCTTCAGACAAAGAAAATATTTCATCGCAAGCTGTGCTCACAGTTGTGGATGACGTATGAACGAGAGTCTACTGCGCCAATTTAAATGGATTCTAGAGCATCCCACTTATCAGTTTGGAATATTTTCTTCATAATCTTGCTGATTGAATAAAATGTTATTGAAAAAATATTTCCATTAGTTGTTTAATTAACAATTTAAACTAATAATTAATTTATTTATGCTTTTAAAACAAATTATTTAGTTAATATTTTAATGTTTTAGTACAAGACTTAAAAAAAGGAACTATTTTAGGAAATGTTGCAAAATGTAAAAATTATTGATTTAATATTACATAACAATAAACTTAACACCTCCCTACCCCTATGTAATGCAGTCTAACAGTGCCTTAAACCCCCACCGTAGTGTTGCATAATTTATGGATGACTTCTAGTACAGAAAACTTCCTCAGTGCAGAATGTCAAGGGACCAGTATTTTTTCTATATTAGATTTTCTCAAGATTCTGCATAATGCATTGTAATACTGTGCAATTTACGTTTGGTGGGACCGCGATTTATGTTCACATTAGACAGATTTCAGAGGTGTTTCGCATTGAGCAAATTTTTGTTGTATTTTAAATGCAAAAGGAAAATTTTTCTAAAACACGGATACTCATATATACTTTATTCACAGGTATCAGATTTTCAAGTAGTTATGTAAATAGTGTCAGCCTAATTACAATTGGGTAAATGTGCAAAAATAATTATCGAAGCATAATTTCCAAGTTACATTCTAGATGTGTGATTTTTACTTTTGAGCTCTTCTCTTTTCAATGAACTGCTACATGGTATTTACCCCGTATAACTGTATGCTTACAATAATGCTTCCAGGTGAACTAGTATTAAAGGGTATTTAGACTGGAATGCTACAATGAAAACTAGAGTATTAACCTTACGATTCTGTTCACTTCACAATTGTTTATTTAATTATTGTTCATTAAATGTTTTTAGCATGGGAAGATTTCCACAGTGTCAAATACTTCATTAAAATCAATGAAGGCTACGTAAATCACCAGATTGAATTCTTGTGCCTTTTCTAGTATTTGATTCAAAACTTGTAGATAGTCTGCAGTTGAGAAGCCTTTTTGAAATTCTGCTTCCTCGATTGCTGGAGAGTTAACTGGTGTAGGCTTTTTTAAAATGTCTTTTCTTCTTCCTTTCTTCTAAATTAATCTTGATAGACATCCATTATGAGAGTATTTCTTCTTTTTCCAGAATATCATTGGAAAGTTTTACTAGATTTAAAAGGTAGGGGGCATCAATTTTTAGAAGCTGATGTCTTACACCATCTTCACCTGGGATCTTCCAGGACTTTGTCTTGTATTGCTACCTTTGCTTCACTGATTGTGATGGGAGAAACAGCAAGATTATCTAATTGAGGGTTGTCCAACACCCTTGGTGCACGCTTCCTGCAGGCGTCAACACCCTGCATGCAATGAAACCCATTGAGATGAATTTGAAAGTAAAATAGATTAATTTTAGATGAAAGTAATTTTTTCTTGTAAATTCAGAAATTCAAAGCCATTTCGATGTTTTTCGGTGCGTCACTCATGGTACGGCCAGATATCACGCATGGTTCCATAACACTCCCCCCCCCCCCCCCGCGCGCTTTTCAGAGCAGTAAGGCAAATTGTAGAGATCGACAACACGGGAAGTCAGGTATGGTTCGCCCGAATAATGAAAATATGGCCCGCAACCACATTAAAGGTTGAACCTCCGCAACGTTACAGGTAGCTCTTGGGGAGCAGACCGTGTGTGCCTCTTGCGTTTGTGTAGAACCCTCATCCGCTCTATTTTGGATTATGGATGTATTGTATATGGGTCAGCGTCACCATCAACCCTCCGGGTTGAGGTCCATTAAATACCATTCACAATGCTCGTGTAAGGGTTAGTAGAGGCGCCTACCATCTCTGAAGCCGAACAGAACCATCTCTGAGCCGAAGGAGAGATATTTTATTAGCGTCTTACGGTGCTAATGTCAGGATTCTTGAACCATCATTGTCATCGAATAATCATCCACCCAAATTATGTCTCCTCGTATATTCTTCGAACATCGCTACCCCATCCCCCCAGCGATTGCGTAATCTTCTGCAGGGACTAAATGTCGATTTTCCTATTCCTGTGAAACCCACATGTCACCCGATTCCTCTTTGGAAACTCCTCCTCCCCAATATAACCGCAGACTCTCCAATATTTCCAAACAAACTACTAGTCCTCTGGTTTACCAGAAGCAGTTTCAGGGTATGAGGGAAATCAGTCCGGATAATTTATTCTTGTACACGGTTCACCGCACAATGACGCAGTGGCATGTAATTTTTATTGTATGAGGGCCATTAAATCATATCGGCTTAATTCCCAGTGCAGTATATTCACTGCCGAAATGTATGGAATTCCCGAGGCGCTAAAATACAGCGACGTTGCGGCAAGTAGTTCTCTGTTCTGATTTTCTCAGCTCTTTTCAAGCTGTCTCCCGTCCTTCGTCAGACTACCTGACGAGAACCTGAGTTGGACGGTGTTATGCATCATCCGGCTATGCGACATCATACAAGTTTTGAGATAATGGTGTTCAAAGGTTTTATTACATTTTCAGCTCTAAAAACAGTACTTTAATTATTTCATTCATTGAAGCGCCAAACTACACAAACATTAGTGGAATATCTGGCGCTTACCTGCATAATGTGAAATTAACAACAACAGATTTGAAGATCTAGGTTTATAGCCGGTTGTTGCGAAACATAAAATCCCTGATGTGACTGATGGCGTTTACATTTCTCATTAATTATAAAGCTATTTTTTACAGATTTGGCGCAAAAATTTTGCGTGCGCTTAGAACATGGTCCAATGCAACTGATTGCGTTCACATCTCATTTTTACTTTCCCGTATACGTACGTATACACGGAGTGATATACGCAGTATAGGGAAAGTTATGTAATGCTGCGCGAAAAAATGGCCAATTTTCGTCGGAAAAAAATTAATTGCCGGGCCGTGAAAACGAATAAGTGGATAAAACCAGTTGCTAAATTAAGGGAAAAAATCCCCTAACCGTGGTGTAGCCAGAAACCCTGTTTTCTAGGTTCTTGATACCGAAAACCCAATTGAAAGGAAAACGTCCGTCTGTGAACACTGCTAGCGCCTAAACCATAAGTACGATTTCTTCCAAAATGGATATTCCCCAGTCGATCTGATTCTAGTCGAAACTTTGAGATTTTGAAAAAGATTCTTCAAAACTTGGGGGTACTTTATATGAAGCCCCCCGGGGATTTTCAAAATTTTCTCAAAAACTGCTCCAAATTTTTTCTTTAAACTTTTGGTAGGGATAATGGTAAATGTACTCTATCAGATGACATAAAAGCCATATTGGTTTATCGGTTGGTTTTTTCAAAAGTTACAAAAATGTAAATTTTTTTACTTGTCTCTCACGTCGTTAATATTTACATTATCGGCGATTTTTTCACATTATTATATTTACGAGCATATATGCTTTAAATAATGTCAAGTAAAGTTTATCGAAAACACTACCGTTTTCTGTGAAAAGTAGCTCAAATTTCGGCATTTTCAGAAATATAACGCTCAAACGCCATTTTCTCATATATGGCTGCAAATTTTTTTTGAAACTTTTGTAACGGATAGTGATATTTACACTCTTTAATATGACGTAAAGTTTATTTTGAGTATTTTTTTGTTTTTTCAAAAATTATAAAAATGTAAATTTTTTGAAAGATCTCTTACATCTCTAATATGCACATTACCAGCAATTTGTAAACATTATTATATTTGTGAGTGTAAGTGCTTCAAATAACTTCAAATAAAGTATTTTGAAAACTCAAAAATTTTCGGTGAAAATGAGCTTCAAATTTCGCATTTTTAGTGGTGCTAAAACGCAATTTTCTCTTGAACGGCACATAATTTTTAAAAGAAAATTGCCATTTACGGCTAGGTTTTTATGTTCTTTAATATTCTAAAATTAATATTTCCGTTCTACCAATAGGAAACCGAAAAATTAAGAAAATGACAAAAGAAAATGTACTTTTGGTGGTGATAGATGGTAGCTGGCAAGAAAGTGTGTGGCAATTCCGAATAGCTAGGGAAGACCCAAGGAAATAGGAAACTAATACGGGAAAGTCTGTGCCATTCTGTAGCACCGAAAAATAGTTTTAAAATGTTTAAAACTACTAGTTTAAACATAGTACACTAGTTTAAAAAATGGCGCTTAGCTGGTTGATGCATTACACAGTCCAGTTATCGTTTTCTGTCCCGCCACTATGACCAGATACTTAGTTGGATCCCAGGTCACTTGAGTATCACAGGAATGAGCTGGTCGACCAGGCGGCGGAATCAGCGACTCGTAAAACTCGTATCGACATTCCTTCTGTGCCATTGTCCGATGTTCAGGCTTTCTTGAAACGATCCGTGTTTAGAGCGTGGCAAACAGTGGCACAATACCACTTTTAAACTAAGTAGTAGGAAATGGTGTGGCATTTACGATGCTATCATCGAAATCAATATTAGATGTAGGCTCCCCATCGTAACTGTTTATTTTGGCATAAAGCTTTTTCGGCCGCATTGCGGCCATCTTCAGTGCTCTTAGAGGCGGCTGTGGGCCTCAGTCCAGACCGACTTGCATTGTAGAACGTTATAGCCTCTGGTTTCCTCTCGTCACCGGACTGCGGGTCGATTGCTTTACTGTGGTGCATAGTTGATAACTATGTAACAACTCTTACCTTCTTTGGAATGTAAGAAATCAACGTTGTAAAATCTTCCCGAAATCAAACAGAAACGAGTGTTGTTCTCTGTCCTTGCGGGTAATAACGCAAGGTGGAATCTCAAGTTTGTTCTTTCGTATTGTTCCAGCTATTGTGAGATTGTGTTGGCGAAGAAGTTCAACTGCCAACGGAACACTAGTGAACCAATTGTCGAATGTTACATTGCGACCAGTACCTGATATTGATTTGATCTGGCGCTTCACAACAGCAGAAGGACTTTGATCTAGAGAAAACGGGCCATTGGGTTGTTTTCCTAAATAAACTTCCGTGGAGTGGACGTAGTAGGTCCGTGAGTCAACAAGGGAAAAAAACCTTCACACCATACTTAGCAGGTTTGCTCTTCATATATTGACGAAATGGGCATCTGCCTCGGAATCCCCATAACATTTCATCAATAGTGGCGTACTCGCTCAGACAAAAATTCTTTTTGCAATTTTCGACAAAAAGATCAAATACCTCTCGTATAGGCGACATGAAAATGTCGCTGGCAGCTATCGCAGTCAAAGAACTTTTCACCCCCAATATCGCACTGCATTCCACAGACTGCACACTTCTCTGATGTACATACGTTAGCCATGGTAGTATAACAGGCTCAATCACGATCAGTGTAGACAGCCCGGTCTATTATTTGAGGTTATGTTCAGCGCCTCAAAATTATACTTTCAAATTTGAGAGAAAGCTTTTACAATTCGATGCAACTCAATGATAACTTGAGTGAGTGCACCAAATTGCACCCAATGCAGCAATAAAAGAACACAAAACACGCAAAACAAGATTTAGGTTAAGGCTTCCAAATGTGGCGGCTGTGCTCTCAGAATACGCAATATGTAAGATTTTCATGGTGGGATAATGAAATAAACGAATTTACCCGCAAGTATTTATTATACCATAATATTAATACAATATTAAAAAGGTTTTATTTATTACAATGCATGACTAATCATTTCCTTTTTGCTTACATTAAACACTTCAACAGTAAGAACTTTATAAGATCGAACTGTATCTTGCACTAATATTACATATTTCATAACATACACTATAATTACATAACAAGTAGTTGAATCTGGTACTCACACGTGTTTCAAATTCAGCGCGTACGGTGATGGTACCACCTTGTAATGGTATAGGTTGGTGTGAGGTTTCAATTATGTACATAAATACATGACGATTTAAAAACGCTATGATTCACAATTGGAATAGGATAGGCATGTACACCCGTTCACATGAAATATCGTGCACGAAAATTAATAAAACTTAAATAATCTTCTGTATAATGATCTGAATCTGCTGAGAGTGGATATAGAGGATAGGGTTGTGAATTAAAAAAAACTACAATATTTTAGATTTGTATGATCAAATATAATACTCCTCTTTCTCGTATTGTTTCTATTTGTCTGCAAAACTATAATAACTAACCGAGGAGTCTCTAAGAGTGATGTCGTGCACACTTGAAGAGCACGACGCATTGTGGTTGAAATACCAGAGAACACTGTCACATTCCACTGTCGAAATGCTAATTCAATAACCTTATTTTGATTAGTGATAGTGCGAAGTTTGGCTAATTCTTTGTTCGTTGGTTGAACAAATGGAAGTTTAATATACATTTTTGATATGTTTATCTTTGCATTAAGAACCAACTCGCGACGTCTCCCACAGCTCCCTCCGATTTGGCTGGCTCAGGTGATTACCGGATCAGCTCCGTTGCCTCTCCTCCCAGATGCATATAATCACTCTCGCTGTCTCGGTTTTTATATTTTCCGCGGTTCGAAAGGCTGAAGGCCAGCAGTTTTTATTACTCGCCCCTTCGCAGAGACAAAGTTGTCACCATCGCGAACCCGCACATCTCTCGCGGTATTTTTACCGTACTTTGTCTTGATCGCCCTTATGGTGATGGGCAATGGCCTCTCGCACCTACTCGCGACACTGTTCGATCCATTCAGTACTTACTACTCGCTGCAACTTAAAAATCTATTCGGTATCACTGTTAAAGTTCGTCTCTCCTCTAACACTTTCGAAATTCGTCTATGCTCTCTCGCCTTCAATATCTTGCTCTGCTCTCCTCTCCAAAACTTTTTCTCTCTACCGCTATTTTCCCCTTCCTACACTGTCCGCTTTGGTACCGCCCTTTTTCTGATTTTCCAAATCGTAGGTCTGTTTACACTTTTTGCATCTAACGGTGTCATTGATTGGCTCGCAGAAAATTCCTCTGCTAACGGCGCACTTCGCCCTGGGTCGCCCCGCGTGCACACATGCGCGTACCTAATCGCAGTCTCCTTTTCTTTTCTGACTTATTTACGAGGCTTCTACACCCGCGCGAATTAAGTTTCCAGTGTCAGAAATTTTTTAGAAAGTTTTTAAAAAGTGTTTTATTACAATAAGTTGTACAGCAGTTGTATACTCGTTGAAATATGAATTTAACGTAATTCTGACATCGAGGAGCGTGAGCAGCGTCTGAAGGAACAATGCTGGTGAGAGATACTTTACTCTCGCTTTTATACCATCTAGTTGTTATTCACTAGAAGATCACAAACATGATTTCTCTCGTATCGTTTCTAGTAAACATCCTGGTCTATATAGGATACCATTAGGAAAGGGGATGTAACTCCTCTTCCCTTAGATTGGAGCTCTCCTGAGATCCATTAGATTCTGTGCTTCATTTTACATATTTTCGATACAATAAATACAATGGAATACATATAACAGCACAAAATATAATAATACTTAAAATTATGGTAACAGAAATATGTGCTGCTTCATGGGCAGACAGTGTTTCATCTTGAATTTCGAACAATTTTTGTTTTACACTTTCTAAATTTGTTTGGTTGAATTCTAGATGATACAGTTTTTGTTTTTCTTTAACGTGAAGTTTGACATTGGTTGGTACATTAAGTTTTAGTGTATTATTCTTATTTACATAAATTACATTATTAATATACAAGATACAGATATTTCTTAAAATAGTATTTTTTCTTAATGTAAATTCTTCCACCTTGGAATTACATTGATTTTTACCATATACCGTATTATGTGTTATAATAATTATTTCATCGTATAATTGGAGAGTATAAGTCTTGGTTATTACCACCTTTATAGTCTGACATGTTAAAGGGTCTTTTAAATTACATTGAGGAGGTTGATAAGGTGTGGTTTTGAAACATATATCCTTACAATTTTCGTTTGTCCATATTTGATCTCCATATTCGTTTTCTAATAACTAATTTGCTGGTAAGTTTAAAGTTATATTATGAACATTTGGAATTGGTATAATAACGTTTGTACTGATATTCTGTGGGTCTTAAAATTGGTATTTCTAAAATGAAGGTTGTAGTGTCTGTTGTTCCTATTCCATTCATTTTGCATTTTTGAAAAATCTCATAGATATGATTATATTTATTGAACAATATCTGAGGTGAATATAAATTTTGTAATTGGTTTAAAATGTCCATGAATTCGTCGTACTGGAACAATTCAAGGTTTATATTTTGATTCTGAATTGCGCTAAGTGTTCTTTCGATTATGAGCACATGATCTTTTAGCAATGTTATTTGGTTTTGAAATTGGAATTCAAGGTATATTCAATCGACTTCTGATTGTAGTCGTTCTAAATATTTATTGGTTTCATTTTGACTGGTCAGTATGATATTAAGTTCTTTTTCATATCTATTAATGGTTTGACTTGCGATATTAGCTATTGAGTTTATTTCTTTCTTAAGAGTTACTTTACTTTCTTTGAAATTCTTTAATTCTTCTTGAAGCATTTCAAGATCATTATTATCGGGATTTCCGGTGACCCACTTAATAATAGTCCCAAGTCCGTTTATTAAACCTCGTTTCTGACGAGTTTGAGTAATTTTGAATATTTGGTTTTCTAAAGAGTGCATTTCTCTGTTCAATTGGAAACTAAGGGTTGTATTACCAATCTCATTGTTAATGATTAAATAATTTGATAGAAGGCTATAGTATGCTTGTTTTAATAGTGTAGTATTATAGATGTAATATATAATTTTACGGGCGTTTGTTCTAGTTCGATATAAGGTGTTTCAGGTGGAATCTCTTGAACATCCAGGCCGAGGGCTTCCTTGGTTAGTAGATAAGTCAGGAGAATTAGTATCCGGATCATGCTCCTTGAAAACATCGATTCTTTTAGTGCGGTTTATAGCAATATTCTTAATTTGTTTAGTCTTTTCCACGAGAACTTTTAAGTATTTTGTCATTCAATTGATCTATAACGATGGCTTTCTCGAATCTTGGGTGGGTTTTACTTCTTTCATTTTTATAATCTTTTATAAAAATCTCTTGGTCTTTCTGGAATTTATAATTTTGCCTGTCTTTATTTCTATGGTCTAAATTGTTTGTTTCTTTTTGTTTCTAACTTGTTTCTTTTTGTTTGTTTCTTTGTTTCTTGTTTGTTTCTTCTTTGTTTCTTGTTTGTTTCTTTTTGTTTCTAAATTGTTTGTTTCTAACTTCTTCATAGAATGGAAGTAAATGACTTTTATAAAGGTTTATAAACTCATTCCTATAATGTTGTTCTAAATCCGGGATTAGGCTATCATTATCATCTCGAGGTCCGTATAGGAGTGTGAATGGCGTGTAATTTGTTAGAGAGTGAACTGATTGGTTGTAAATAAGGGTACCAGTTATTATTAATTCCTCAATGGGCGTCGTTGAATCTAGTATACGTAATGTTCGTAGTTTTTCAATGATAGTACTGTGGAATCTTTCAATGGGTGAGTTTGATGAAGGGTTTTTTGGGGTAGTAAAATGAAAGGCTACCTTGTGAAGTTTAAAAAACTCTTTGATTAATTCCCTATTAAATTCGTTGTCTGCTGTGATTTTCTGCGGGATATTGTGATGTGAAAAGTAGTGTTTTAGTTTTTTGACTGATGTTGTTGAGTTAGTGTCTGTAATATAGTAAGCTTGGGCGTACTTTGAGAAGAGGTCAATTAATGTGAAGAACTTTCTGCCTTCCAATGTGAGAGTGTCAATAAAAACATGTTCCATGGGCCTAGTTGCTAATAGCGGTCCTTGGAATCTTGGAGTATACGGATGCCTATCATATTTAGCTTTTTTGCAAATTTCACATTTATTAATATATTCATTAATCAATTTATTCATTCTGGGGGTATATGTATTCTTGTTAAAATGTGCAATTGTTTCTGTTATTCCATTATGATTATGATAGGTTAGTAGTTTTTCTAAGAAATCTTCTTTAGTTAAAAAGTTAGTTAACCGGTTACATTTAGTGAACTTCATTTCGTTAGTAAATATTTCCTGAATTACATTTATGAATGTCTTCTCGATTTCTGGATCGTGGAAGTATACTGCATAGGTCAATTTTGGTCTACTGTAATGCAAAAGGAATTCTTTTAATTCATTGTCCAAATTATTTCTTTTTAATATGACATCAATGCAATTAGAGTTGCTGTTCCTTTTTGTCAAGTACTTTTCTCCGATTTTAAAGGTAAATATATTTTGGTATGAATGGAAATTACGGTCTGAATAAGTTAGTCCGCAAATTGGGTCTTCGTTGGAAGTGTGTGTCGTTTGAATTGTCTCGTCGATGTCCATTGGCTCGATTTCATTTGTCGCGAGTTGTACTAACGATTTCAAAAAGTTGTCGAGATCGTCTGAAATTGTTTGAATTTCGTAAGGGTTTCCTGGTTCTGCAATTATAGATAGTATGTCGGTTTCTTGTCCTTCATCATGATTATTGAGTTCATGAGTAGGGGTTTCGTCTATTTCGATTCTAGATAGGGCATCAGCGACTAAATTTTCCTTTCATTTCGTGTACAGTATTTCATAATTGTATTCTTCAAGTTTAAGTCTCCATTTAGTTAATCTGGAATTTGGATCTTTTATAGAGAATAGCCAAACTAGTGGTTTATGGTCTGTTTCGATAATAAACCTTTTTCCATAAACATATGGTCTGAAGTGTTTGCAAGCTTCTAATATAGACAAAAGTTCTTTTTCAATCGTAGAATAATTTTTCTCAGAAGAATTTAACGTTCTTGAATAAAATGCATTTGGATGGCCTTTCTGTGATAGTACTGAACCTATAGCGACATTGCTAGCGTCCGTGGTAAACTGAAAGGTCGCGTTGAAATCTGGATAGGCTAATACCGGTGAATTTTGGATTAACTCTTTACAATTTGAGAACGCTTCTATATAGGTTGGATCTTTAAGGTTTATGGTTTTCCCTTTTTTTTAGATATTTAGTCATTGGGAATGTAATCTTTGCAAAGTCTTTAATGAATTTCCTATAAAATCCCATTAGTCCTAAGAATTGCTTTATTTCTTGATGAGTCTTTGGTATTGGGTAATTAGCGATACATTTTAGTTTATTTGGGTTTCGTTTTATGCCTTCTTTTGTATTTACATCTCCGAGAAAAGGTACATCGGATCGGAGGAATTCGCTTTTATCAAGTTGTACTTTCAAATTATGTTTTCTAAGTTCATCGAAAATTGCTTTAATGTGAATACTATGATCCTGTAAAGATTTTGAGAAAATGACTACATCGTCCATATAAACAAAACAGTATTTGTTAAGGTGTTTTTGCAAAACTTGATCCATCATTCTTTGAAAAGAAGCAGGGGCGTTTTGTAATCCGAAAGGCATCCTAGTATATTCATAATGACAATTTTCAACAGTGAATGCAGTTTTTTCAATACTTTCTTCATCTATTCCAATTTGATGGAAACCTTGTGCCAAATCTAAAGTTGTAAAATACTGACATTTCCCTAGATTGTCTAATATGTTATCGATTCTAGGTAGAGGATATTTATCTTCAATAGTGACTTTATTTAATTTCCTATAATCAATTACCATTCTCCATTTCCGTCGGCCACTAGCATCTAATTTCTTAGGTACTATCCAAACCGGGCTGGAGTAGGGTGACGTTGAAGGTCTGATTATTCCGTCTTCTAAAAGTTTATGAATTTGCTTTTGAATTTCTCCTTTCATCGAGTGAGGGTGCCGAACATTTCTAGAGAATATTGGATTATTATTAGTGGTTCTAATGTGATGCTTTACAGTATTTGCGCTGCTGAGTTTAACCTGGTCGTTATAGAAAGTGTCACTGTAAATTTTGCATAAGTTAATTATTGTGTTTTTCTCTTCACTATTCATGTGATCTGTCCTGATGTGATTGACTAATTTCATTTTTGAGTTAGTATTTTCCTCCTCCTTCATTGGATTCTCATTGACTAATACGTATTCACTTAATGGTTCTGCTCCGATTGGAGTTAAATTATTTAATTTCACTTCAAATTCGTTTTCTATTTCAATGTAATTATTATGGCTGGCGTAAATTCCTTCGGGTATTAAGATATTGTTCACTTTTGTTTCTGGTATATAAATATTTCCGTTAATTTTTACTGGACGAAAAGGGTCTTTGAAATTTTCTTTAGAGGCATACTTTTTGTGTCATTTAGTTCCTCGTAAAATGGAATTGTTTTTCCTTGAATTGTTAATGTGTTAGTTCGGTAATTTAGAATAGCGCCTAGTTCTCTAAGATCATTAGTGGATATTAGGGCATCATAATGGTTATTCCAATCTAGTACTAGAAATTTGATTGGTTTGTTAATTTCATAATCGGAAAATAAAGGATATTTAAATGCTGTATCTCCGTAATAATTTCTTTTTACCGTGGTCAGTGTGAAGTCATAGGGGTAGAAATAATGTTTGAATTTATCTTCAGCAATTTTTGTATTCATAATTGGTGATGAAGCTCCCGAGCCTATTAATATTTTTAATCCATTTATAATTACAAAGGGAAGTCTTGGGCCTACATAGCTATTTAGGTGTTCGGCATGTCTGAGGCTGGTATGTGAAAATTTTCCGTTTGGTCACTTTCCTTACTTTCTATTTCCTGGGGGTCTTCCGCGTAACTCATTTCGCTTTCGTTTTCCTGTTCGGATTGTTGGCCTATATATTGAAATAGACGTCCTTCATTGTCTTGGAAGATGTCGGGTGTTTCGTCCTGGTTAAACAATTCTTCAACAATTATGTTGGAGGGTCTCGTTACGTTTTGCGGTCGATTCCTGTTGGTATTTGCCGTTGTGATAGACATAGGTGTAGATAACATTGTTTCAACTTGTTTAATGAACTTGGTAAGATCATCACTGGGTCCGGAATAAGTCGGTATCAATTTAGAATATAACTCGAACTTTTCCTTGAATTCCATTCCTAATAAACCTGAATTGTTTTGCATTTTGGAAGTTGTCTAAAATGAATGAAACAGAAAACTTACAGATTTAGGTGTATCACCGTGAAGTAGCTGTGGAGAAACTGCGAAGAAGCTGCGAAGGGATGTGAAGTGATGTGAAGAGACTGCAATGAATCTGCGGTGCTCTTTGATGAAACTGCGTTGAACTGCGGTGAGACTGCGATGTACTGCGGTGAACTGCGATGAATCTTCTTTATTCTTTCTTAATAATTCTTCTTAATTATCTCGTTCTTTCAATTCTTTTAATTAGTAGGGGAGATAGGCGGGTTCTGGACCAGGAAGTGGGGTAAATGCAACCCGCACTACACTTCCTGGTCCCAGCCCCTTGTTTGTCAACAACCGGCGCCACCACTTATAACGGGTCAACGCCCGGGGATGTCAACAACGGGGTCAATCCCCCGGCCGGATGTTGACATCCGGGGTCATTGCCCATGTTGACATCCCCGGTCATTGCCCCCGCGCGCGTGTGTCGCGCCCTGGCGGCGAAGGTGGGTAGCGCGTGCGCGCCCTGGCGGCGAACGGCGGCAGCGCGCGTGTGTCGCGCCCTGGCGGCGAAGGTGGGTAGCGCGTGCGCGCCCTGGCGGCGAAGCGCGGCAGCGCCGGTGCGTGGGCCGTCGTCGGCGTCCTCAAAAACGCGCCGCCCGAGTGCGGCTCGAACCGTGCCGAGTCCCGCTTCCTGTGCGCGCGGCAGCGGAAGCGGGCGGGCGAGCGCGCTGGCGCTGAGCTACGGCGACATCGTCTCTGGAGGTGTCTCGTAGGCCGATGTCTTGCTGCGTCGGCGCGCGCGCGCGCGCTGCCTTGCCGGGCGTGGAGGGGAGGAGACCTCTCTCTCTCTCGCGGCGCCCGCTCCCCCTCCCCCTCTAGCGTCTGCGACGGAATGGCGGATCGTGCTAGGAAACCCTAGCGCTCGCTCCCCCTCCCCCTCTAGCGTCTGCAATGGGGTCGTGCTAGTAAAAAAGGAAACCCTACGAGGCGGTGACAGGGGAAAAAATATGAAAACAGAGCGATAAGAATTAAATTTTTTTATTGAAACCAAACGATGTTTATTAGAATCGTTTTTGTCATTCAAAGGATAGACACAAACACGAATACATTATCTTCAGACTGAATATAATCGTATAGACGGTTAGCACAGCCGTGTAAAGAGACGTGTTACAAGCGCTGATAGGACACGATTACATGAAAGTCTGAAGATAAAATATTCTTAACACGTGTGGAAGTTTTCCGTGCGGCAACTCGTGAAGCAACACAAAGGGCGTCCTCGATGTACGCCGTAGACGGCAGTGGGTTTCGATGTGACATTGTAGTTTTTTAAAAAGGACCCACATCATCAATGGAAGAGAAGATTACCGAGAGAACAGAAAAGACGACAGGGACTTGTCCAGGGGCCTCTCGCGTTCGTTTCAATTTTCCGCGTGTCTTACGTTTTGCAAATTGCATTTTTTATTGTCGTTTTTAATTTGCGACATGGGCTCCCCCCATTGTAGAGTTCAGTGCGACCTACTGACGTTTGACGTGATCTTCCTCTTGAATGGGAGGACGAGTGGAATGTTCATGACAAGATGTACGAAGAACATTAGAGCAACTTCTGCTACGGCCAGTTTCTCGTGATACATGTGTCGCCGGGAAATGTCAAAAATTACGTTGCTTACAACGGCGAACTGTAGCCACACCATGTGGCAGCATTACGCGGACGCAACAATGCACTTGAAGAGAACTATGATCTTTGTTACCAATCTTACCCTCACGGCCGTTGTTCTGACAGATGTCTTCAGTGACAGCATTACGCGGATGTAACAAAGCGTTTGTAAAGTTATAAAGATCGTTTTTCAGTGCCATCTCCGATCAACACCAGGCGAATGCCGGAGCGATTCCCTCACAAACGAGCTAACGGCAATTCACAAAAAGGAGCAGAATAAAACTTCTGAAGAACCATCCAAATACGTCTAGGATCCATTTCTTTCCTAGACGTATTTGGATGGTTCTTCAGAAGTTTTAATCAAAATACGTCTAGGAAAGAATGGATCCTAGACGTATTTGGATTGTTCTTCAGAAAGTTTTATTCTGCTCTATTCGTGAATCGTCGCTAGCTCGTTTGTGAAGGTATCGCTCGGCATTCGCTTGGTGGTGACCGGAGAAAGCACGGAAAACGACCTTTATAACTTTACAAGTGCTGTGTCACATCCGCATAATACTCCCACTTAAGACTTCTGTCAGTACAACAGTCGTAAGGGAAGAATGGTAACAAAGATCATAGTTCTCATGAAGTGCTGTGTCACACCCGCGTCATGCTGCCACATGGCGTGACTGTCGTCCGTCATTGTCAGCAATGGAATTTCTGACATTTCCCGGCGACACATGTATCACGAGAACTGGTGGTGGTGGCAGAAGTTGCTCTAATGTTCTTCGTATATCTTGTCATGAACATCCGACGCATCGCTCCCATTGCAAGAGGAAAATCACGTCAAACGTGTCGATGACACTGAACACTGCAATCGAGCGAGCGCATGTCGCAAATTAAAACCGACAAACAAAAAATGCAGTATTTTCAAAACGTAAGACACGCAGGACTATTGAAACAAACGAGACGGCCCCGCTGGACAAGTCTTTGTCGTCGTTTCCATGCGCACGTCAATCTTCCCTTTTATTGTTGATGTGGGACCTTTTTTTTTTAACCCTACAATGCCACATCAAAACCCACAGCCGTCTACGACGTACAGCGTGGACGCCGTTGTGTGCTGCTTCTTGAGTTCCCGAACAGAAAACTTTCACACCTGTGAAGGAACATTTACCCTCAAAAGCGAATATAAGCATATCCTATCAGCACTTGTAACGCGTCTCTCTTTTCACGTTTGTGCAAAGCGTCTATATGGTTATATTCGCTTTTGAGAGTATTAAACAATACACGTTTTAGAAAGCACACACAACACGAATGAGCAGATCACTGTCACAAGTCACTGCCACTATACGT
The DNA here is from genome assembly GCA_031308135.1 of Acheta domesticus. Classification (NCBI taxonomy): domain Eukaryota; kingdom Metazoa; phylum Arthropoda; class Insecta; order Orthoptera; family Gryllidae; genus Acheta; species Acheta domesticus. The sequence continues at coordinate 180,371,987 of JAHLJT010004567.1, forward strand.
CGGAGGACGATTTTCGGTCGGCGGACGCAGAGACTGGATGACTCGCCGAACGCGCGTGACGCGCTGGCGCAGAGCTTCGCCGAACGGGTCCTCGAAGGAGGTGTCGCGAGCGCTTCGAGGACGGCTAGCACGTGTGCGTGCATTGTTATAATAACGTTTCCAGTGGAGGATCATTCAGTTGTCCTTCATAAGAGGGGGATGGTGGACGTCACGTCGTCAGTGTCCCAGGGAGAGAGCTCCTCCATGATGGCGTTTCCGCGCACGAATAAATTGTCAGCCCGGCACATGCAGCACGGCGCGTTTCTTTGCGCGCCGAGAAGCAACATGAACCACACCACTCTTTCATGACATTTCACAGCAAGATCGTGAAGAGCTTTTTCGTTGTCTTCTATCAGCGCGTGCTTCAGCGCATCATAGACGTCTTTCAGCAACACTCGGGCACCGTACCTTAACTCCAGATGGACATCAACGCCGTAGGGTCGCTGACTGCGGGTCACGCCGACAATGACAAAGATTCTTTCTGTCGGCATCGGAGAGGGAAAGGAAGCGGAGACTGTACCAGTTCTGCGCCCGCGTCTTCCATCCACCGATCCGCGACTGCGACGTCAATCCCGAGAACGTTCATGACGGCATCCGACGGACGAATGCGGTGTTCAGACCTCACCGACCGTCTTCAACGTGATGCAAACGCTCGCCCCCTACTACTATTTGAAAGTGACTCATCGTAAACTCCTACGACTATGACTTATTTAAAGTGTC
>JAHLJT010004567.1:180373745-180512593 GCA_031308135.1 Acheta domesticus
GCGCATCATAGACGTCTTTCAGCAACACTCGGGGCACCGTACCTTAACTCAGATGGACATCAACGCCGTAGGGTCGCTGAACTGCGGGTCACGCGACAATGACAACGAGTCTTTCTGCGGCATCGCGGAGACTGTACCAGTTCTGCGCCAACTGCGTCTTCCATCCACCGTCCGCGACTGCGACGTCATCCGGAGAACGTTCCATGACGGCATCCGACGGACGAATGCGGTGTTCAGACCTCACCCGACCGTCTTCAAACGTGATTGCAAACGCTCCCCCCTACTACTATTTGAAAGTGACTCATCGTAAAACTTCCTACGACTAGACTTATTTAAAGTGTCTAACCATAAAATAAATAAAGTAAGTAAAAATAAAAAATGAATTCTAATCTACATGAACCTCGCTGAAGAAGAAGAAGAAATGGACGGACGCGTACACATGATGCGGAAATGACCCCATGGCAGACTCGTAAATTTATCGATCCAATAGCGTTTGTCGTCGGACACGGACAACGAAACGCTTGTTTTGACAAACGAATAGTTCACGTGGGATTTGGACCGAATAGTACATTGTTTGTCGATTCTACGTTCGTTTCGAAATAAACAGTCCAAATAATTTTGAAATTTATAACGTTTGACGACCGAACGTTGTACTCCCTTCGCCCGAGAAGAACACGCCCGAGATCGGGTTTCGATGGAGTACATTTTGGACGTAAACCTACGTAGCGAGCAGGGGATCGCTTCCGCATTCGTCTTTAAACAACCCTAATACCCTTTTGTTTCGAGGTGTCACGCCAAATGGGTTATCGGGGCCGAAACAGGACGTATCGAACCAGGATGGATGCCGATTCATCTCAGCGTACACGCTCGTGGAAGTAGAGAGAATGAATGAATCGGTTATCCATATAGAGCAGATGAAGATCGCGAAGATTTTTTGACAATACCTATACCAAAAATCGTACATTCTATGTTTTGAAATTTCCAAAATACAAAAACCCAAATAAATAGGCTTCGCGAGCTTCACCTTCGTTTTGCACAACTCGATCGTCATGAGATCGCCGTTCACGTGGTGACTACGCACGAAAGCGGGATCGGCGATGAGACGTCTGGCCCCGCACCTCCCCTCCCACTTGTTCACGAGATAAATGCGCCGGTGGTTGCGCACGTCCTCCATCGACTTGCCGTAAATCGAATTATTCATGAGTTTATAGAATTTATCTTCAAAGTCGGAGGACACGCGCTGTCGACGCGAGTTGTTCAGGTCCATGTACGAGGCATGCCAAGCACGTTGCGAAAACGAAACAACGCGATGAATTTTCGTGAGTCGGACTCCCAACTCGAGGGCCTGAATTAAATTTTGAATGTGAACAACGTAACGACGCTTGGGCAGAAGCGTCGCCAGCAACTTGACTTGCCTGCTCTGCACGCGGATGTCCGGACAGGGCGGCAAATCGCTCAACCGATCGTGGATCTCGTCTGGGTAGTCGAGATCGACCTCCAGAACGTACCTCCGACCGGCTTCCGCAGCCGCCTTTGTGAGGTTCAACCGCTCGTACAACCGCTCGATGTCGCTTTCCGCCATCCACCGAAAGTCGCCCACCGGAAGCGGATGTGACATCGAAAAACCGTACAAGTTATTCGAGTCGACGTAGGCGAGATAAGATTCCTTCTCACCTGGCCGAAAGCGTTCACCCGCAAAGGGGTGATTGGCCTCGGCGTGACGACCGATCACTTGCACGAGTCCCCCCCGGATGCCCCGCTCGAAAAAGAGAACCATGTCGATGTCCGTGAGTAGCTCTAGTCGAACGCCGGTGGTTTTCAACATGGCGTCCCACGAAAGACCGGGAGCGGTGTAGTAAAACAGAGGATCGAGCCCGTACACCTCCAAACACAAATTTCGAAACTTTTCCAAAATGTCTGTTTCTAGCAAGACGTCGATTTTCAAATACAAATCGGCGTACTCGCCCAAATTTTGAACGGAGAACGCGTCCCACACGGCCTGCGCGTGCGTGTACTCCGAGTCCGACACGGGTGTGTCTGTGAGACGACTGAAAAACGCTTCGGGCGCCGGTAACCTCGTTTCGCCCAATTTGGACACGTCGTTGACATAATCGTAGGGAAACACCCCCTTCCTTCTGGCCAAAGCGAAAAGACGGTCGTCGGGAAAAGCCGCACGGGTGAATTTCAAATCGGTCGAATCGAGCGATCGACTTAGAGTCGAGCGATTCACCTAAAAATTTCAAAGAGTCCAAAAATCGCAGCTCCACTTTCCCGATTCTTTGGGAAACCGCCACGAATCTCTCGTGATTGTGCGGAACCACTCGCAACCTGTCGTTGTTCACACACTTCTTGTCGCCCCAGGCCTGAAGGAGAAAATGCCAATCGTAACCGCTCCCGTTGTGCATGACGACGGGGATGTGCTTCGGCGCGTGAAAGTTGACGTTACACGCTTGATGGGCCGCGCCGCGAAAGACACCCGAAAAATGATCGTGGTCCCTGACGCGGGTGGACTTTGGAAGAAAAGGTCCTTTACAAATATGACAAAGATCAGAATTTTGAAAAGACACTTCGTCCTCCTCCTTCATCACGAGGGGAGAAGGATGAATCAAAAGTTGTTCGTAATCTTTCGCGAGACCTTCTAAGAACGCTAGTAATTGTATCGCGACGTCGGGACCGTGAAAGGTGACCAGCTGATTCCGCGACTCATCAAACGAGCACACCACTTGAAGCGCCGCCGAAAAGGGTTCGTGAAGTTGGTACGGTTCCAGGAAGGATCCGCTCGACGACGGCTCGCACGAAGACACGGGGAGCGTGAGCGCTTCGAAATCAACGTAAACCGCAATCGGGCATCGTTGTTGTCTATCGAAATTTCGAAATTGCATGAAGCGCTCCACCTCGTTCGTCTTCGATGGAAGGATCAAACGTGCGGGGGACCCCACGGATCTACAATCGATTTCGTGAGTCTCCAGATACGCTTGCGTGTAAAACACGTTCAAACATCTCTCGCAAACAAAAGTCCTACCCTTGTGAGCCGAATGCTGCGACTGAACCAGTCTACCTAAATCCTTAATCCAAACGTAATGGGACCCATGAATCAACAAGAAATTGAAATGGTTCTCTTTCTTTGTTTCCGAAAAGTGCACAGGACCTACAATTTTCCAAGATGTGTTGGCCGAATCAAACTCTAACGTAAACACGTTAAGCGAAAAGCTAGGATTTTGCCGTTCGAAACGTTTATCTCGTGAACGGGCAGGGGCCAGGAGATGCCGCGCAAATCGAGACTGTTTTCCAATTCGCCGAAAAGGGTTTCGTACGTACTGGTACGATCGGAATGTAAAATTTTGCTGTGTGGGGGCTGACGTTTATGAAGAAGAGCCGAAGCCAGCGCCCACAGAAAACATTTCTCGTCTCGATTCTTCACGTTGATCACAGCACGACGACTCGCAATGGGTGCCGGAAGAGGAAGAAAAGAAGAGGCAGAATGAGCGATAGGTTCGAACAAGTGAGCCGAAATATGAAGAGCGACGATAGAGGCCAACGATTTTCCGGAATCTCTCTCGGAAAACTCGTCGAATTTGGAATTGATGGGATCCACGATACGAGAAAGAAAAAATTCCGAAATGTCATCACCTCGGGTGAGCACCGCAATCCGTGCCGAAAGAAAGATGGGCTGCAGCACCCCTACGATTTCGTGCGTCTCGGCGTTCTCTTTCTCAATCAAAAACCGACACTCGAGTTGCGCGAAAATTTTGAAACAAGGTCGATCGAGAGTGTTGTTGAGTTCTTCAAACATCTTACGACGGAAGGGAACAAGACAACGGTTGAGAAACTCGATCGGATCCGCGATGTCGTGTGGGGGAGGAGGATTCGAAATGACACCCCGAAATACACGGTCGTTTAAAGACTGAACCAGGTCCGTCCATTGGGGAGCGTTAGCAATGTCTTGTTGTTGTTGTTGTTGGTACGGGCGATCTATAGAAACAAAACACATCAAAGACAATAAACATGTTTCGACACATTCTTATACGTATTGAATGACATTCAAAGAAAACAAAGCTTACCAACCAGCCTCACGTTGCTCGCGAGCGTAACGGGCTAAAAAAATTTTCTTCATTTTTTCCAATACAAGATGCTGTTGCTAAGGGGATAAACCTAGAAACAATCAAAACACAGAAACAATCAAACACAGAAAACAAGTTACACCTTCCTATACGTATTCAATGAAAGAAAGAAAGAAAAATCCGTACACCGTATGTATAAGTAACGAACACACTGTAAACTACTAAAAACAAGACTGCCAGAAAGAAGCCTCGATAGAGATATGTGTCACGAACACCGACCATAACAACAGTCAATGTGCGACTGACGAAGAAAGTCAGCGGACGTGTACTTTAAACACTCCGCGCTATCATACGACGATGAGGCAAGACAGGATGTCCTTCATTGTCCAACCAACACGATGATGAAAGACAGGACGTCGTGTTTTCCCGGAAGAGAGGCAAGACAGGACGTCGTTATTTGCCGGACGAAAGATAGTGGTAAAAAGCGCGGAAAACAGGACGTGGTTAATCAAATATGGAATTTTTTGTAACAAAACAGTCATATAGAATTCTGTATCAAAAAGTGTCATTTGTAAAGAATTAAAATACAATAAACAATTGAAATATGTCTATTGAAATATTTCATTCAATTTCCTTCCCTCAAAAAAATGTAAAAAACACAAAAAACACTTACGATTCCTCCGTCTCCGATGACCACAGGTTGTCACTTATACGCCGGAGACGTAACCGGGGGGCCCTCGTTGACCGGGATGTTGACGGCACGACGAGCGAGTCGTAAGGAGGCGGAGGTGTGTAGGACGCCGTTGGCGGCGGAGGCGGCGGCACCGCCCTCTCGCCGTCCGCGGGCGGATGGACAGGCGGCGGCGGAGGCGGCGGCACCGCCCTTCCGCCGACCGCGCCCGGAACACCTCGCGCCTCACCGTTATGCCTTTCGATGTACCGACGAATGTCCATATTCACTAAACAATGCATAGGCACTCGCCGGCATATCCAGCAGTCCCCCGGTTCACACTGGCAGTCGTTGTTCGGCATATTAAGATGGTCCTCGGGAACCAGACCTAAATCGTCCTGCGCGTTTCGGTCGGCTCCCGCGAACAGAAGGAAATTGTAGGCGACATTTGCCTGTGAACGCGCCGCGTAATGAAGGGGCGTTTTTCCGAATAAATCGCGGCGATCGACGAGATCGCCGCGACCAAGACAGAAAATCAACCCCATGACGTCGTCGTAGGCCGCAGCGTAATGAATGACGCTACGGCCCATCACGTCCACGGGCAAATACCATGCCTGCCGCCTTCCCTCGAAAAACCGATAGTGCAATGGGTTTGCCATTGGACAATGAAATAAACAATACGACTGCGCGAATTGAAACTCAACTGCACGAATTCAATATCGGCCGTGTACTGCACAGCGGCAGACGTCGGCGCGAGCGCTATCAACCACAACTTCCGTTCGCCGGGCGCGCCGCAGCGCGCGCGGTATCAGCCGCAGCCTGTCCTTGTTCGGCGCGCGGCGCCGTCTCGTGCTGCTTGGATGTCTGCACGCTGGCCGGCAACGCCTTTTACGTTTCTCGCATTCAGCGCTAGAGCGCACATGCGTGCACTTATGAGTACCCTGTCGTTTTAATAGTCGTACGCAGAAATCAAAACGCTCAGTCGCAAGAAAGCGATGGATGTTTTCGGACATGCGGTTCGGGCGCGTCACGCCCACGCCGTCACGAAGCGATACGTCGATGAACAAATCGACGAAGTTGTGAAGCGCATGAGGAGAGATGGTGATGAGTCTGCGGGGAAAAAAACCGTGATCATAAAAAGCGAACTGGATGCTCTCGAGCGGAAGTTCTCTACGCGTTTCGGAGAACCGTTTAAAGACGTTCGCGAAGAACGAATGCAATGCGCTCGCGGCCGCGCACGAAAGCAAGTCTGCGGAAACCGTGAAAAAACAAAAAAGCGAACTCGATGCTCTCGAGAAGAAGCTCTCTACGCGTGTTGATCAACAGGAGAAAGACTTAAAGGCGTTCGCGAAGAAGGAATGCGGCGCGCTCGTGGCCGCGCACGAAAAGAAAATTCCTTCCAAACTCTTGGACACGTTACCGCTCGTCGGCTCGTCCGGTCATTTCAATTTTCACGACAAACTTCTTCGCAAAGTAGGCGCCGGCACTGCCCCTTCGGACGTGGCGATTAAGGCGCAATTGGATGACACGCTGGCGGATGCGAAAAAACACGCGGATCAGCTGTTTCACACGCATAAAGAACTAGTCAAAAACGACTATTTTAATCTCGACACAAAGATAGAAAAAAAATTGAATGACACGCTGGCGGATGCGAAAAAACACGCGGATCAGCTGGTTCAGGCGCTAAACAGGCGTCTCAATGCAGCCAAAAACGACTTTTCTAATCTCGAAACAAAGATAGAAAAAAAATTGGATGTCGCGCTGGCGGATGCGAAAAAAACACGCGGATCAGCTGGTTCAGGCGCTAAACAGGCGTCTCAATACAAAGATTTCAGAACTGGAAAAGCTCGGGGGGGAGATCGAGCCGGTGATGGTTGAAAAGAAAGTAATAGGGGGTGTGGCGGGCGGTATCCTTGGGTCTATCGGACTTCGCGGGGCGACTGGCGAGCGAGGGAGCTGAATGGATGAGGAGCGTTAGGAGGGGGGTTGAGGGTTTTTAAACGGGACCTCCTTGTGTGTGTATGTATATATATTTCGACACTTGTTCTCGCGTATTAGTACTATCATGGTTCGCACCGTGTGTAGAACGACTACGGAGAGAGAGTGTAAGAAACTTTTCGGGCCGGTGAGGAGGCCGGCGAGGAGCGGCGGCGATTCTCTCCCTGGCGCCCCCCCCTCGAAGGGTCGCGGCATGTTTTTGCGAGGTCGATGCGTCGGCGGACCCTGTAGGAAGCCTGCGTCTCGGCTGCGGGGGAGAGGTGTAGGGAGGAGGAGGAGGAAAGGAAGAACGGTGAAAGGAAAGAGTAAGAAAGGCGGGTTTCTTCCCGCCCTCATCCCACTCATTCCGTCCATCCTAAGCGGACTGGGCGCGATCGGCGCTCTCGCCGGCGGCGCGTCCGCTGTCGCGAACGCCGTGACAAACGCCAAAGGCAAAAACCGAGAACTAGAGAAATGATGCGTCATAACAAGGTCATGGAAGACTCCAAAAAAGGATCGGGCGTGCTGCTCAAGGCCGCGAAAATGCTTGGCACGAGGAAGAGGACCACGAAAGGGCGGCGAAAGGGGTCTCGAAAAACAAAAAAAAACTAATGAGCAGAGTACCGCGTCGAGCGCTCACGCACGAGGAAGTGACCCGCTTTGCGAAGAAGGTGTTGGTGATTCCGCATTTTCGAGGCGTGTTCACGCGAGATGCGCTGCCCACGCGAGATCGGGCGTGGGAGCGGGAGTGCGGCGTCGTCAATCTCGACGACGCCCGCGGCGCCGGTACTCATTTCGTCGCTTACGCGAAGCGTGGGCGGACGGTGCGTTACTTTGATTCCTTCGGACTTCCGCCCCCTCTCGAGTTCCTTCGCTACGCGCGCGGGAACCACGTGACGTACAACACGCGCCAAGTTCAAAAATACAACGCGAACAATTGTGGCAAGTTGTGTCTGCAATTTCTTTTTCACGAATGGAACAACAAGAAGTAGAAGAAAAAGGAAGATGAAACACCGGACGTTGTCATTTCGCGGGAGACGTTCGTGTCATGCGCACGTACACTTTAATCGGGAAGGGGCCGGAGATCTCGGTGAAGTTCGCGCCGGGTGTCGACCTCTCGAGCGACGTGTACGAGATCGCGCTCGTGCATCTCGGCACCTTTCACACCATTCGCAACGTGAAGGAGGGACACAACAAACTCCACTACGACGTCGACGAGGGTGGTGGGGGGAGTTCACTCACAAGCTATGAGCTGACCGTCCCTCCGGGCACGTATACCTTGGAAGACATCAATCGTCATATCTCGAACATCCTGCGTGGACAGTTTCCCACTGACTTTGCGGCTAAGAAGCACTTTTTCGATTTGGAGGCGGACCCGCAGACGAACAAAGTGCGCGTCAACACGTCGTTTAAGCTACGTTTCGACCATCCCGAGTCCATCGGCCCTCTCCTCGGATTTTCAAGGACCGTGTCGCCCACATCACTTTTTGGGAAGTACGAGACGGCCGATGCTGCGCCGACGATCGTGAAAAATTTTGAAGTGTTCGTGACGTGTAACGTGATCGAAAGCGGGTATATAAACGATCGAATAGCCCACGTGCTTTATCAGTTTCACGTGAACGACTTACCCGCCGCCATTATCGAAGAAAGGCCGACCGAAAAAATCTTTCACCGCGTCACGCGACGTTGGATCGACGAGATATCGATTCGACTAGAGAACGCATCCGGTCAGCTGATTCCCTTGTACTCGGAAACACCGTTGACGTGCACGTTGCTCATACGTCCCAGAAGCAATCACTATGTCTAAAAGAACAACGAAAAAAAAAAGCTCTATAAAATGCAGGTCGTGTCGCGGCCGAGGCACAGAGTGCTTTGTCCACTCACCACGTTAACATCATCCAGTCGACAAACCTTACGAGCGTTGGGTTACAGTACTTTTATAAAGAAGACGAATAAGAAGAAGAAAACCGGAGGAAAAAAATGTCGTCGAAGAAAATGAAGACCAATCATTATTCTTCAACGGAATTTGTGGACGATCACGCGATCGACATTCTCCGCAGGGAGAACATAAAGCACCACATCGTCAACGAAGCTGTTCACGAACACTTTCCGTACATTAAATCGTTTGGTCAAAACGACGAAATTCGCATTACTATCATGAATAAGGATGCCGTTCTCTTACCTTGCGAGAGTTCTTATAATTTAACTTAAGTTTAAGCTGGTGAATGTTAGCTAGGCGGTTGACGATCGTAAGTTGATGTCTCTGGCTTTGCTGAACCTTACCGGTGGCAATGGTTTGTTTAGCCGTCGATGATCTTTTTAGGTGATTTCTCTGGCTTCGCTGAACCTGCCGTTGATTTTAAGATGGACAGTGCTGCTCCAACTGGATTAAAATCCACCTGTGTTATCCTGATTCGCGATGAATTTTCCAACACAGTGAACAGCGTCCTACCGACTGCGCCAATTAAGTTTCCAGTGTCAGAAATTAAGTTTTTAAAAAGTGTTTTATTACAATAAGTTGTACAGCAGTTGTATACTCGTTGAAATATGAATTTAACGTAATTCTGACATCGAGGAGCGTGAGCAGCGTCTGAAGGAACAATGCTGGTGAGAGATACTTTACTCTCGCTTTTATACCATCTAGTTGTTATTCACTAGAAGATCACAAACATGATTTCTCCTCGTATCGTTTCTAGTAAACATCCTGGTCTATATAGGATACCATTAGGAAAGGGGATGTAACTTGCTCGCGCTCGCCTAGTCACGGATGTGCTCGGATTATCCCGCGTATCCGTCTTTTTACGCTAGTCTCATTTTCATGGTCGTTATCGACCAATTTGGGAAAGGGACGGCTCCTAAGTGCGGTAGCCGTCACTTCTTTGCTCGTGTCGCTCTGGGGCTGTAAATCCAAGCGCCCTGGCGTCGCCCCGTGTGCACCTCCTTATGTCCCGACTTCAACAAAGGACTCCCGCTTTCTACGCACTCGTGTGACCTACTTGGTTGTTCCTTTTTATTGTTTATAAATATTTTTATATTACATAATGGGTATATCACAATATACATGGTCTATAACTTTACCATTCAATTTTAAGCTTGCTTCAGAAAACAAGCTGTGTGCTAGCATCAACTACACTTCCATCTCTCTTCGTTATCGAACCCAATATATGAACATAATTTGCAGATAAATGAACATATTGTCCATTACATGCCACTTCCATTTTCACACGATTACCAAATCCATAGTTTGTTCCCAAAACTGGATCAATCTGGAAATATTGATAGTTTTCAATTCCATCATCGTAAACATTTTGTCTTCCAACAAGTAAAATGCTGCTATTCATGATGATGTACACCAGTTAACGAATGTAAAATTAATGTTCAATTTTCTACGTAGAACTTCATATTTTAATCGATAACTCGCAAACGTAAACTTTCTAAGAATGCAATATTCTTTGCTGTCCACTCGTATGAGATTAATGTGGGTTATTGACACTGGATTTCATGCTTCAAATTTGCTTTATAAAGATTGGGTTTAAAACAGAATAGACAACCATTATTTCTTTTGTAAAATCAACATTAAACATACAGTTAAATGTTACTCTTTTTAGTCTTTTTATTAATTACATACGTAAGTGGTTTAGTTACATTCCTAATTACCTTATCATCATCGATCATACTTTCAAAATGTCCATTAGAATAACTTTAACTTTTTTTGATGCTTCCTCACGCCGTTCAGCAGACATTTGTGCACGTAAATTATTTGTCATTTGTCTTAATCGAGGATTTCATTAACTTCGTATATACCAATCGGTATTTTTAGATTGATTAGTACCATAATAAAACGTATTATTACTATTATCAACATTGGGGATAATATTTGATGTAAACAAACCTAAGAGAGCAATTTCATAACTATCATCACCGAGTACAATTGTGATTGAAAGTGGACAAATAATGCTTTTAAGGAATAAAACTAGAGAGAGGAAAAGAAAGAAAACATGATAGGTAACATTAAAACAATAAATAATTTCATTTTATATTTTTTTTCACAATATACATTCAAAAATGTCTTAATTTATAATGCTACAATTCTAGTGTATATCAAAACCTAAAAAAATCGTTTGTTAGATTAAATATACATTTAATAAATCTCATAATTTATAATGCCCCCACGGTAGTGTATTTATATCATCATCCATTGAATATCTTTTATTATAATGAGGTAGTAAAGCTACTTTAATTTGTTTTATAGTATATAATGTATGCAAATAACTCCTAATTGAGTATTGTGTCACAACATGAATATTTCTATTTTTAAGACAATCTAAATAATTTTGATGAGTTAATTGTTTAGTTACCGATGATTCAGTTCCCTTAGCTTTTGTTATAATGTTTTCATTATCTAATTCTAATGAATACATTTTCGCACCTAAACCAACAAACGATTTTAAGGGTACACCTTTTGTTTCATCTAGCAAGCCTAAACTTTTATGATTTTGGGGAATAATTCCATATTTGTTATCTGGTTTATAATCACCAGTATCAAAATAATCCTGTTTACCACGAAAAAGCTTCTTGTATGCATCTTTATTTGTTTCAATATAAATAACAAAAGAATCTGTGTCATTATAACATAATCGACAATTTGGAATAATTGTTTTAATTTTATTATAATTAAAATTATACATGTGCACTTTTGAGATTTCCAAAATTTAAGATCCAATAAAAATAGGTTTATCCATACATATTGGATTTCTCGATAATTCTATGCCTAAAGTAGTGTCATCAAAAATGACATTTCTTGTAAAATTAGGACGGGATATATATGAAGCAGCTCCATATCTACCCTGCCAACGACGCGTAATTTTAACATCTCGCATATTTTTAACATCCATTAAATATCTTCCAAACAATAAATTCACCGTGAATTTAAACATTTTTTTTTCAAACTCGCTTGTAGCTCTCTGCCTTAATTTCGTATTCATTTCAACATAACTCTTCAAAAAATCTTCCTGAAAAAATTGTAATACGCGGTGAACTTTACTAATTTTTAAACCTTGAGCTATACATAATTTCAACATTCTATAGTGTATTACATAATCTCTCCTTTTTTCAACGGATGTTAGTAGCTCCTACTGGCGGAATTTTATGGTCGGGACCGAATGGATAATCGCTATGCGCATCGTGTAAATTTGTCGGATATTCGATGTCGACTTCGAAGAAGTAACCGATATCCGAATCATCGTCTGGAAGATTGTTAATGTCTACACTTGAAGGATTAATCTATTTAAACCCTCTAACGGGTAATTTTGATAGCATTGCGTGGCCATACAAATTAATATCTAGATTGGAGAGACAAGGATGAGGTTTTGTAGTATCATATTCAATCAGATAAGGATTATTCGCTTCAGCATGTCTGAGAGCGCAGTGTACAATACCACCTCTCACAGATCTTTCAATAAATTGAAGCATCTCTTATATCTGTAATTAATTTGATACTTAGTTTTGTCATTTTCATTGCAGCCTGATATGCTAAATCGGATGCTGTAAACATATGTGCTGGATCAAGTTTGTATGCATCCAAGCAACAATTACGAAAAACTTCCATCGTATCAGCTAATAGTAATGTATCTGTTTTAAGATAGTGGTCGGAAAATTCACGTTCGTTGAAATCTTTTTGTAACGTGCATATCATCTGAATTCAAAGTTTTCGCACATTTATCCAAAGATCTAGCTAAAAACCTTAAAGAATCAATAAATCTATACTCTAAATAATCATTTCTTTTTTTGAAAAGTGTATTCTTTTGATAATAGATTTGTATCTTTCCATATTTTCAGGAATCAGTTTAATTTCACCCGGTCTAGCAATCCCATTTGGAGTATTCCTCTTACATAATTCTCTAATAAGTGACTATCATATCCCTGTAAATTTTGAAATATCACTGGAATATATCGTACTTCTAATGTTAAATTACGGTATTGGTGTGCAGCACCACGATATTTTCCACTAAAATGACGGTGATCTCTACATTTCTCTACATTTTCGTTACTTCTGCCCACGCAGGTGACTTCCTGTATGTTTTTAAGAGGCAGCACAACCTGGCTTTTTTCTTCTCACACTGAGGGCCTCTATAGGTTGTGGTGGATTTGAACTAGCGGAATATCCTTTATTCATACATTTGATTGCCTTCTTTTGAATTTTTTTCTAACTCTTCAATCTGACTTAATCTGTAGGGATCCCATCCAGCTGATGCGTATTCAAGTATCGTCCTAACTAAAGATGTGTAACCCATTTTTCGACTCCATGTTCCCATGTTTAAGTGTTCTCATTATAAAGTGTATCGCCTCGTCTCGCGCCTCCGTCTCGTCCCGCGCCGCCATCTTCTTCCACTCCGCCGTTACGTCCTGCGACGCCGTCTTGTTCCACGCCACCGTGTCCTCTCGCGCCATGTTTAACACTGCTGTCCTTTCTCGAATACTATTCGGCATGAAGTTGCAGACACGCGAATAGAGGCGTCCTAAACTGTCTGCTCCTCTTTGATGTAGATGGAGCCCGTCGCGACCAAAGTCGGAATATTGCATCCAGCAGATGGGATCCACGAAATTTACCCTTTGTGCTTCGGCAACCCAGCTCATTAAGTCATTCAGGTGACCGATGCGCCGCCAGGACATGTCTCTGCGTCGTAAAACACCACTTACTACGATAGCAGCGCGTGGAAACTTCTTCTTGGTTGCACTGACGAGATCGTAGATGTTTCCAGTGATATACTCATTTGATTTTGCCTTTAAATCGTTTGCCCCTACGTGGAGAACTATTATAGGGAACTCCATGTTCGTGAGTTCTACAAAACGCTTTAACTGGTCTGTACGGATGCTCGGTAAGCATTCCACGCGCAACGTACTATCTTGTTTTGCCACGTGACGCACTATAGAGTCTCCTAATATCAGGCAGGAGCCTCTATCGTTCTCATTTGCAGGTTCAGCCACTGTAGAGTCTTCTAATAGGAGGCAGGTGCCTCTATCGTTCTCATTTGTATGTTCAGCCACGACTGGAGTCGCAGTTTTGGCTCTCAACTCCGCCAGTTGCTCATTAAGGGCTCGCTAGTTCACTTTGCGCGGATCTCAGCTCTTCTTCCAGGCGTCGTACACGGTGTTCCTTGCACTTGGAACAAATACATCCTTCACCTTGCCCTCTTTTAACGTTTCCACAACTTTTGTGGAACCAATCGCCACAGGATTCACAGCGCCAGCCCGAAGAGAGATTCTTGCCGCACCCACGACACACGATTTGAACGACCGTATCACACGCACTAACAACGGAGCTAACAACTGGACCGGGATTTTGTCTGATGCCTCCGATCACTAGCAATACAGCTATCATCGTCTCACGCCCGCCCAGCCGCTCCGTCGCTGCGCCACGTGGCCGGTCCCCGGGACGCGCGCGCCGCACACGAGGAAAGGCGCTCGGCCCACGCGCCGATCCTGGCCCGGTAGTCTTGCAGGTACGAACCCATCCTAATCCGCAGGAGCTCTCCAAAGGAACGTCTGCACCCAACGACCTCCACAGCAAGACTGACTGACGACCGCCACAGCAATTTGTTATTACAGCGAAATGAAATGTCGATTTCCTTTTAATACTTAACATGAGAAGATTAACATGACGTGTAGCATTAATGGTACATATATAGGTGTCTCATCATCTTTATTTCCCCCCGCTCTATTTACCCATTTTCCTTTTGCATATTGCTTTTGCATATTTTCAAAATATCCCACCATGGAGTATATGAAGAAATTCTATTGGAATGCGATTTTGGTCTTTCAAGGCATGCGACAACTGGCAAAAGAAAACAATCTGATCGACTTGGGGCAACATTTACTACACCTTTTGTTCGGCTAATTGCTTTAGGAATTCTTTCACATGCTTCACCTCCTCTCACACCAGTATACTGATTAATAGAAATGGTTAAATTTAATATAGTTTCAAGTGTCCAATCTGAATCACGCATTTCCAAATTTTCAAATCTTTCTTGTAATTTTTCGATAACATTTTCTTCATACCACCTAAATATATCACTGAAGTAAAATTTTAAATGTAGTAAAATGAAAATCCGATTTTGCATCTGGAGCTGCAGGTTGAAAGAAGCGAGCATGAGCTGAAACTTCAATCTTTAATGCGCCACGTCTATTCAACTCACTAGTAACGTATTTTTTGAAGTATGCATAGCTCTCATGTAAAAAATAATTTAAAAAATATATTTTTTCTCGATCTATTGGTGTTATTTGAACTGTGCATACACGATTTCGAAAACGTGTATCTTTCCACCTCCATTGTAATTCACATTGCGTAATGCGAAAAACTGATGGAAGTGAAAGTTTCAATTGAAATAGGCTTGCTATGCCATCTCCAATCTCATTATTTTCAATGGCATTATCTTCATTATTTTCAATGGCAATCGCATCTAGTGGAAAATCATCTACTGATAAGTAGAGTGGTTTAGGGGCATTAGTTACACCATCTGTTAATGTGTTTATAAATTCTTCTAAAAAATTCAAGTTTTCTAAGGGATATTCTATATTCATATTAGATGTGAAAATACTAAACTTTCAAGAAGATAATGAAGCTACTTCTTTTCCTCGTCTTTTAACAGGAATATTCTATTTTTATATCGTCTCCTGTATTATTTCTGTAGTATACCTTTCCGTTGCAGCTCTCACACGCAACCAATCTTCATAAATGAAGTCTCTAAAGAAAGAGAATTTCACGGAGACATGACGAATTGCACTTCGACTTTCAAAATATGAAGGATTTGTTACAAAGACACATCTAAATATTCAAGTCAAATGCAACCCGCAACACTTACCAAAGTTTTCGTCAAATAACTTCTTAACAAAGCGTTCTAGGGCCTTAAAAACTCAAAAATTTGAAGCCGAAGTCGTCAAAGAAACATTTTTCACACCATAATCTATAAGATGAGACATGTCTTAACATTCAATTAAATTTTTGGTTCCGCGCTTCAATACTATCAAGGTCACTTCAATATTTCAACCCATGTTGTTGGTAGTAATTTTTGTGACATGCCTAGAAGGCTTAGATTCCTCAATCATATTTACGCTTTCTGTATACACCGAGGTTTGTGTAGTCTGTCGAGGTTTATTTGCAATTCAAGATTTGCTCTCCAGCAACAACTAGAAGTATTATTATAATTGCTTGATACCTATGAAGATGTGTTTTATGCGTGTAGTTAAACCATTCAAATAATGTTTTGTCATGGTCGTAAGTGTTGTATATCGAATTGTGGAGGAATGTGGATGTATACAGTGAAGAGTGAAGACTGTTATTGTTTTACCATTACCAGGATTTTCGTTAGCAGTGATTCATTGAAATTTTCAAGTCTGCGGGTTCAGACAAGTAGCTTTTTCAAAAGTCGAAAGCTATTTGTTTGTGGCTATCACGAAAAGCTAATAGCTAACTGTCAAAAAATATTGAATAATTACTTCAAATGTCTGTAAGGAAGTGTGAATTGTTTCAAGAAAACTACATAATACTGAATAAATCTTAGTTGAAAATTTCTTTTAAACGTTAATTGCATTGCTTTTTTTATTTTTATTCGATGTTGTGTTAGTACATTGCAAGTTACCTTTATACATTTTCAAACAAATAAACACGTTTCATTAACGACGGTCCTTCTTAATAGAAAGGATATTCAAAGGGATAGGAAAAGGACGGAGTTTAACATGCGAGAGTTCTCGCACGGGACGCTAGTTAGTTATATTAGTTATAAAAATATACTTTTAAGGTGATGTTTCTCCTTCAGGTTTTGTTGTTTCTTTTCGCCGTTTCTCGATTACGGATTCTCACCAGAGGATGTAAAAATCAAACAGTTAGTTCATTATATTTTAAAGTATTATCACATTTAATAAATCTCATAATTTATAATGCCCCCACGGTAGTGTATTTATATCATCCTCCATTAAATATCTTTTATTATAATGAGGTAGTAAAGCTACTTCAATTTGTTTTATAGTGTATAATGTATGCAAATAACTCCTAATTGAGTATTGTGTCTCAACACGAATATTTCTATTTTTAAGACAATCTAAATAATTTTGATGAGTTAATTGTTTAGTTACCGAGGATTCAGTTCCCTTAGCTTTTGTTATAATGTTTTCATTATCTAATTCTAATGAATACATTTTCGCACCTAAACCAACAAACGATTTTAAGGGTACACCTTTTGTTTCATCTAGCAAGCCTAAACTTTTATGATTTTGGGGAATAATTCCATATTTGTTATCTGGTTTATAATCACCAGTATCAAAATAATCCTGTTTACCACGAAAAAGCTTCTTGTATGCATCTTTATTTGTTTCAATATAAATAACAAAAGAATCTGTGTCATTATAACATAATCGACAATTTGGAATAATTGTTTTAATTTTATTATAATTAAAATTATACATGTGCACTTTTGAGATTTCCAAAATTTAAGATCCAATAAAAATAGGTTTATCCATACATATTGGATTTCTCGATAATTCTATGCCTAAAGTAGTGTCATCAAAAATGACATTTCTTGTAAAATTAGGACGGGATATATATGAAGCAGCTCCATATCTGCCCTGCCAACGACGCGTAATTTTAACATCTCGCATTTTTCTAACATCCATTAAAAATCTTCCAAACAATAAATTCACCGTGAATTTAAACATTTTTTTTTCAAACTCGCTTGTAGCTCTCTGCCTTAATTTCGTATTCATTTCAACGTACCGGCCAAGAAAACCCCAGATGACGTAAGGCAATGTACTTCTGCGTGCTCTCCATTCAGAACTACTGACGGCATTATCCACATGAATCACCACACTCCCCCTACTGATCCCTCTTTGTCGCTTTCATGCATGGGGTACAGCGTTGCTAGCACCTGTGCTGCATGTTGTCCACGAAACGTTGGCAATTGCTGTTGTAAAAACTCATTAAAAGCCGCAAAATCCATGCGAAACACTGTGACAAGCAAGTCCGCGTGTGTGTAACGCCGATACAACGGTACAGACTCGCACACACGATCGATAGAACTTCGCAATATCTGCAAATCACTTTCCCCACCCTGCAGCCATGGGCAATGTACTTGCTTTTCGCGCAGGCGAATCACACGGTGACGTCTCTCCGTCAATAGAAACAACTCCCGTAGGCCTGCCCGTGCCTCCTTCGCCGCACCCTAGCTTAGACGCGACTGTAGGTACTCACGGAAATAAGTTTCAAAAATTTGTATTATGATGGCGTTGGTAATCTTTCCCCCATGCGTTTCGCGCAGCCTTAGGCAGTCCACTATGTGAGCTCCGCTGGGTGGGGGCCGCTGCACAGCTTGCGAAGGAACGCGCGGCCACACAAACTCAATGTCCCTCAGAGCTAAAAACCTTTGACGAGTCTCGGCCCTCGCTCCCATTCCCCTCGTCTTCGTCGTCTCGTCCCACCAAATCTAAAATGTCTATTAGACCTTTCTGCGAGTGGGGATTCACTTGCGTCCACGCACGCACATGTAAACTGTTCAGGAGGGGACGTACATTTACTAATCCATGTATCTGCCTAATATTCAGAAAATCTTTTACCACGTGCACTGGCCGCCAGAGTGTATTGCTGTAGGGGTCTACGTAAAATCGCGCGGTCGTCGTAGCAACGGCTGGAATAGTGGCATCGCGCACCACGTTTCGCACTTACGGAAGCGAAGTTCACGTAATCGTGGTCGCCGCGCGCCTCTGTCGCTTCACGAACTGACGTTATGGCGTAGTAGCGCTGTCGTGCCGCCTCCTCGTTCATCAGCAGCAGCGGCAGCAGTCGGCACACAGAGACACGTCGCTACCGCAGTGATGGCGCCGGTGTAATTCGAGGCGCATTATATAGGGAAAATTCCTACCTCCCTTCCACACCCTCGCACCACGCCGCCTCGCTTTAACAAACGCTCACACCTTTGCGAGAGGTAGGCTACCCCTTCGTGACAACGCCTTCGCCGATGTGGCTTCAAAAATTGGCGTTCGTCTTGGCGGGATTCGATCCTGCAATCTTTGGTTCACGAGGCGAACACCTTGACCGTTGCGCCATTGCGCCGAATGCATCAATGAGATACCCATCCAACAGCTCGGTGTCTTTCAACCGGCTTCCTACCCACCCTGGCGCGCTCTAGGTGCAGTGAGGAGACATTGCAGTGTGCACCGCGCGTACTCTAGCGGTCGGGAATGGAACTCAGAGGAAGTGGAGGTATATACAAGGAATAATAAAACACATTAAAGTAGAAATATGCGCGTGTATTATTACATTTTTTTTACAAAGTCATTGTCATTCCAGTATTGTTTAAAGGAAATTGTCGGGTATTCCTCGCCAAGTCAATCACTACTCCGTATTCTTGTAGAAAATCTATCCCTAAGATTGGTGGATACAACTCCTTTGGTATTATACACATATATATCTTCATGCCGATCGTCAATTGCAATAGAACCTGACGACAAATGGGTCGCGATTTCTTATTCGCCCCCACTATGTATGATTTAGGCATAGGGAATTGAGGCATAGATTGATTTGATCTAGAGATTTCATTAAGTAAATCTTCCACAATTACAGAACAAGTGCATCAACTATTGCTAAGATATTTTTCTTCTCGCATATCATGGGCTATGTACGTCTTATAGCGTTGGTACACGTGAATGGTGTTTTTTTTCGTTCTTGATGCTCATGCAAAAATGTCATGGACTGTATGGTCACCTCTTCTACTTCCATAAATTCTTGGTTTGCTTCGTGGCGACCATACGAGACAAACCTTGTTAGTTTAACTCTTGAATAAAAGGAATGTACTCTTTTGAAGATGGTCTTGATTCATCCTGATCCGGTTTGTTTTCCTTTTGTGGCGTTGTATTGTCATTACTGCTGGTTGGTAATGATCAGGCTTGTATATTTTCGCTGGGGTCGAAATATCCTCATTTTCTCATGTTGATTCTTGTCTCTTGCCCTTTTGCTTGCTGTTTCCGTATTCTGTTGAAACCTGCTGTTTGCATGAAGGCTGTGGCTGATGTAGTCGTCCGCTTCGTTCTGTTAAACTTGCTAGCTGACTTCGGTAATACTTCATTATGTCTGTGACAGGGACTATGCGTGATTGATTATCAAAGTGTTTTTTCACTTCAAGGAGTATGCCATGAAGTACACTCTTCGGTACTATCAACTAGATTAAGGTTCCTGATCTAGCTGTTTCCCACAACCCCGTATACAAAACCTGAGATTCAATAACACGAGCGTGCACCGTCTGGATTGCTTCAGCAATCTCCTCTAGCTGTATTAAGGCCTCAATAATGTAGTTCTAAGAACTATCAGGTTGATGTCAACGGCAGGTACAGCTGTCGTATGCGAGTTTACCTGGTCGGCGACCGCAGCCATATGGCGATCAAAATCATTGAGCTTGGATTGGAGGATTCTGAGGGTTTGACGTGTGGTGTTAGATTGGCTCATCAGCTCTGTCGTCATAGTAGACTCAACTGTTTTGACCATTTGGATGGTCCCATCAGTGGCTCGAACTAGGTGATCGGTTGCCAGTGTAAGGTTGGACGTCTGGGACTCTGTGGCAACCCCGAAGAGGCCTCTGTAGAATTCACCGATGAACGGGAGCAATGATCTTGTGTCGCTCTGGTAGAGCGGGTCATCTGCTAATATATCAGGGATCTTGCTGGACGTCAAATCACTGCCGCTGTTCCCTTTACTTGCAGGAACATTATGTGGAGTGAGCGATGCGGACAGTTCCCGGATAACTTCTTCCAAACACGCGTTGGCCCGGGTTAAAATGGTGGGTGACTCTGAGAGGCTATTTGCCACCAGGGTACTCAAATGGTAAACCAGGGTCTTACGTAAACCGTCCATTTCCTGAGTCTCATTACGTTCTTAGTCATAGCCGTATATTTGGTTTAGGGGATGCAGTACTCGAGTGAAATCTGGCGTTCTGCAACTTAGCTTCTTCAGGTTCACTACCACAGGAAGGATGACTGATGATCAATAAAACACACAGAGAAGTATAACGTCTTTTAATTTAGACCCAAGGCTCTGTACAGGCCAGATATGGCCGAAAGATGTTAACACGATGAAGTCTAGTGAGCTTATGCTGCTTTCTGCTCTGAGCTTTGCGTTTATATAGGACAATTTAGAGATAGTGATTTACATTTTAAACATGTTTTCATCATACATCTGGAAGGTTCCTTCGGTATGTGATTACACTTGACGTGTTTACATTGTACATCCGGAAGGTTCCTTCGATGGAAAGAAAATGAGAGATTACATCAACACATTAGTAATTCTGTGGAAGGTTTCTATAGTGGAAATATATACATTATTTTGTAAACAGATAACAGCGCCCGGTTGTAGGGGCGGCGGTGCTTGGTGGAAGGTTTTCTATGGAGTCTTCTGTGGTGCTTTCCGTTGACGTCAGAGTGGGTGCATGACATAATTCTCGTGACGGTTGGGTGCCGATGCCAAGGGCGCTTACCTTCCATTTTTCTGCGAGGAACCCCTTGTGCATGATCATCAGCATGCAAATTGAGTCTCCTTCCTGTAGACTTACTGATTACACCATTTTGCAAACAATTCTTCGTCATTCCGAGGAAAACGATGTCTCTTACTTAACATGATCATTGCAATCCTTTACGACGCATTTTTCTTCTTCAAAATAGTAGCCAGATTTTTAATATGTTAATGTACCACGAGAACCAAAAATACGTGTACCACCAGATGAAAACAAACACAATCAGAACACGCACGTGCTCGCCGAGAAAAGAAACAAATGGACAGCGTGGAATGCCTCCTTTGAAAATATTTCCACAGACTTCCTATCTTTCATGGAGTGTACGATTATCACGCTTGTAGCGCTCCCGGTGGCTGCGGTAGTAGTTTGCTCGTCCACGTTCCCCTATAAGAGTGAACCATCTATGTTTGTCTATGACTACAGCCTTTAATTTCATCATTATTCTCGTGTGATTCCCCTAGAAAAATTAAATCTTCATTTCTTCCTTTCTTTAATTCAACAGCGCCAACTGTAGGTAGACGACTGGACACAGGAAAAACAGTGGCAGTAGATGCAACGTTAACATGATCAGAATCATCGTCGGAAGACATCCAAATCAGACACGTCTCAATTCATAAGATGTTCCAAAATTTGTGAACAATCTTTTTCTGTATGAAAAATCTCCTTACCACGCATTTTGGTGCAAAAGTCGTAATTCGGAAATTATTCAATAATTAAAAATATCAAAATAATCCAAAATGCTACACATTAAATATCCAGGAGCAATAAGCTATTTGACTTTCAGTGAACCTAATACAAATATTAACCTTACTAGTTTTGAGACCTGGTGGTTACATTTGTGTACATAAACTTTCGGCGCAATTGTGACTTATACTGAACTGTCTTTCTCGAACTGTTTTATACAGATAGTTCGAAGAGACTTCCTAGAACTCATATCTATAATCTAGCAATTCAAAGGTAATGAATTACATGAAAAAGTACGAATAATTCGATCAGTGTGTTGCACGTTCATGCAACAAAGACTAGCAAGACAGCTTTAACAATAACTACCACAAAACAAATCGTATAAACTAAAAGTGTCTGAATTGTTACGAAATTTAGTCTCCAGCTACGACTTAAAGAAAACCATGTAGTTTTTAAGTTTTTAAAGTGGCATGAAATTGATTATACACTGGTGGTACAAAATCCGTCAAACTCGTTAAATCTTTTTTCTTTTCTACACATATTGCGTGTCCATTGGGGTACAGTAAATCAAGAAAAGTAATTTCCTTCGTTCAACGTTTTGCAACATTTGCAACATTTACCCAGTCAGCTGGTGAGAAAATATTGGGATGGAATTTTTTATTTTTTTTCGGTTAGACCGAAGTCTTGGTCTCAGGCCAAGTAAAAATGACCACTAACTAAAACTGTGGTGAATTACATCTGGAGAAAAATGTGGATGAGCTGTAATGTACTGAAACAATAGGACCATTTTAACCCTTGACTGCCCGAATTTTTTTTTTTTTTTCAAAAAAATATTTTTTTCTGTTGCATGTCAATGAGAAACATATATCATTAAAGGAAAAAAAATAATTTATTGAAAATCTTTGTAACTTTTCTCAAAAAACCCTGTGTCCATATGGACACGCTGGGCAGTTACGGAGTCATTTTGTACAAAAATCTGACACATGCTTGAAATGTTTTTTGGGAAATAAAATGAACAATAAATGTTAAAAAATAGACTAATACAAAACATTTAAAAATAAAAAACACAATAAAGTTATTTGAAAAATTTAAATGTACTGCTTTCATTCGGGTGTGTGATAGACTTCAAAACATTCAAAGCATAAACCTACATCACATATGCACACTTCGTGCGCACTGCGGATGTTTTGTTTGAACAATGGATTCCCTTGCATCTCCTCTTCTTTTCAATTTTTTTAATGTAATGCTTATAACCATCGAATCTAATCTCTTCTGGAACACTGGCTTTGTAGGTGCTAAGAGGGCCGGTTGATGGTCTTCCCGTGCCTTTTATTGGATTCATGTATCTTGTTAAATAAACTTGAACAATATGCCGCCTGAATTCAAGCTGTGTCATTTCCCCCCCCCCTTCTTTTTTCAATTGCCAAGCATTGTGAATTGATACATCAATTAGCCACGACAGCAAAGCCCAGTACCATTTCTTGTTTCGAATATTTATTCCATGCATGGCAACGTTCTCATCCATCCGGTCTACACCACCCATGTATCTGTTATATTCTGCTATTGTATGAGGCCGTTGAATTTGGATCGCCTTTTTCTCCTTTGCTGAATATCGCTTTACTAAGGATACAGGCTCAACACCAGCACACGTTGATGCTATAGCGACAACGGAGTTGTCAACCCACTTCGTGACAATTATTCCGTCGTCTTTGCAGATAGAATGCGCAAAATGTCCCCTTTTCTCTTTTTGTAGAATTTTTTTCGAAAGAAGAGGACAGCTTTTAGGTATTCTCTTATCGTTCCTGTCCCTCCATATCCTTCCTCACGTAAAAAAGACAGAAGGTTCAAACCGGTAAAAAGATTGTCGAAAAAAAAGTGAAAGGACAACTTTTTCACATTCGTGTTGAAATCATTCGTGTGGAAAACCAAAATCTCTAAAACTATTTTTAAAAATATGTATTTGTACGTTAAAGTTTCTATATGTATTTCATGTAATTCAACTTCAATTAAAATAAAAATAATGTATTAAAACAAACTTACTCCACGTCGACGTCCATGATTTTTGATCATTTGAATGAGTGGTGAAGCTGCTTTACCGAATTCTTTATCATATACGCTGTTTGAATTTGTTGCTTTTCCTTGGTAGAAAGAGAAGTTTGCAAGGTAGCCAGAAACCGTGCATAAACACCAGGCTTTGTAGCCGAATCTGATCGGCTTCCCACGAATGAATTGCGCACACGAGTGCCTTCCGAAGTACTTGATCATGGATTCATCATATGAAAGTTGTTGCTTGGGTATAAAATATTGAATGCATTTTCGCCTTATACTTTCTATCACAGGTCGAATTTTCCACATTTTATCATTTACATCTAATTTGTTGTTATCATTGCAGTGAAGAAACCTGAGGATTATTTCAAAACGGTTTCTCCTCATGGCATTACAAACAAATTCATTTCTCGTGTCTGGGCTGGAATCCCAGTACAGTCGCTTGTTTGGTACAGTGTTGTAACTACTTTGAATCAGAATGCCGATAAAGCATCGTATTTCTTCAAAAGTAATTTTAGGATTTGGACAATTTTAAAAACTGCATATTTGTTGGACTCGTCAACTAATAGTTGTACGAGTTCATCATCAAAAAACATCTCAAAAAGTTGAACTGGACTTTGATCCCAATGTTTATTATCTTCATTGCGTAGTGTGGCTAAATTTGAAGAAAGTTCCCCACTGATCCAATGTTGCTTATTCCTACTCAGGTAGTCAAAATTCCTTAGTTCAGTTTCAATTTCTTTGTCAACTAATCTCACTTCCGCTTCAGCACAAAGTTGTCGGGCATTTAAATTATCTGGATTACCTCCATCTTCATCTCCCGAATCATCGTCCGTTAGAACTGTTGGGTCTGGTGGTGCAATGTACACTATATCGGTTTCCATATGGACACGCTGAAATATTTTTCATTATACTGGAAAACCAAAATCTCTAAAACTATTTTTAAAAATATGTATTTGTACGTTAAAGTTTCTATATGTATTTCATGTAATTCAACTTCAATTAAAATAAAAATAATGTATTAAAACAAACTTACTCCACGTCGACGTCCATGATTTTTGAGCATAAAAAATTCTCTGAATTTCAGGAAGCGATTACGGCGAACTGGCCTGCGATAGACAGTTCCAACAACAATGAGCGTGCAGACTGAACTTTCTATTATATGCCATGCGATTGCCAACTTCATCACAACAAATGTACCCTCTACAGAAAATGATTAAATGTTGGTAATGCGTGTCCATATGGACACGCTGGGCATTTGAGAGTTAAATAGTCGCGTCACGGAGGAAACCTCCGGGTTCAGAAATTGGACACAAACAAAACATTTAATGAGTCAAAAATGTTTTAATTGATATAGTTTTTAATACACATTAATCTATTGTTCAGTTTTACATAAATATAAGTTATAAACACAAATATTTTAATTATATGAGGGATTTTTCTGAAATTGAACATAATGAAACGCCTGTACTTGGAACATCTGAATGTGGTGTGATTTTTTTTCAATC
Source organism: Acheta domesticus (assembly GCA_031308135.1). NCBI lineage: Eukaryota > Metazoa > Arthropoda > Insecta > Orthoptera > Gryllidae > Acheta > Acheta domesticus. The sequence continues at coordinate 180,399,241 of JAHLJT010004567.1, forward strand.
TAAGCTTGTTTTCAGCCTTTGAGAGATTACTCGCAGCTTGTGATTTTGGGACACGCGGTGGTTCAGAGATGTCTGCCGGTTGATACATTTTTTAATGAAATTCATGGGAGTTTGGATTTAGCAACAAGCACGGCTTTTATTTCAACCAGATTAATGAGTCCCGCGTTCCTTTTACGACTCCAGTTTGATCGGTCTTCGTGTATCCACTGATTTGTTACTATTTTCTCTAGCAATGAATCAGGAAAAAAGATATTCCAGACACCAGCTACTGTTTTCACATTGCGTGCTTGACCTTTCACCCCTGGTAAACGTAAGACAATATTATGGCGAGGTGGACGAAGGTTTTGAGGCGGTTTACACATAGGCCACAAGTTTTCTTTAATCTTTTCCTGTCAATCAAGAGAATAATTTTTTTCGTAATGAAGCAAGCAGGACCCCATTTCTTGGTGTCCACGGGATGCATTCCTTTCACTCCACACGTATATAGTGGCCTGATTGGAAGACATGTCATGGACACCTAGACAGTAGGTCCACAACTGTCTATTTATAGTAGCATATTCCTGTTGTCAGAACTGGAGTTGCAAGAGTTTGCATTAAATCGAAAGCAATTACTGCAGTGTCTTCTGCTCGTTTTGCTTCTTCTGCGTCCCTATTCATATTTGCCCTTGCATTTTCTACTTTTAAGATTATTTTCCTTGTTAGTGTTCCATTATATCTGCTCGTCAGTATTATCACTAGCATCAAATTTTACATTAAAAGATCACATTTCAGGAATCACATATAGGTGGATGGAAAGAGAGATTATATTTTCAAGAATTTTTAATACAAAATTTAAAGTACGAGCCTGGGTCACAACTTCCCTTTTTGTATTCCCAAGCTGAGGTCAGGAGGCAGATATTTCCGTTGCATGTTATCTTTTCTTGAGTAGATTGAGAAGATGGAAAACGTTTTATGAAATTCTCAACTTCATTAGATTTTTCTGTACTGGTTTTGTTTTTACAAGGAAACTTTCCCCTCCTATAAATAGATGGAGACTGTTCAACAGTTTTGTTTTGAAGAACCCTTGTAACTACCATTCGAAATTTGCAAATTATGCCTTCTTCATCGTGTAAAAATACATTCGTGTTCTTTGTCGTCTTGAATCACTAGTGTGAGCATATTGGCGCAACTTAGGAACAAACTGCACCATAAAAAAATATATGCAGACCGAATGTTAAAACTTCCTAAATTGTAGAAAACCTCGAATACTTTTTGCTCGTGCTGGTCTGAAAATTCTTGTAACACTCGTTGTTACAAGGACACGATCCAATCTTGGGAATCTTCTTTGGTACGAAGTTGCCTTTTGCATTTAGTATCATCTAGCTCATAAATTTCCTCGTCGGTTCTGACTACGACGGTAGGATCAGGTACGCTTTGAGACGTTGATGGAACGTCTCTACTATCACCCATTTCATAAGTTGGGGATTTGAGGCCATCTGGTCTAGCATGCCATGACACGAGAACTAACTCTGTAGTGTCTGAGATGGGAGTGGAGAATACTGTCTCAACACTCATAGGAGTATCATCCGTGCTGGAGGTTTGGGACTGAACTTGCGGTTGAGGCATCGCTTCATCAGGCTTCATAGAGCCTGAGTCATCACCAGACACAATACGACAATTGAAATGAGAGATCCAAACACTCTCTTCATAATCTTCAACTTCCTCACCTTCGCTGTTAATGTACGTGTAAACATTGATCTTTTCTGCAGCTGTATCATCTGCGTACTTCCAGGTCGTCATCTCTATAGGTGCTTCAGGACTTTTCAAATATACGTCTTGATCTTGAACAATGTCTCGTAGTCCTAAACATGTATTGGGTTGTGGCTCTAGAATTTGTCTACTATCCATAAATTCATCTAAAGTTGTTTCTTTGTTTAAGATTTTCTTTCTCAAAGTTTCTAAATCAATTATATCTTCATCATCACTGAAATCATCTTCTTCATCACTATAGTCATAATCAAAAGAGTTGTTTCCAGTCCAAGATTGTGTTTCAAATCTGTCAGATACTTCGTTTACAGCATCAACGTAAAGTTTACATATATACATTTACATATTCTTCGCCCTTGGCTCGCGTTTCTTTACGAATGTTCCGTTTCCGGATGTTCTAAAAAATATTTCAACTTTTTTCAACAGGTCGAGAAACAAAATGTGTTGCATTATATATTAGCTTCCTTCGTATATGTCCTCCTTACAGTAGCAATTTTCAATAAACTTCAACTTAACGCGAAGCAACATGATTTATTTCTTAAATACTCAGGCATCCAGTGTTCCCATTTATTAACCCAGATTAGGCTGAATTATTTTTCTCTACTTTTTCAAAATATTTGCTGTATATTACTAAAATAGGATCCATAGAATCATGTTCAAAACAGATTTGTCATCTCTTTTTATATTTGGAGAAATGAGCCGTCCTTCCAGAAGGACGTCAGCTTAATACATCTACATACATAATTACACTGTACTGATGTAAACAAATTATCGAAATATTGCAAGGCAGTTGATATAGAGAGTCTGCGTAAGTCATGACTACACCATATCCCAGTCCTTTATCTGAATAGTTTTCTGGCAATGTTCCAGCACCTTGATATGGCTCCAACCATGATAAATACCCACTACTAGGACCTCCGTACCAAAACTTAAATCCATATCTAATAGGTTTGCCACGGATAAATTGTTTTGTGCCATGACGTCCAAAATATGGCACTATGCTTTCATCAACAGTGATCTTGCACGTGAGGTACTAAATTTTTACATTTTTCCTTTATTGCCACCAGAAGTGGTCGCACTTTAGCATATTTATCATTTTTGTCTAATTTATCATTATTGCAAACATGTAAATTTGACAATGTATTTTAAGCTGTCTCAAGACATTGCTTCACTCACCAGGATGTTGTGAACATCTGGTGACGTTTCCCAATACATGTCTTTTCTGGGTAGATCTGTGTAACAGTATGGCCACGAAACATTTCATTTCGGCCTCAACAATCTCCAAGTGTATTTCATTTTGCGGCATTCTGGTTGGTGTACACAACCATTAAGTGAACAAACTCTTCAAAAAATATGTCAAAATATTCTAGAGGTATTCTCTCTCTCTCTGTTCTTTATTTACCGTATGTCTTGGGGGCCAGGGAAGTAGATAGCATTGACAGTTGTTGATTTCTCCAATCGGATGAAGGCTGTGAAGTAGTATTTGATCTTTTCATTAGTGGAACAGCAGCTAGATGAACTCATTTTCCTTTTATTTTGCTAGGAGATGAAACCGAAGGCTCAGATGTTTCAGGAATTGGTTCATTTTCCAGTGTTCGGGATGTTGATGGGAGCTGGGAGCTCCAGGATTCTCCTCAGGAGAAAATAGTAATTTTTATCATCTTCAGAGTCAGTTGGTTCACTGCTGCTGCTACATATTAGTAAGTCATCATTCAATAAATCTACAGGTTGCACGTGTTCCCTAAATTGTAGAATCTAAGGTGGAACACGAGGCTTGTTCTGATATGGCAACCGTACTCTGGTATAACAAAGCACAAGACTAGTGGCATTATCCACTGAAGTAACCTTGTTTTGTCTGTCAGTGGATTCGGATGTTGTTGCAGAAGACACAAGATTTGCAACTCCAAAAATAATAAACATTGCTAGAATACGGAGCATGCATTTCAGTATGTTCAGGTTAAGGTTCTGTTCGCCTCATGCCCAGTGTAACTTTATTGCTTACCTTTAACATGTTTTGCTTTGCATCATCTACATGATTCTACGCTAATTGCAGTATCATTTTCCCTCTCGACAGTGACTCATAAAACACATTAAACCCAGCCCTGCTACTTTCTGTTCAACAGTATTACATTTCCCTGTCAGCTAATCTCAATATCAGTGTTACACCGTTACCAGCAATGTGCATTGTGTGGGACGTACTGTTCCGAGAAGAGCACAGAATATACATTGAGTCAGAGGCAAATGAGTTTGTCTAGAGAGTATTATATGCCACTGCACGAAATTGGACATAACTTTATTTATAAACCATTATTTCCGACATCGTTAGTTATTACACACAATTTTTAAATTTCAATGTTTGGACCTAATGCTACTACGTGCTTTCTGCTCTTAAGGTATGTTATGTTGATTCAGTTACTATAGAATTTCAAAGAGAATATTTAAGTCGAATATCATAATTTGTCTGCAATATAAATATCACAAATTGCCTGTGAGAATTTAACTCCTCCTTCCTCAGGCATTAGACCTGTTGGTCTGTTGCAACTCTTTGATCATTTCATCTCCTTTTGGGTCTAGCAATGCTTCTTTTTCCTCGGGGGGAGGGCGTAGAAAAGGAGTTGCGTAGGTAAACGATTATTTTCCATCCTTGGTACATGGTCGTTCCATTTCTCTCTATATTCTGCGATACTGACGTTTAGGTTGAAAATTCCAAGTTTCTCCCGTATGGTCTCGTTTTTTAATAGATCTCTGCTTCTCACTCCTAGGATCGACCTTAAAAATCTCATTTCAGCAGCCTGTACTCTGCTATAGGTTTTTGAATTTATAACCCAGTTTTCACTTCCATATAGGCCACAAGACACTGCCATAACTTTGTAAAATGTTAGGATTGTGTCTTTTCGTACTTTACCTCTAAGGGTCCTTTTAATGGTGTCACACATTAAGTTGAATCTCTCGATCTTTTTTTCAATATCAACTTCTCCGAGGTATGACAATTCACATCATAGAAATTTAAAAGTATTTACTTGTTCAAATATCCTATATTCTAAAACGAGCTTACATCTTACGGAATGAGAACCTTGGAAAGCCATGGACTTGGTTTTGCTGAAAAATATATGAAAATTGTATAGCTTTGTTGTCTTGTACAATTCATACAGGGCTCTCTGCAGATTGTCATTATCAGCCACTAAAACCTGGTCGTCTTCAAACAAAAGGGTCTGGTCGTCTTTAGAAATACCTGGTCGTCTTCAAAAAATAAAATTTGTTCCTTTGAAGTTGTCTTCAGTATTCAGAGGCAATTTCGATTACTTGAAGGAGCTTATGCCATTCTAATTGAATGTCCGTACTTGTAGGTCCTCTCCATATAGAGATATATGCGTGCTTGGAAAAGTTTTCTAATACTTGTTCTTCAAGTAGATTAATTTTCCGTACTGTTTCGTTTACATCTTTATTTCTGTGTATTGGCCCATCTAGTTGGCAGAACAAGTTTCCCTCTTACTAAAAAAAATGATCAAAACCTATATCCATTCCACGTTAACATCCTCAAATAATTTCCCATCTTCTCATTTGCTATAATCTATTATTGAACTGCTTCTTCGGGATCTCCAGGTAAATTTGTGGATCTCTTTATGTCGGAAGGTTGTGTTTTTCACTCGCAATGAATTGAAGTTTATAAAATCTCGTAACATCTTCCCGTTCTGATTAATTAATTCTTCTCCATTTGTGCCAATTAATTTGGAGAATTTAACATAATATATAATATATAGAATTATGTACAAAATTCTCACAGGTACAAATTGTGATATTTAATCCAGGACTTCTTGAAGACAAATTATGATATTCAACATAAAAAATTCTCTTTGAAATTGTATAGTAACTGAATGAACAAAATATATCTTTGAAAATGTGTAGAAACTTAATGATATATGGTTGAATTAGTTCACCCTATTTTCAAAATATCAAATGAAGGTCAACATTAATTTTCAACCAAACAAAATTTCTGTACAATTGAATAAGTCTTTAATGGAAATTATAACGAAAGCTTACACTTCGTTAGAAGAGCTGAAGTCGTCTTTAGTTTAACAACAGCGATGTCCCCGCTTGGCTTTTAATTACAAAGACAGTACACTGTTCTTCAAAAGTAGTTAATATTAAACGCGCTGTAATACATTCAACTTTATATTGTTTATGAACTTAAAATTATTGATCACCAATTGTACTGTATTCGTTCGATGGAGATAGATTTAAAATAAAATCGAACGTGAATGAAAACGTACGTATTCTCAACTTCACGGTTTTTAAATCAAACACAATTTCTTAATACTTGAATAAGTTTCTCAGAATAATTATAACAAAACACTTACACTTTGTTGGAAGAGCTGATGAGGTCGCCTTTTGTTTTAAGCACAGCCGTATACTCACGTGGCATTTAATTTCGAATACACACAATGCACTAGCCTCTAAAGTAGTAAATAATAAACCTGTTGTAATACATTCATCTTTATATTGTTCATAATGTTGCTATTATTGATCATGAATTGTACTAGGTCTGTTCGATGGAGATAGATTATAAGTCGAATCGAACATGAAAGCTAACGGTATTGTTCCAACCTCCACGATTCCTTATGCGTGGTCTGACTGACGGTTACAGAGAAGCTCCCGGCCCTTCGCGGAAGGAGGTGCCAACCGTTGGAATGTTAAGCGGTTCCAACACTGCGCAAGGGACATTTTTCTATTGGCTTTACCAGTCTTGATTCCGCTTGGGAAGGAATACATTTTCGTTTCCTTTCATGTGAAAGTGCCATTCCATCAGACCCTTTTCCTGTGTAAATATATGCATTAACAGGTACACACTGTTTCTCGTGTTAGTCAAATATTTTTAGTCAGTATTTTGCAGGCTTCTTCCGCTTGTAAACACGGAATTTGCAGTGTCCACGAAACGATACTAGCATCTCATCAAAACAAACTGAAGGACCGAGTGATAGGCAGGCTTGTGAATTTTCTAAAAACTTATTGAAAAAGTCTGTAATAACAGCAGTCCTTTTTTTCTCTCGGGCCGATCATCAGCATTATCAAATCGAATTGCTGACAGTAGAAACAGAAATCTATTTCTGGACATAATAAAATGAAATATATTTCTGCCTGTGCCGTCAGTTGCGAATAAGCTGTCAATATTTTTGTTCCCAGATTTGAAAATTGCCGTGAATACCAAAAGTCCTATGAAGCCTTTGAACTCAAAACAAGATCATGAAGACAAGATAAATACTTTGAAGTAAATTTCTGCCTCATTTGAACAGTTTTTGCATTATTTCTAGCAATTTCATATCTTCACAGAAAAGCAATTTCCAAGTACATTCAATATTAGGATTATTACCTAAATTTTTGGCCTTTTGACGCACTCCAGGAAGTTACAGCATGATGTTACGCTGACGAGTGCGAGTGTTTTGAGGTGGTTTCGACCACTTGAAAGTTTTATTTTTGCCATAAAAAAACTTAAGTTGAAGAAATATCTTCTCTTCTATCGTATAAATCATTACAGATTCACTCTTCTCCGAATCCAGCTATAATGGTTGACGTTAGGGTGTTGATGGCTGTATCGATTTCGATTGGATTATTGAAAAAGCTTGGGGTGGGGAGGTGGGTGTTTAAGTGATTTTGAAAGAGGGGCCAGAAGATGGGGCCATGGAATAATGTGGTTGGTTTGGGAGTGAGTACCGGCGAAGCTTTGTTGGAAATTAGGACAGGTGAGTGATCGGAGGTAGTTACGGGAATGGGTTGTTGGAAAATTCGGTTATGAATATTGTTGGTCAGTATTATGTCCAGAATGTCTGGGGGTATTCGGGGATTGTAAGGGAAATGCGTGGGTTAAAAAAAGGAATTGCGTGGGCAGCAATATTAATGTTATTTGCGTGGCAAAAATTAAGAAGCTGGGCTCCGTTTGAAGTGGTTGAGCGGCAGCCCCACGATTGGTGTTTGGAGTTCCAATCACCTATGGAAATAGTAGAGGTGGGCACTGCAGATAAGTTATAAATGTGTGGGGTTAATCGGGATATTGGGTGGTTTATATAAAGCGATTATGGTTATGGGCGGGCCTGAACTTTGGGGGGAGCAATTGCTGCGTTTTCTTGCCCTGTGGTGATGAATGTGGGTAGTGGTTAATGGATTTTTTGATGAGGATGGCGACACCGCCTGAACCTTTGTTGGAAGGTCTGATCGGTATTTGGAAAAGTCGGGAATGGAAAATTTTGAGTTGGAAAGGAAGTGGGTTTCGGTTATTACGGCTATTTCAATAGAATATTCGGCAAGGAGGTGGGCTAGGTAAAGTTTCTTTTTGATAATGCCGTTGGCGTTCCAATTGAGTAGGTTGAAATTCTGGTAATTAATAGGAGCCATTGCTCAAAAAGGGAGTAAGTGTGGACAAAATTATATTTTGTATTAGGGGATCAGGGAAGAGTATCTGGTTGACAACATCGACTACAAATTGATTTTGGATTTGGGCTGGGGATAGCTCCAGAAGGGCTAGCGAGGAGTTGGAAGAGGAGGGACATTTTTGAGGTTGAGGGGAGGGGTGAGGGAATAGTTGATGGGGTAGTGTTTGAGGGTGGGAGTAGGGATGTATATTATTTATGTGGGGTTTGGCTGGTTGGGAAGATTGGGCGGGGTATCCTCCTTGAAGATATGGGTGGGCGAGATATGACGAAGGCTAGTTGCTTTTGCTGAAAAAAAGTACAATTTCTCTCAGCTGCTCTATGCTTTCCTTTACAGTTCGCACAAATAAGTTCACCGTTGGGGGTCAGGGTACTCGTGGTAGAGAGGTGGTCTTTGCTGCACTTAACACATTTAGGATATTTGTTACAGTACTTTCTGGTGTGACCAAAGTCCTAGCAGTTTTTACATTGCACTATTTGATTTTTTCTGAGTTCTGCTTTTACGACGCAGTGTAGCAGAGTTTTAACTTGGAGAGTTTCTCAAAGTCCTCATTGTTGAGTACTTCTACAGCACAGCGGCATTGGAAATCTAGGAGCTTTGTTCAGGCGGGTGACTTTACTCGGGGTGATCTCTTTTTCAATGAGGGCATTCTTGACTTCGTCGGTAAAGGATATATGCAACCCCCTAATTATAGCACTTTTTCGCCTATCCTGTGAGTCGCTATATGTATAATATTCACGTTTCTGTACCTTTAAAAAGTTAATTGTTTCTGAAGTCTGAACTACCGAGAGTGTGTATTCCAATCACTTGAACGCGATTGGACGTAGAGAAGCTGTTTGTTCAGATTTTATTCAGTTCATTTAGGAGAGTTTTGAAGTTAGCGGGATCTATTTGTGGACAGAGATAGGGGGAGGCTTTGGTTCTGACTGGAGTGGTTGATTGGGGGGTTCTTAACTCTCTGCGGCGTCGCTGAGGTCTGCTAAAGGAGCAAACCTATTAGACTATAACACTGAGTTCTGGTAATGATCGGAGCTTACTTGTTCCACAGGCTTTCTTTTTGAGAAGTTAACGTCATTGGAGGTATAATTGGACTGGTAGTTTTACTGCGGCGCCTGGAAGTGCGAATGCGTAGTGAACTTATTAGTGTCGGCGGGTACAAATACTTGCGGTAGTCCTTGCCACTATTGGTGGCTTACATGTGGGGTCTGCGGCGAAGGTGGCTGTTGTTGAAAGATTTGCTGAGGGTCAGGGGTTCCGGGCAGCCACTGATTGCGCCCGTTGATGGTGTTCAGCGCCCCTGAGATCGCCTCAGCGAGCGATGAATGCTGCATATCCATTCCAGTTCAGCCCGATGGTGTTATTGCTTGCCTGCCCCTTTGGTGGGGCTTTTCAAGCCGTTTTGTGTTCTTCGAGCGGCAGTGCGACCCCTCTCCCCCGTACGGGGACGGAGATCGGGGGTCAGGGTGTAGGGAGAAAGACGGGCTATTTTATTGGGGGTGCCTGTGCAATGGGGAAAAAGGGGAGGATGAAGGAAGTGGGAGGGATGGGTTAGATGGGGGGAGGAAGGAAGGAATGGGGTTGGGGAGGGGATATGTGGAGATTTGCAGTGTAGTTCTACATCACATTGTTCGTGGTTGTCATGTCAGTTGTGTAGTTTCTTAGTTTCGTGATTCGTGTTTGTTTCATATCGTTGCATGTCTTTGTCAACGTTGTGTCTGTCAGAGCGCCCTCTGGCTCAGGTGATGGGAGGGGGAAGTTGAAGTATATCTTAGCTGATGTTTGGTCGTATGGCGTGGTGGATTTTGAAGAATGTGGTCGAGAGATAATGAGTTTGCGGAACAGAGGGTTGTGGATGAATTTACGAATGTGGTTAGTTGCTGAATGTTGGAGGTAGGTGAATATGTGCGGTATGTTATGATTACGTCGGAGGTAGTTGAAGGATGTTTGGAGGTAGCCCTCCGATCACAAACTTGATGTGCGGCTCCTCGCTGGCCCTGTTACAGTGATACGCCACAGTAGTAAAATAGAGACCTTTGAGTCTCGGGTGCAGAGTCTGTCTTTTTGCTCTAGTCTGTCTTTAATCTTTGTATGTGCTGTCATGGTCAGGGGTTGAACTAAAAGGTCTATTCTTGTACACTTAGCGGTCATGTGATTTGATGCTGCTTGCATTAAGACTTTTGTCTTCCGTGGGATCTAGTATTGATTTGAAACCAATTTCGAATGGTTCAATTCTACCCTTAGTTGGGTTTGTAGGTCGTGGGGTCTGTGGGGGGTGGAGATGGTAGTGGGTCCGGGGTTTCAGACTCAGCATTCTCAGTATCAGGAGGTGCAATATGACCAAATGAGTTTGAACCTTCTAATGGTCTAGGTGGGTTTGCGGGTTGGGATTTTGCCCCGTTCGTTACAAGGGTGAATCCATCGCCCAGGAGGATCTTTTTGGGGGTCCTTGGGGGGATTCGGAGGAGTCATGGGGCCGTCTGCCAAACTCGTGCTGGCAGCTCAGCATTGTTGGCCTGTTTACCTGATGTGTCACTTCCAAGGTAGTGTTCAGTACCCATTGCCATATTCTTTGCCCTGTCCTTAGCTATGTTGTTGATGTATAGTTGTCATCAGGTTCGTTGTCCATTTCGTTGGAAGAGTCCGGCAGCGGCAGAAGCCGCGCCTCCTCCCAGAACCGCCTGTTACTCTCTTTTATAGCTCTTCTGAGGATGTCTCGGGATATCTTCGACAGGTCGAGCACGTGGTCAGCTGGGCTGCTCCTCTGCTCCGTCACACGTTGCTGTTTGCTTCCGCGTTGGTGTTGATCGCGGTATAGCAGTTCACAAACGATATAGTATTCACTCGGTGAGAAACGTGGGCTTATCGCTACTGATAAGCGATGAACTCGGCGAGGTCTGAACAGTACGGCGGTCGAGCGTGGAATAGTATCCAATATAACCGGATTTTTGAAAAGTCATGTGATAAATTTAGTCTGTCTGGAAATAGGATTAAGGCGGAGAGAAGATACTTTAATATACCTAAAGTGTTCTTTCATTCTCTGTTTAACTGGGCGTGTAGTTTGTCCTGTGTACTGTCATGCCTTCCTTTTCATTTCACTTTATTGCGGAATAACCATCCCAGGGTTGACCCACTCACCTGCTTCCCCGGCGTCTTCGTAGTCAGCTTGCCCGGCTGCTCCTATGATGTGGGGAGAATTCATTCATTCGTGCGTGATTCGGGTTCGTGCATACATAACATATTGAAAAGACGTGAATACTAACAAATGAGGGTTTAATTAGTTAGATTTCAAAGGGGGATCCCCGAGGCGAGCTCTCGCATTACAAGAATTAAGTATTAAATCTAATACTTAATCAAAGTTGGATCACTGCATTGTTGCCGTGGTGAGGTTCTCGGTGCGGTTGACCTGTCGCCTCCGCTGGGGGGGGGGGAGGCGTTAGGTTGCGCCAGCGGCTATAGTGGCTTCTGCTGGGCCCCCTTCGGAGGCGGCGGTAATCCGGCGCGTGCCGCGAGGTGGGGATGCGGTGCGACCTGTCTGGCGAACACGACCCAGCGGCCACGGCGGCGCCGGCAACGGTAGCGGCAGCGGTGACGGCGCGAGCCCTTCGGGGTGGTCTAGATGCGCCGGCAGCCGAGATCGGCGGCGATGACACGGTGAAGGCGGCTTGTACACACGCGCCCGCCATCAATTGGAGTTCAACTTGGCAACGTTTGTCTGACGTCGCTCGAGCAGCATGTTCGCGGCCGGAAATAGCAGCGGTGGCGACGAGGGCGCGAAGGGCCCGCGGTAATATTCGTCGCTCTGAAAATCTCGATCGTATGAGCGCCAACGCGTGAACAGGTCCAAACCCCCGCGACGGTAGCGGCCCCTCATCCCTGCGGCATGCACCAGATTCGCAGTCGTCGGTGGGCGCGCCGGTGCCGGCGCCTTCGTTGACACGCCTCCCCGCCGTTTGAAGAGATTGGCTGGCCCATACCAATTAAAGATGAAATAACCCAGACACGAGAAAATTGGATGTGTAGGAATTCTGACGGACACACGTTGTGGCAAGCGCATGTCTGGTTAGTTTCAAAACAATTCCTTTGCTCGGCCTAGAACAACAACAACAACAGAAGGACCTCTGTCCTCGCCTGCCGCTGCACACGCCCTCGTTCCCCTCGCCTGTAGCAGGTATCCCGCGATCATCCGATGTGCACCGGGTGCGGCGGCGCTGTCCGTGGGACACGGACCCGACGGTTCCGACAGATTGACCGCCCATACCAGTTAAGACTGACATGCCAGGCACGGCAATATTGATTTTTCCCAGGGGCCAGAGTTCTCACGGGCACATATGTGCGCTTGTGCTCTGGATAGTTTCAATACTTGAATTCCGAAAATAATTGGATTTCGTGGCTGCGAAGCTCGGCCCCTCGTCTTCAACACAAAGAACCCACTGTGCTCTGGCATCGAGCTTGCCCGCGCGGTCCCGCGCCGAGACGCCGTAGGCCTCCTACTGCCGGTGAAATATTATTTTGCGCCTCCTCTAAATCTCATCGTAGGCGACGGTCCCAATACATGTTAAATTACAGTTCAAACAAGGTAAACTATATACTATATTCTCTCTTTTCATAAATGGAACCTAGTCTTTCGCATTCCTTATCAGAATATTTATTGATTAGGGTCTTATAAATTCTAAATCGAAAATTTGATCTATGGCAGTGGATGCCAACTCAACTCTCTGTAACGTCACAGCAATCTGCTCGCCTGCCCCCCACACGTAGCCGCTGAGCAAAGGCAAAACCCGACGCGGCGGCGGGCGCACAATGTTTCAATGATGCTACGGATCCTGGAAAAGGTTCACTGGGAAAATCGATAATTATGTTTTAAGTGATAATATTATTTATAATGTTTACCCATGCATAAATTACGTAACGCTAAAGCGGGAGGGAGTTGTCTGAACCAACGTTACGCTACGTTACATAGGGATATGGGGTTGCGTTACAAGGGGAGGGGGTATTGAAAATACTCGAAATTTGCGTTACGTAATTTGTGGACGGGTCCTTATTATTAATAACAAGATGAAGACTTATATAATAGAACATACATTATTCCATAATTCAATGCAATATCTATCATAACCAGTACTCTAATTCCACGTCCATTCTATTAGATAACATTTTTGGAAACGACTGTTTTAACATTTTGGAGCAATATTTTATACAATGGTTTATAATATAACGAATTAATTTCTTCTGAAGCAATAATTAATGTTAACAAATAGATAAAAAATAGGTACCCGGTAGGGGTCACGTGAGAAAATTTCAACCCCAGGCTTGATTATTTTTGATGTAGAGTTTTGTTGAGAATGTAAATTCTCGAGATTTTCAGTATCTTTTCCATAAACTCCAATCTACATATTCCTTTGGTCATTCCATGATTGCAGGTTATGTCAGTTCTCATAATTTATTTTTATCGCAGATTTCTCTGTGTCGCAAAGCTACTTAAAGCATCTTTTCCCACTTTTTAACATATTGCGCTTTTTTCGAACTTACTAAACACTTCGCCATTGTTCCAATATCTACAAAAGGAAATCTTCACAAGCTGAAAGACAATTCACGGGTGTAGATCGTTTCCCACTCATGTTGCCTGACACACCAGCAAAGGCCCTCTGCCAAGGTTTTAGTTATCTGCCTCTTCCTTGCTGAGTGCGGGCCGTTATCAGCGGCAAGGGGGCACCGTTGGGTGACCTCCTTCGACTTCGACTGGCACTCCATTGAGGTCACAGACACTTCCTGTATTAATTTCGAAATACGTTCGCCGACTACGGCGAATTCTCCCTTCCACAGGGTTGTCCCAATAAGCGTAAAGTGGCCTTATTTGTCTTTCTCTAACAAAGTTCATTTGTAAAGGCCTATAAGTTTGAAGGAAGCGGATGAAGACATCAACGTGAAGGCCATTCCCGTAGGAAAAAGAACACATTACTAATCTCCAATAGTTATTTAATGTGCATTTCCAAAAAACATCCAAAACATATCTTGGCCACAAGTGCCTTGGAACTATTACATCCAAAATATCATTCCATCTACAAAAAGAAACAAAAACATTTTACAACTTAGTTGCACACTTTCCAGGCAGAGTATACTTCACATAAGATCTAGTGATAACAGCTATGCTAAACAAATTCCAAAAATCAGTATAATCAGGTTTAGAAGGATCCACCTGAGACGATGGCTGAGTAAGACCAACTACAGGAGCTAAAACTACACCCAAATCACGGGTGGCCTGAGGAACAAGCATACTATCAAATCTATAAATCCACGTTTTTCCATTATAACCCTCCGTCAACATTGTTGACTTAGCTTTAGAAAATGCATGTAGTTTGATCTTATCAGATCGTCTCCTTGACATTTTCCTTATTTTCAGATCACTAAATCGATTCAAATCAGTTGCATTAGTTCCTCTTACACCACACATATCTCTAAAATCAAATATAAAATTATTAATTGAGCCATTCATATCATTCGAAGTAACAAATTTAACTTCCCATTGCTTAAAAGGAAAGACACCTGCCCTCATTCCAGATTTAAAATTCTTAAACACCAATGGAGCTATTTCAGAATGGCATTTCTCACAAGGTAAATCATTGCAATCGAAACAATAGTTGACCTCCGAAGTGTGAGCAGAAGGAGATTTTTTTAGAAATGCTGAGCTTTCCTGAATATCTACACTTTTCACATACATCCTCACATTGTTCCAAATAACAGATTTATAATAATCTTTATAACTTTGTATAGATTCAGCAATTGTGAAACGATCCAAAATAGTTCCAATAGATCACATTCCCACCTATGAACATTGCTTCTCTTAAAGTACAATATTTTAGGAAATAACCCAGCTACAGCACTTCTCCTAAAATATCTCCTCCTATATCTTTTCAAAAACCGTCTTCTGAACACAGGTCTTCTTCGACGAAAAACACGTCTTCCTCTCCTAATCCAATTCGATCTCCTGAACGGACGGTAGACGGAAACGGCGCACTTGCAACATATTTTTCCTGTTCTGTCCACAAAATATCTTCTTCCCAAAACTGACCAACAGCTGTTACAAAGTGCAGAAGTGATTCCAAAGCAGGATCTGTAATAGACAAATGATTAGACACCATAGCACCACCAAACTTGACAACATAACCTTGCTCACACTTCACTTCAACTTTAAACTCTCTTCCTTCCAATAACCTTTTCAAAATAGAAATATCATCATAATTTTTCATTTCAAATTCCTCAAATAAAATTATTTTGTGAACTTTTGGATTCAAACCAGATAAAGAGAACCTACCCATTGCTCGCATCGCTTCTCCAAGGCCTGCTCGCCGAGGGGAAGCCCTGCTCTTACGTCATTTATTCTCCAGTTGCCCAACACTGATCTATTAGCGTTCTCTCGTAAACTTACTTTGAATTTTAGGTACTAAAGGCATTAAAATTGTTTATGTTTTAATTGTAATTATTCAGAATCTAATGGAATTATATCTGCTTCCGATTGAGAATCCAATTCTCTTAATTTATTTAGTCTCTTGTTAAATGATCTTCTCATCAATAATTTGGGATAATTATTCTCTTCTAAAATTTGCCTAACAATTACCAAATTAGAACTGTGGAAAACTTGATCTGATAATCGTGTGGCTCGATGAACTAATCCATAAATTACCGATTTCTTTTGTTGCATTGGATTGGCCGAAAAGAAATTTAGAGTTCTGCCAGAGTCCTTCCTATACCAGTTATTTTCTTTCCATGTAACTTTGGAGCAATGTCGAGGAAGTTCAAAGAATTTCTGATTGACTTTTCTACTGTGAATTGTATTTCTGTGTACATCATTTATAATCTGTTAGGAGACCTCTATATTATCTCTATGCATTATTATTAAAATGTCAAATGATCTTTTATAAAAGAAATGGTTATGTCGTGGTCAAATTGTTTTTCCATTTTTCTCATAATTTCCTATTTCTCATAATCGAATTGCTTGACTTTACGACGCGTAATGAAAAAATTCGGCTAGAGATGCCAGCAAAGACTGGGGGGGGGGGGGGCTGTAGCTCCGCAGCCGATCCCCAGAAGCCGACATTAATATTAGCCCGAAGGGGACGAAAGGTTCGGTATGCTGCGCAGTCTGTTTTACAGATGGTTCGATAAAAAGGGCAGTTACACAGAATCCTTCTCAACAGATCTTTCATTTATTCGGGACTCAAGATTGATGCCTGTTTTGTAGTAGTAGCCTTGCTTTCCTCATGTTCTAAAAGAGAAGTGGCTCATAAATTTTTTTTGATAAATAAATTTGTACCCAAACCATTTATTGTATATGTAAACTATTATATGTAGAATATTCTATAGTGTAGAATATTGCAGAATATATGTTGTGTGGAATATTGTAGTAGAATGTAGAATATTCAACAAGTTCATATTATTGTACTTCGTTATATTCTGTTGTGTGACCTTTTGTCTTTATTTTGGGATTATTTTGCCTGATAATTGTGAATATTCTATATTACTAGAGGAAAATGATTTGCATTAAGAAATATATTTCGTCCTGGCTCATTTTATTGTATGAAACATGTATTTGCTAACACACAAATTCATCCTATTGATACAGGTTGCTTTTGCATCAAAATTTGTGGAATGTTCTGGAGGGTTCACAAAAACTGGAATGTTCACAATTTTTAAAATGCGTTTGAAAATTTGGTTTCTCAAGAACCGATACAGTGTGAAAGCAACGAACAATGGTGTATTACGAGTTACAACGTAGAGCAGCAACATTTCAAACCTATTTAATGAATTAATTAGGAATTAATGTAATTTCAGAGAAGCAAGATATAAAATAAAAAATTAATTACATATTGAATCACTTTATGTATTAATGTTTCCCTTTTTGTGTGTCAACCAAGCATAATGTAACACAAATCACTGAAGAGAATATGTACCATTATAACAATCAGTGGCACAACCAGTATTTTTTTAGGATGGGGTGAGGCTAGTTTTTGAGTTGATGTTCTTTTATAACGATAGTATCACCGATGCTGAATTAAAAATTTATTTTAATTTGTTGATTAATTGGTTCTTCATAATGTATTTAATTGTGACAATGAACAACATTAATAATTCTAGAAAATGGTGAAAACTGTATTAATATATTTTATTGGTTGGGGGGGGGCATTAAATTCCCATGACCCCTCCCTGTTGTGCCACTGATTAAAATATTTCAGTGAGTAAATTTGTGCAGTGTTAATATGATAACATTGAGACTACTAAGATTTTACCCATGCTCCTTTCTGCTAAATAGAACAGTAAGAAACAAAATCTTGCTGCCTTAAATTGTTAGAGACTAACTCAATGGAAATATTTAAGCGATTTGTTTTTGAGACGGACTATACTGATCTAACTATTTTATTGTAAATTCTTGGTTTCAATGGAAATTTCGTTACATACTTTCTCTGCATTAAAAGGTATTTTATTATTGGATATTAAGGTTTTTGTTCATTGGTGTTCCTTTGTAATTATAGTTACAAAATGATAATTAAAACTATTATTTCATTAATATCTTGTATTCAAATCAAATGTGCCTTAAATTTTATTGATTGTAGATTAGACTTTTGTTGAGTGACTGTTTTTTTTCTCTTAAGGCAAATGATGTAATGTTTTGTTGATTTAATGGTAATAAAATTTTCAAATTTTTTTGTATTGTATATTTATTCTCGCTCTTTACCATTGCAGGATATCCTCAATTTCCTATAGAATCCCAAATTAAATCACTGGTCAATCATTTTGATGCCTCAGATATTAAACTATTTTCTGGGTATTTCGAGGTCACTAATTACAAAAAATGCATTAGTTTTGCCATATCAGCTCTAGTTTTGTAAATACAAAATATTCATCATATCCCCACTTCCACACTGTAGGGGCAAGAATTTTGGAGCATCAGTGGCATGTGGACATAAGATATTTACTTTACTGGTGTTAATTTGTTGTAAAATAAAATAAATCTGTTTTTATAAATGAAATATATTAATTAGATAACTAAATCACACAATTTCTCACCAAATTGTTTTAAAAATTCACAAAATCAACCATTCATTCAACACCTAAAAAGTTTTTAATAGATTTTTTGGTGTGAGAAATGCCATAGCAGAGTCGCTGCGTGATCCAACAGTAGTCAGCCAGAATACGTGTATCCTATTTTCCTTGGCGTCTCTCTTCCATTGGTGAATATCTTGGCGAAATGTTTCGCCTTACTCTTCACTTAGATCATGAAACGAAGGAAAGCAATCGAAGAGACTATGTAGGTAATGGACCTTAATACTCAGTGTTGCCAAGCACATGGAAATAGGAAAGTCTTGTTTCTACTAATTGTGAAAAGTTTACTGCTTTATGCTTTCCTAGAAAGTTTTTCACAACTTACACAAAAGGCCAAGTAGTCTATTCATTTTCGCTCACGGATTCCAAGAAATTTGAATCATTTAGAGCCTTCTTATTTGAGAACCAAATGAAAATCCCTGCTTATAAAATATATTTCATTTTGGTGACTCCCGAAAATATACGTAATAAACACTGGAAGCACAAACCATGTCATCCCCAACGACTGTACAAATTGCTTTATGAAGCCTAGCTCGATATGCAGAGAGAGAATAATTTTCCCTTGAGCAACTAAAGGTAAATTGATGACATTGTTTACTCTCACAACTATATCTTTCCTCAGAGACCACGTTTTTTTCCAACCAATACTCACTTTTGGCTCTGCTGTCTCACAGAAATATAAAAAAAACGGCTCCAAATGTTTCAAAGAAAATTGCCATTTAGAACGAGGTTTTACTGTAATTAAATGTTTCGTTCTAATATTAGGAAACCGAAAAATCAATAAAATGTCTAAAAAAATGTACTTTCGGCGGCAATAGACGGCAGAGTATGTGTCAAGTCCGAACAGCTAACCGAGACCAAAGGAAATAGAAAACTAATATGTGAAAGTCTGTGCCATTCTTTTGCACCACTAGTTCGACAATCATCTGACAATTTAATAGTTTTAGAAATATATTTTCAATTCTTAGGTGGTAAATTATACTTTATGAAGCGTGTAATTCCCTACAATTAGAAAAAAATCAATAAATGTTGTTAACAAAAAAATTAAGTTTATACACAAACAATAACAAAAATAATGCACTTACTAATGCCATACTAATATGTTCATTATGAAGATCACAGTCGTCAGATATGGTTGATGAACGGGCATGATGTTCCAATGGCAGTCTCTGTGTCTGTGCCCAAAATACCCTCTGAAAGTTCAACAAAATTAAACGACAATGAAAAATAATAGATAAATACATTCTTATATTTATTTAGATTAAAAATTACCATTTTAATAATAAGATTCTTTCTGCAGGTCTGGTTTATAAATCACAAACTCTACAAGTCACGCTACTTATTTTTATTACCTATATATCTGAGAAACATAATAGGAATACACAACTTCAAGAATAAACTTAAACACTTCCGTGGCCAAAAACTTTTTATAATGTTCAGGAATACATCAGTAACTAATACGTACAAACTGATTTCAGGTGCTGCAGTAGGACTAGGTGTAGGAATAGAAAAAAACCTGGCCAAAACCTGCCTCCTGCTCCTCACCATTTCAAGATTGGACTATTGAATATACTAATATTATTACATTATATGTAGCTGTTACGATAATTAATATTATGTACTAATTTATGTGTTATTTTTACTACTATTATTACTATTACTATTATTATATTATAAGTAGTAGCAGTAAAATGACAGTAACAGGTAAATTTTACTTTTACATTAAACATAAAACTACAATCCTAAAATGTTAAATATCTTCCTACTAAAAATACTTATATACTGTATAATATCTTAATCTACCTGTAAAAAGTATTGTAGTATAATTCTTGGGGCAGACCTGCACAGCCTATTGCACTTTCACTGACCTCAGGAGCTGCGTGCGGGCAACTCGGGTGCAAATGAGAAAATCGATGAAGGGTGGGGATGAGACCCAATCTAGGAGTGGGGACACCAATCAGAATGCGCAATTCGAAAGATAGCGCGTAAATTTAAAGAGCAATCGGAAAGAACATGACGGTCATATACAGTTCAAGTAATATTGTCTTTTGTATTATATTGCAAATGTTTGTTCTCGGTATATGACAGGGCGAAATATGAAACTACCACGAGTTATACATATTAGATTTCGACATCAAGTATTATAATTGCTTGTAGGGCTTATAATGTAATTCGCTTTGCTACGATGTAATGAAAATGCTGAAATGCTTGACGCAAATATAATCATTGTCATTTAATTTTCTCATTTTCTGGGGATAACTTCAACCTATTTCTTCTTAATATCTTCTCGCTTCGACATGGAAAAAAAGCTTTTTGATGTGATATCTATCACTACTACTATCACGCGGTTTAACAAATAATTTTCGATCTACTTCATACTCCGGAAGAAAGTTTTTGCTACGAAGAGATCAACCAGGTCAGGTGCTAAGCGTGCTGTCAAAGCCATCGTGCTCACCCAAATCACGGCCAACCTAAGTCGACTAGAGTCGGCCGTGCCCAAACCGATCGCAGCGCTTATACTGCGATTTTTCTAACTTTGCTCCTCAAGGCCACTCAAATCCCATCATCGTGATGAACCACGGCCATCCTCTACTAAAGGCCATGGCACTCGATTTGGCAACACTGCAGGTCTATACGGCTGAGGTCTTATTTCATTCACGAATATCTTATGCTTTCCACGTTCCTCCTGTAACAAGCACGACTTTTCCTAGGCACCTTATCATGCATTTGCAATAAATTTGTTTAAATAGTTCATTGCAAATCCCATAAGTACATCTTTCTGGTTGCCATTCTGTAAAAACATTTCCTCAAACTTTTCACAATTGTATTAGTTTGTAAACTGAATGACAAACATCAATCAGAATATCAGAGGGAACTGTAAGTCCTCCTCTATTTATGTTCTCAAACATTTAATACAGTCCTTTTCCAGAACCTCCTTAGTTTTCGCATCACGTCTTTCTTGTACTTCCATCATCCTTTCTTCTGGTGATTTTCTTGTGGATGGCTCAGGCTTACTCAAATAGTTTGGTAAATTCGGAAAGATCAGAGGCAAAGCATGAGCTTTTAAACAAGTTCTATCCTTTTTTCGAGACATCCTCTGCTTATTGTGGTCAATATAAATTTCCTCAGTTTCCACATCATCTGGGTAAAAATGTTTTATGCACACACGACTACACTGTGTCGGTGTCCAGTTTGCACGCGGTATGTTTCTAATCCACTGAGATTTTCTCTCATCATCACTTGGAAATTTGAAGACCGAAACATAACCTTCGTTACTGGAGGCATAATTACTCTGGCACAGTGGCACACAACAGTGTTTTGGCATCTAAATAAAAGAAAGCAAAGATGAATAGCATAAAAATAGAATACAATAAAAAATTACTTTTTATATTTGTGTACATAAATGGGTTCATAGTTTTAATACTATAATTGAAGTAACAACTTGCTTTATAATTCAAAAGTAATAAAAGGAAAAGAAAAAAGAATCTTACTTTCGTCTTTTAATTTTAAAGAAGAAAGGTTCACCCGGGAGGGGTCTTATTATTTTCGTCTTTTAAGAACACCAACAAAACAATGTTGCATTAGATAATTTTAAGAAGTGAAGAGCAAATGGCACATTATAATTTAACATTTCATACCTTTAACATGCAGAGGAAACTGGTGATCCGTAAACAGGTTCTACATAAAATAACAGCAATTTTCTCTAAAAGGAGAGAAAAGTATAATCCTTTACTATCATATACCTTGTGACATACCAATATGTCACATATTTTTATGCACTAATATCTGTCGTAAATGGGGTGAATTACAAGGGTAAACAAATAGGAATATGGCGCCCTAGCAACGGCAGTTGAGTGGTTGTCAAGGTCAATAAACTTCATTCGGGCCTTGAACCTGAGGGGTGCGGCTACCTGATAGTGTAAGCGGTGAAGAGATTGGTTGAAAAAGCAATGACAGCCTAGGGCGTAGCTAGTCGATTTGGTAATCAATTGAGGGATTGGCCAGGGGGAGAGTGGCAGTCTATTCATGACGGAAGTGCGTCGTTGTTTTCTCTCTCTCTTTTTTTGCTGGTAAAAAACAGTAGAGGAGATAGGCTGAGTTTTGAAGGGCTAAAGAGAAAGATTTTTTTACATTCGGACATACGCCGTGGTGCTGTGCGGATCGCTCGCGGATAATTAATGTTATGAGATTGGGACTTGTAAATTTCTCTTTAGAGTGAATAGTTCTCGGACTCTGAATTTTTGTGATCTGTGGAAATTAGAACTTCTAAGACTTTGAGAATTCTTGAGTGCGACGAATGGAACTTAAACTTTGAACTCATATGAATTCGTTTGCAACAGGACTCGGAATATTTGTTAATAAGCAATAGTTTGTTGAACTTTAATATTTTGCGTCACGTAGTCGGGAAGAACTGGGAACTTTCGCAGTAAATTGAATTAGAACGGTCAGATATTTGAGGCGGTGAGGGTTGGTGACTGGACGGCAGTTGTGAAGAGCAGAAGAAAAGAAGCTGGTATTTGGACTTGGAATTCTCGTCACCGGATGAAGAGAAACTGGTTCTGCGGGCGTCATCGAACAAGCGCGCGCGAAGACAGGTACTGCAGTACGAGGTTCAGAAAGGTCATGACCAAAAGAACATTCTGTATTGTTATTATTTTTTAAGTAATAATTTTTGCCTGGCAAATTGAATAAACTGTTAAGTTCCTTTTGAAATAGAAAAGATGATTTTCATTTGGCCAATTCCAGTTAATAAGTAGCTAAACATAATTTTTTGAGATTCCTCGCCACTCTGTATAGATGGCAGATCGAATAATCGGCTATCAGTAGGTAATAGCGATTATTTCTTACGAAACCCATCGGCCCAGCTAGCCGGATATTTATTCTATTTTAGGTAGCAGTTGAAGTGTTAATTTCAATAATAATAAACGTAACCTTTTCCTGGCGCCCATATTTAACATAAATTCGGAACGGGTTAAGTCGAAACAATCGCCCAATAATTTTTATATATACTGCGATTTTTGTAGGAAGAGCTCTCAAGATAACTCAAATCCCATCTTTGCGATGGAATATGTCACGGCATTTCGCGTCTTTTCTCGGTCTTGCCGGTAGAAGTCGCATGATCGCAAGCACTGCTTCATACAGTCGCGATCGTGCGAAATCTAGCGGAACGACTGTGAATGATACGAAATGCCGTGACATATTCCATCGCGAAGATGGAATTTGAGTTATCTTGAGAGCTCTTCCTACAAAAATCGCAGTATAAGCAGTTTGTGTGCAAGGGCAGAACATTTTAAAATTGATGATTGTTTCAACCTCTTCACATAAAACAAAGTACGAAACACAGCAGCTTACCTTAATACACACGTATTTAGATCGGAGCCGCAGCAAAAATACCTAGAACACATAAAAGCAAGCAGCAACTTCGGCACTCGATGGACCCCTTGCTCTGTTGCCAAATCGCAGTGTCACGGCCTTTACGACTTATGTTTCCAATTGTTATGTTACATACTTATTGTTAAGTTATGTTACATTGTTATGTTACATACTTATGTTTCCAATTCTTTGCCAATTGAGCATGGGGTCCCGCAATGTTCGATCTTAGGTCCTTTTCTCTTTCTGTTATATGTAAACGATATGCCCTCGTCTATTAAAAATGGAAGAACGGTTCTGTTTGCTGATGACACGAATGTTCTTTGCAAACAAGAAGCAGTAAATAGTACGATTTCAGAAGTTTCAAATTGGTTTAATAATAACAAATTAATTGCTAAAGAAAGAAAAACTGTTTCAGTGCATTTTTACATCTCAAATCGGAAATCGCATGTTCCATTGAAAATGAACAATATGCAATTAGCTGATGTTGAGGCAACAAAATTTTTAGGTCTTTCAATTCAATCAAACCTCAAATGGAATGTACATATAACAGAATTAAACACTAAATTAAGTTCATTATGCTACGCATTCAGAATTCTTTCAAATTCTGTCAGCCTTGATGCAGCTCGTTGCGTTTATTTTGCAAATGTACATTCCCGCCTGAGATATGGCATAATATTCTGGGGAAGCTCATCCTGTAGTATTCAGACCTTCAGATTGCAAAAGAAAATTATTCGAATAATGAAAAAATGCCTTCCTCGTGATCCCTGCAAGCCTCTTTTCATTGAGCTGGGAATCTTACCATTGCCTTGTCTATTCATTTACGAATCTGTAATATTTGTCAAAAATGACCTACTTAACGGAGGGAACATATTTTCGTGCAATATTAATATTTATAATTACAACACACGCCGTAGAAATCACGTACATCAAGTGTCAGTGTCAACAGCTCAGTACAAGAAATCAACAATACATGTACGTTACTTTACAACGCATTGCGAGATGACATAAAACAATTAATGTCGGTACACAAATTTAAGCTAAAAGTAAAATCTTTTCTGCTGCAAAACTGTTTCTATACAATTAGAGACTATACTGATCGTGAAAAAGAAAAATAATGTTTATTGTAACAAAACAAAGATATGTAATGAATTAGTTTACGTTTGCATTGTATTCATTTTTTAAAAAAATATTTAATAAGCCTGTAACACGTAATGTACTTCAGCTTCCGGGTCAATGACCTCCATCTCGATCAGGTTTTTGTCCAGTTTCCCTGATCCATTGAGCAAATGCTGAGATGGCCCCTTGTTTTGCTTCTGGACGTAAATGTACCTACACTGTGCGCACGTTTAGTTGAGCACTCCTTTTGCTTGTAGTTCATTTACCGTTGAAATTGATTTTCTATAACTCGGGAACAAACATTTTTCAAATATTTTTATATTTCTAAAATAATTATTTTCTAAATTCATCTTTTGGGTTTTTTTTTTGTTTTTTTTTTAAATTCTGGCCTTTAAGAAAATGTGCGCAGATAAATCTCTTTCCCCACACGTCATATACAGATTTTACTGTTTTTTTACAAATAAATAAATAAAAATAAATAAAATATTTGCAGGCCTGTAGATGAACGATCGTTCCCTAAATGGTCGTTCCATATTGTACAGTTCGCTTTCGAGAACAGTTCAGTTGAACTAGTTCGTTGAACTTCGTTCGCGAAAGACAGGCGGTAAGAACTTCGGCGGTAATTTAATACCTGTGCGAGAAAAGATGCTATGTTAAGGTTATCGGGTTTTTACATACAAGAGCTATCGTGGTAGGTATGTGATAAGCAAATCGCCCAGATGTAGCGTCGATTGTTATGTTGTATTCCTGGCGTAATTATATGTTTTGATGCCTTTGGAGAATGGGATGTATAATGGAATGGTTAGAAACGTGTGATGTCCAATTTTTGTGCCTTTTTCTGTAGCATCAGTGAACTATTTAACAAATTTTATTTGGGTATCAATTGTAAATACTTGGTTTTCGTTCAATTTTACTTGTTTGTGTATCCGAGATTTATTCATTTGCTACCTGAAATAATTGTATCTAAAGTCTGTAATCTTTGTCCCTTTATAACCATTGATGTGTATTTTTTCTAGGTAATGCCACTTAAAAAGATCAAGTAAAGTAATCATTGTGACAATCATTGCATATGGTAGTGGAAATAAAATTGTTTCTTTTAGTACAACACAAATAGTCTTTGTCAGACTTGCTTATTTTTATGATAACCAGTAGACTGTTATGATCATTCAGTTTATTATTTCTTAAGAGGTTTATTGGCTCTCCCTTTCTCAAACCTGACTGGTGAGTTTACAATTAAGAGGTGCTGGAGAATATTTGCCAGTTTTATTTATTAATTTTTAAATGTGATGCCTAGAAAAAGGCTCTATTGCAAGGGTACATGAATTAATGTATTTCAGTGGGATATAAAGATCTTTGCTGTCTTAAAACTATAAAAATTCAATGGTGTGTTGCAGAGAAAGAAGGTTGCTGTGGAATACAAAACAGTTTGTGAAATGATTGCTCCAAGCAACTATTTGACAACTTTTAGAAAACCATCTTAAATTGTTTATTCTATCATTCTATGCATACGATTTCGTTAATTTTCGGTATACTACTAAAATTGCAACACAAATTGACGACAAAGTTTAAATTTAAAAAAAAGCCCGCCAAAACGCTATCTTCCGCCAGAATCGGTTCGCATGGCTCCTGTGACGTCACATGCTTGTAAACAAGCGACCAGCGAGTATTGTAGCCAGCAGGAGAATAAGCGGAGAAAGAAAGTTAAGCGATTGAGTTTTATTTTGAAGATTAATTGTGGTGTATAAATGGTGTGCGGTGCCACTGTGTACAAATACATCGATCAAAAACCCCGAGAAACTGTTTCTGTGCCAAAGAACGCTAAAATGCGTAAGAAGTGGATGCTACTCGCCCGTAGAAACCCGAGTGATATAAAGGACCACTCGAATGTATTTTTCTGTGAAGACCATTTTATTGTAAGTAAATGTTTTATATTTTGTAATATGAAATTTTATTAGATACTATGTTTTGCCATGTATCAATATTCATCAATATAGAAACAATTTCACAGGAGCTTGGCAGATGCAAAGTATAAAGGATAAGAAAACAATTTTACTGAGGTCTATCAATATTTATTATAATTTATCAATATTTTTAATAATTGTTAAATTTGATAATAGTTCTTTGACAACAAAATTACAACTTTCTTTTACATTATGCTAATATCAAATTTAATTCAAGTGTTGGTACCAATAAAATCATTGTACCTATAAATCAGTAACTTGACAATAAACCTTACAAAAATTTTATTGTACTTGGCAATTCTCACGTTTCTCAGTACCTTAGCGTAAAAATTTGGGGTTGTTTTTGAAGAATTGTCCAACCATTACTGTGTCTATTTTGGGCAGGTTTCTACTATCCGCTTTCACAAAATGTCTCCATTTTAGAAAAATAAAATCACTACCTAATTCACCACTAGCACGCAGTTGGCTTTTTTGGCAAAAAACTTTTAACACACAACGATCAAAGAAATTCCTTTCGCCTTACTTAGCTCGTGCTACACACGCGGAGATCAGCTTTAAGCGTGTTTACATGCTTGTGACGTCACATGAAATGCGGCCAATCACAGAGCGTTTTCGATCACGTGACTGAACCCTCAAGAACATTAATTTTAAACGAATAATTTAATGTAGATAATGCACATTTTTTTAGCAAATATGTAAAAAAAGGCTTTAATGTGGAGTAATCTTCCAGGATGTCAGCAAGCCGACCTACATTTACAACACAGTCAAATACCCATTATGAACTCCTAACATTTTCTGGATGTATTATATTTTATAACTGACGAAATAATGAAACTACAGAACAAAAGAAAGCAGGACATTTGGTAATATAGGCAACCAGCTTCTGTCCATTCTCCAATTGTATTAGTAAAATGGATTTTATGATGGTAAGTTTTCTTTTATTTCAGACTTTTAAGCGCTATAAATGTTTACAATGACTTAATTGTACAAAACAAGGAACACAACAACAACCAACATGTGTCTGTGCAGTTCTTGAAATTTTTGTTTCAGTCAGAAGAAAGGTTCCCGCGATTGTTATTACTATTAATGTTGCTCAATCTTACGGCACCGTTTCTCAATTGTGAAGAGCTGTACCAAGTGTTCTAGTGGTAAGTAGAGAAAATACTATTATGTGCTTCTATTGAAAGGAAAAGAGGATGTGGTATCAAATGACTTTCTAGATTTGTTTGTTCTATTGTTCAGTGGTGGCTGATTAAGTGAAGGGAGGAACACATCACAGATCCATAAGAACAGTGATGTAAATGCAAAAATTTCAATTTTGCATTAGAGTAAAAAAACAATTTGCAGTTGCATAAAATGTTTAATTGAAAAGGTGTAAGTGACAGAAAATAATGGTATACTTTACGTTCATTTACCAAGGATTAGTGCAGTTACATCATTGTTTCTCGAAAAATTGTTCGTTGTTCTAGAAGACACAAAATGTCATCGTGAGTGGAACTACAGTTACGCCATAGTTCCCCTATGTATGGTATGTGTTTCTGATATTGTCTATGAACTTATTTGCATTCAACACATTTCTGCAGTTACGTCTTTGTTCTTCCGGAACGGCAAAATGACATTCCCAGATACAAAGACAAAAGAACATGTTTCTAGCCAATGCAACTCTAATTTGCTATTTTTCTTATTTGTCTGACGTCTCACATTGCAGCTATGGCGGCGATTACATTTTAGTTTATATTTCTGTTGGTGGTTCCTGATGTTTGCATGGTAATTCTTAAGTATTTGTAATCATTAACCACTTCCAGTTTCTCGGATCCAAGTTTTAGTTTTTCTTTCTCCGCTATTTTCCCCCCTGTTTTGAAGATTATTAGTGCGCTTTTACTGGTGTTGATTTTCAGTCCGTTTTTTCTCGGCCTATTGCGAGTTTCTTTAGGCTGTTTTGGAGATCTTTGTAGTTTCTGGAGATAAGGTGATGTCGTCGACATAGGTGTATGCTTTGGTGCTTTCTGTGGTTATCGCTTATTGCGATATTATACAACAGAAGGCTTAGGGGGTCTCCTTGTAGTACCCTGTTTGAGCGACTGCTTTGGATTTTTCAGTGTTAATATCTATGATGGTGTTGTGTTTTAACAGGTTTATTGTGGTGGTTGCGAGGTAGTTTTCTTGTCCAAGCATTTCCTTTTACCTTTTCGCGAGCTATGGAATCAAATGCCTTGCTGTAATCGATGAAATCTGTGTAGAGTTTTCCTTTGGGTTACTTGAGGGCATCTTGTATGTGTGCTTGAGGGATGTAGATGGCTTGCAGAGTTGATCTTCCTTTCCGGAATCCAAATTGTTCTTCTGGTATTAGGTCTACTTTAGTCATTCTTTTTGTGATTTTCGTGAAGTCTTTGGCGATGGTGTTACTCAGGGCTATTCCTCTGTACGAGTCGGATTGTGAATTTCCTTTCCCTTTGTAAATTAGTTTGATGATGGAGGCTCTCCGGCTACCTGGGGATTTGATTGATTTCTAGGCATTTATTGAATAGATCTTTCCGTGTGGCTTCTTTTAGGTGTTCATTGTAAGCTGAACGCGCAGAACGAGCAAACCTCGGTGAGTCGGAGTAGCTCGCCCATCTCTTTCCTCTATTCGTGCATGTGTTACGTGGGGCGCAGCATGGATGTGTTGAAAACACCACCTTTTTACTGCAATGATTTTTCTGCATGTAATGGCCATTTTTGTTTGCGTTTTCAGTGAATTAATTGCACAGATGAAACCATCTTTGAACATTCAGTTTTGCAATCGAACGAGGTGACGAGAAAAATCGGTAATTATCAAAGTACACGAAATAAAATCCTTCATCTCGCTTTTTCTTTTCTAGTTAATTGTTATGAGTTCTCAAGTGATATCTGTGCACTCGACAGAAACACTGCAAGTCCCGAGAAGGGAGGCGCTATGTATGCGCAGTAAAACCATTCACGCATTCTAGCGATGTACCGAAAACATCGAGTAGCACAAGACGAGCGATTGTAATTGCCTAGAAATATGTTGTGCTTGCTTTAGTTATGTTTTCTTGAGTGCTTTTTTAAGCGAAATGTAAATCGCTGGTTCAATATTCCAAGAAATGAATTATTGTAAATGACGATAGAATTTCAGTGTTGGGGAGTACAAGATTCACTCCAAAGTATTCTGTTTTGTCAAGATTGCCATTTACCTCTGCCGCCTTCAAAATGTTTGAAGTGCACTTGTTTAGACATTGCCAGTTCTGCACATCATGCTTTCGTTCCAATTGCAATAATACTTGAACTGTTACAGAGAAATGTGCAGTGAGATTGTACACATTAGCATTTTTCTATGAAACTAGTGAGGGCACAAGCACATACTTTCTACCAATGTTGCTAATGGTTACGTACGATGTGGCAATTTGTGTTACACATCAGCCTGTCTGGCTGATCTGGTTAGCCGAAGTCGCTGAGGCTGAAGAGCCGTAGCTACCTCGTGGCTGAAGGATCGCGGATTCGAATCCCGCCCGGGGCATGGATGTTTGTGTGTCCGAATACCGTTACCGCCAAAGTTACATATAGTGGTAGCTATATGCCCTTTGTGATTGAAAAGCGGTCTTAAGTCAAACAAAAAAAAAGGAGGTTCATATAGTTTTGTAACATTGTGGAGCAATTACAAATACGAGAAAGTATGTGTTGTTGTAGCGGCATTAGTTTTACTTTATCGAAGAGTGGGATTGGTTTGCTATTCGAATGTGCTCTATTGGACTTTGAACATTGGTCTAGTAGTTTGGGGAAAAAACTCGGGAAACCTTCCTGAAGAAAAGAAAACATGCGTTTTTCAGTACATTTTTAGTTTTTTAATGCTTTTAACATATCAATGGACTAGAAAATTTATAAATTGTAGGCAAGGAAGCTAAGCAACCTTCTTTCATAGAAATTAATATTTTAACCGATATTAGTGTTCCCACTTTATAATTTCGTTTAACGTCAAAGATCAAAAGTTCACGATGATTTGTAATTCATGATAACTGCAGACATTAACTTTTTGTTCTTTCAGATGCCCAAAAAATGTGTCGTTCCGCACAAAAAATTTGAAAGCTTTGTTTTGTTCTGATTACTTTTCTAGTGAAGGAGCGGTTCATCCTCCAGCACATCCAGCCTGGGAGACAGTAGCCTCTAAGATGAACGATCGTTTGATACCTAAGAACAATCATTGAATGATGGTTTTCAAGAAAAAGTCCGTGGCATTTTAACTTCATTCTAATATGGAAGAATCTGTGAAATCTTCAGACCTTGAAATTGTTTTTAGCAGAGAAAGCAATTCTCCAATCTCAACTTCAGATCCGGAAAGCATTCAATCTCAAAAAGATTTTATAGTCACTATCAGCACTGAAGATTGGAGGGAACTCCGTTCTTCAGTACGAAAACGGAAATCATCAAATCGACCTCATGGAAGAGATTATCTTGTTTCGAAGTAACTGGACATGTAAGATGAACTTGTTGTGGTCTCAACATCGGATTCCATGTCTACATATGTTTAAAAAGTTGTTCATTCCAAAAGATACAGATTTAGTCGATCACTTGATAAAAATTAGTGCTTTTTGTAAAGAATGTGATTCATCAACCGTGGGAACAATGACAGAGCCACCATTGGAAGGGAAGATTGGAAGTTCGATAATCATTTGGCGAGCTGTTGATATACGGGGCACTTCACATTCAAAAGAAGACCGACTTCAGGAAATCTCAGAAAACAAGTGGCCAGCCAAGTTCGTCGTGTATCAGCTTCTGCCTACCGACGAACCGGAACTACAAAAAACTTAAGTTTTGGTGAAACTGAGCCACCGAATTTTCCCACAAATAACATCATTCGAAAGATGAATCAGGAGCATAGGTCTGAACAAATACAGATCCCTAAAGATTATGATCAAATCTCCGCTCTAGTAGGGAGGAAGTATCCATATTCCGGTGTCATGCATGAGATAACCACAGTTATGGTATCCTATCAAAGGCGTGCCCGGCGTCGACTTTATTGGGAGTTCAGGCGAGCAAACTACGAGTACCTCGTATACTATCCTTTCCTTGGACGTTACTGGTCACTAGTTCAGAAAATAAGAGGACCAGGAGGACGAAAAATCATTTTTAATATGAAGCAGTAATTAATACTGGGAAAAGTTCAGTTCCCAATATTTCAGCTATTGACAGAAAAGCCGATAACACCATACGCTACAGGCTAAATGAATGGGCGAGAACTGGACTGCGCAGCTCAAATCAGGTTGCCTATGGTTGTTTGTTGGTTGTGAATAAGGCACTGTCGACTGCACTAGCTAAATCGTTTGGGAAATGTCTGCTACAAGCAATCCAAAGAAACAAGTTTCAACGTTCAAGAGTTCGCTCGGAGTGTGCCTTCAATCAAACAGGCTATTGCAGTTTGGTTGAAAAATACTCGAAACTCGTTCTGGTAGAAAGGCTAGAAAATCAGTCTGAAGTAACTTCTATAATAGTCCAACAGAACTTTAGACAATCTTGCAATTCTTTCAATGCCTAAAAATACATCGAATTAAAGTTTAAATTCTTGAACATTTTTAGAGGTTTGTTAAATTTAACATTGTTGTGCAGAATGTTTATTTCTGATTGTGTCATATATATTTATTTTAATATTAAGTGCGAAAAGTGGGTGTTGTTTTCATGGCTGAGATTTAAATATGTACAGAGACCGTAAGTCCAGGCCAAAAACAATGGAGACCATGAAAAAACAACCACTTCGCTCACATATGAACATTTCTCCACAACTCTACAAATTATATTTAAAAAGTGTTTCTAATTGGAATTGGAATAAGGTATTTTATACCTTGGGGAAAAGCAGTATAATATACAGAGCCATGCGAAAGCATTTCTGTATTGTAACGCACAGCCAGGATTTGGGCTCCAGGCTAAGACTGCAAGCAGCTATGGACACTGTCCGCCAACTTACCTGCGTAGCTGATTTCCAGCAGCAGCCGAAAATTTTTTCATTGGAACATTCCCGGTAGAGATAAGTGTGGAGCCTCACTAGTTTAAATCGACTGGATTGTGTTTAGGATCAGATATGCTTTCTGATTATTGAGTAATCATCATCATTAGGGAGTGGAT
The DNA here is from genome assembly GCA_031308135.1 of Acheta domesticus. Taxonomy (NCBI): domain Eukaryota; kingdom Metazoa; phylum Arthropoda; class Insecta; order Orthoptera; family Gryllidae; genus Acheta; species Acheta domesticus. The sequence goes on from JAHLJT010004567.1 coordinate 180,432,072, forward strand.
TTCTATGATTTTTCAATTTTTTGTTCGTTGCTTCAGGACATAGCTAAGTGAAATTTCTTGACATTTGGGTAGAATTAGATGCTACGTACATTAATACGTTGGGACATATTTGTGCATATTTGGCCGATTTTTCTTGTTGGTGCATATCCCTGTAATTATTAGTGCGTATTTTGTTAAAATAGAGAAAACGTTTCATGTTTTCATAGAATCTACTTGTGTTTCCCAGCTCTGTCAATTCATACGCCACACTTCTTTTTTAACTATTGCTGATAGTCTTTTATATTATTTGTCGTCAAGAGATGACGAGGTAAGATATTGTAGGTAGGCATTCTTATTTCTGCTAAGCTTTCACTCCATATTCTTAGGTCACGGTTGTTTCTTCTCATCTTCAGTTTTCCCAAAGCTTCTAGCTTCAAGTTATTGAGTAATGAAATTCATTTGTTTGACCAACGTGATTCCTTATCGGACCCCAGTTTATTTGTTAATCGGTGATTAATTACTGTGACACAATACACATTTCATTCTCAACATCTTCCTACATGAATGATACAAAAATTCTGCACTTTACAAAGTATCTTTCCTGACAGTTTTTCGTTACAATAAAATAGTTTTACTTACGTCGAAGTCTGGTGAATCAGCTGTGATCAGGACACGGGGAAGGCGCGCAGTTGATGCTAAACGAAGGCCGTTGAATGACGGCTATTATGTTCCGCTCTGGAACTCGGGGAAGGGGGGAAGGCGACTGTGGTGGCAAGTCCCTAGCGGGCGGCTCCTTTAGACCCAGGCGGGCGTGTGCTTGGTCCTCATAACCCGGAAGACGGCAGGTGCCTTGATGCAAGTTCGCCGAGCTCAGGTTACGGTGGGCGACGACAACTTGTGATAATCTCGGCTTTTTACGCAGACTGCATGTCGTTAATTTAATACTTCACTCGCGACTTTCGGTCCGGTGAGATGTTGTCAGTCGTACGTTGCGTAATTGATGTGCCGTACGCAATCTAGTAATACATTTGCAGTCGTAGCAGCATCACGTCTACTGGTACATGGCAGTCTTAACGTTTTACAAGTCAGTTGACTGTTCGAAGTGAAGTTCATTAGTTTATTAAGTTCAGTTTTAGGGAGCTGTGTAGTTAGCTATGGACTGAAGGCAGATCACCTGTGGATTCAGCAATACTTAACACTCGCCTTTGACAGCGTTCGAAGGACCAGCGCCTTTTCCTGAAATTGATAATTATTACAGATGTTGCTATTATTGGGAAAATCATTAGCCATAGACAAGTTGAAGATGTATAATTAAATATTAAGATTAATTAATATTAAGTATAATTAAATATCAAGATGTTTATTACATAAACAACAGATGAATTAATTGTATTCTCTTGAAAGAGAAAGTAGCAACTTGTAATGACACTGGATTGGAGTTAATTAAATAATAAGAATATATTAACTGCTTTGGGAATGATCCCGGTGGCAGCTCTCCATAGATACATCAAGTAATACATTTACATACGAGTTTTACATTTACGTACACGTTATACATTATATTAAGTACATTATAAACACATTTTTATGCAGATTATGACTAAAATTAAATGAATACAAAATTAGAATGTTCTGGTCTAACATGTACAAATATAACTATATTTAACTTCTTTTTTAATTTATTTTTGAATTTTCCCACACTCTGAGGTAAAGTCTCTAGCAGTATTGCAGGTAATTCGTTCCAGTTTTTTATTGTGCCGTTAACGAACGGAAAATTTTCCAGTATCTGTTTTTTTGCCTTCTCCCCATAATTTTGCAATTGTCCTCACGACTAGTGTATGATGACTTCAAGAGTCGTTTCGTAATATCCTTCTGAGCTGGTTCACCTTTGTAGGCTCTGAAGAAAGCACAGAGTCTAGCTCTTTTTCCGACGCTCCTGCAAGGATTCCCACATGGGGCTATTTTGAGTTTATTTTCCCTCTCAATACAAATTGGCCCTGGCCTAAATCCATTTTGCTCTTCAGAATCCTTCACTTCCCTCTATTCTTTCAAGACACGGCCATAAAGTCCAGCTAATGACATTTCACTGATTCGACGATAGTTGGAGCAGTTCCAAAACGCTTTCTCATTTTGTTTGCTCTACTATGCTTGAAAATGAAGCTTCAGACCGAAAAATACTAGTGACAATGCAACAACGGTAGATTTCATAAACAAACTGCACCGGTAGCACGCAAACGAGAGAAGTTAAAACAAGTTGCATAAGAGTGCAAATGGATACAAAATCATATCAGCTGCATAGACAAATGAGAATATTCTCAAACCATGCTCATAGTGTGCCGATTCTGCTGATTGCGTGCAGAATTTCTTCCTGCGTGACTGGAGGAATTATTTCTACCTCAGATAACGCTGTATTAACTGTTTCACCGTTGTGGGTCGGGAATAGGGCTGTCACAATTCTGAGCCACATAGTGGGGCAAGTTGGAGAACGTAAGTGCCACTGTCTTAACCTACTCAGGACCGTCTTGTATGGCCTACCCCATGGGTCTTTTTCCACCTCGTCACCCTGGCTTTTGGCACATAAGCGTTTGCTCTTGCGGATTTCAATATTCAACTGGCTTCGAGCGAGTTTGTATTGCTCTTGCAATTGTCGAAAGTTGTCTGCCACGAGCTCTCTGGAACTGTCTCCAGGCTCGAAGGCACGCACGGCGTAATTGGGCGATTTCCTCATTCCACCAGTAAACTGGTGAGCGTCGAATGATTGCGCCCCGTCTAGACATAGCCGCATCACAGGCTTTGCTTACCCATTTCATAACCTACCCAGCTTTGTCATCTGCGGTACCTGTTGGTACTCTCGTCTCCAAACATAGTCGGAAAACTTCTTCGTCAAAAGTTTTTGCTTTCCACCCAGCTGGTTGATATTTCGGTGCTAAATTATCCTTCTGTCGATTTTTCACCTCGTTCAAAAGTGCCTGGTGGTCACTATGGGTATAGTGCTCACTCTCCAGGACACTCCCATTCTCAATAAATTATCTGACATGAACATCAGATCCACAACATCCCACGCCCCCTCTGCGGAAGGTGAATGAGTCTCCTGTGTTGGCGAGCTCTACATTCAGAAGGGAGGGATGCCATAACTGCTCGACCTGGAATGTGTTTTCCACAGGCCCAGATTGCTGCCTTGTTGTGGAGGTCAGATCACGCTGTATCATCACGGTGTGTATGCTGTTCGCATATTATTGCTAAATCAGCCTCTCATTCTCTTACCGACTGTGCCAGGATATCCTGGGCGACTTCGCAATGGTTGAGATTAAGTTATATAATTCTCCTTTTCTATCTGTTATTACTTTCAGCGCTTTTTGGTACGATGGACATCTGCTGCACCCAGTAGCATGTCTGCCTTGCTTCCCGTTTTCTTCACAAAGCAAGCACTTTGCGTCATTTGTACATGCCTTAGCATGGTGATCAACACCACCACAATTCATGCACAAGTTGGACCGGTCATGTGAGCTTTTGCATACTTTTCTGAGGTCCAAAATCCAAACATCTGTAACACCTCCGAGGGACCTCACGCAGAGCTGAGTACACCCATCCTATTTTTACTTTGCGGATGGCCAACAATTTGTTAGCCACCGTAACAGGAAGGTTGACTGTTGGGGACCACTAATGAGCAGTGGACAAAATTAAAGTAGTGAACCCTCAACAAACCTACGATACTCGGGACACTAAACTACTAGGAGCTCTTATGCCTGGAAAACAAAGGAACATAAAAGAATGCTCAAACACATTGTTGAGTAAATATTTAACATTGTATTATCATAAACTTACAAATACAATTTTCAATAAACCTTTCAATAAAACAGATCATATAGAATTTTCAATAAAACATTATACAGTATCCTAAATTATCCTTTGAAAGAGCATAAAGTTATAATTAAACAAGCTATTAAGAAACAAAGAAAAAACAAACATAAATGAAGTACCAGTAAGCAATTTTGCAACAATTTAGGAAACACCAGCCTTAAGTGCACACAGACGATGCATATTGGTTCCAGATGAGACAACAGCTGTATCTAGACTGTGTTGTATACCTTTGAAGCAAACGTATGAACATCTTTCATGTGTCGATAGCATATAGTGTACAAACTGTTTCCTCCTCAATTAATAAGCATACAAAATATCAGGCTTGATGTCAAATAACGCATATGATTGAACAAATCTCTGGAACACATGTATGACTTGGTAACATTCATACTTAACCTTATCACAATTAATAAACATATATAACATAAACAAAATATCATGCTTGATGGCAAAGAACTCAAATAATTGAATAAATCTGTACATTACAGGAAAGGTTTTCTCCAGTACAAAACATAAGTTACTAATACCTCCACAATAGCAGTGCGAGAATTGTTCTTCATACAAGTTTCAGATTATCATAAAATATGCTGCACGACGTATCACACCACGCGGCCACATGGCGGCGTTCTGCAAACATCCCGCACACACACGGTGCCTGTCCACAGTCGTGCGCTATGGAGAGGGAACAATCACCTCAAACCAGCCGGCATGTTCAGACGGCAATTCACAGTGGTGTAAAAAGAACCAAGTTGCACGAGGCCATCGCATCACGCGGCCACATGGCGGCGCTCTGCAAACATCTCGCTAGCAGCGCAATGGACCTACATGGCCGCCAACGATCCACACCAAAGTGAAAATGAACACGACGGTGTCTACTCTGCAAGAGGGAGACCAAAGTTCATTGTGGGTATCTTGCAGATGTAAGTCTGAGCTCACATAATGTGGATCTCAGCGACCAGGATCGCTTTTAATTACATACAATAATTACATACAGCTGCTAGTCAGGCTGTCAGGTGTATCAGACATATTGGTTACGGCTATATTATTGCTTGCGTAAACACTGACTTGCTACCTGCGTTCCACCGTACGCTGGTCTTAGAGATTTGACCACAGTAGCTGGGAGATCACTGGCTTCGGGAAGTTTGTCCACCAGATCCCTATACACTTCCTCTTTAGTTGTGACCTCATCCAGATCCTTCACCTCAATGGTCACGGTGTGAGTGAGCGCCCTCACATCGGCGTTCGATCCAAACACCTTCCTTACGGAGGACTGAAAATCTGCTTTTTGGCCTCCGGCAGACCGCTTCAGTTGCAGAAGGAGATCGCCGCCAGCTGTCTTCCGGATCTGCGTGACATTCTCACCCAGCTCCTTAAGCTCAGGGTCAGCTTTCATTTTTTAAAGGATGTCCGCGTCGTCAGCGGGTCGTCCTTCTTCTCGATCTTCTTGTGTGTGTGTGTTTTTACGAGGGCAGGGGAAAATCTTCGACACTAGCTATTCTGTGCCTACCCACTAAAAACCCCTCCCATGTCTGCAATCCCATTCCCACGGAACCACCGTCATGCATTGCATCACGGGAAGGGTTGATCGGCTTGTAGCTCTGTTAACTTGAATCACGGGTTACTTAAGGTGCGTTTACACGAAGAGACAAAGTCTCCTAACTTTCATGAAGTTAAGAGATAAACTCTCTTAGAAGACTTTACACGATTCGAAATATCTCCCGAAACGCGAGTCTCCTAACTCACGGGCAGCTCACGGGAGAGTCATTTCTGGAGATCTCTCCGGAAAGTATCTCCTTGCTGTTTACACTAGATATAAATGTCTCTGGATGTTCTTTGGCGCCGCCATGTTGAATAAGCAGCTGAGCAGTGAGAAGTTTGAGGTTACCAATGTCTACGGTGCCCACTCTTGCAGCTGCATGTGCGGCTTTAATAATATTGAAGAAGCGGAGGAAAAGGAAGAGGTAAGTGTGGGTGAAAAATGTTTTTGAGAAGAGAAGATCTCAGTGTTTTCACATCTTTGATGGCAGAATTGCCGGAAGAGGATGAAGCCATGTATAAAAACTTCGTCCGTGTGACACCCGAAGGATTCGATTTTTTATTGGGAAAAATTTCCCAAAAAATAAAGAAGCAAGACACCGCAATGCGGAAAAGCATTTCTTGTGGGGAAAGACTGGCTTTGACGCTACGTTTTTTGGCCACAGGGGACACATATAGTTCTTTGTCCTATCTATTTAGAATTCCCCAATGTACAATTTCCAAAATAATCCCTGAAGTTTGCAGTGCAATATTGGAAAGTTTAAAGGATTATTTGACGGTATGTATCTTACTTAAATGTAACTATACAATATGTGGTAATATAACCATTCCCCACCTTGTGTTCTTTGACCATATTTCGGGTTATAGTATTTATTTTTTCACAAGGAAAACTTTTATTTGCATATTTCAAGGTTTGATTTGTATATGGTCTTACAAATCACTCTTGGAAGATAAATGTAACTTTTTGCAGAGAAAGTGTTGAATTTGGCTTAGAAGTTGATATGTGGAACTTTTTGTTTAACATTTTTAAATAAGCTGTGAAAAATACTGAAATTTCATAATTTTGATTTTTTATCAGATCGTACGCTTTTTGTCTTTTAAATGCTTGAAACCATTTCTTCCTACGTCTTCATTTTGAGAAGCAATTTTTTTAGGAGTGTCAACTGAACTTCAAATGCATTTCTCCACGAATTGGGAATTTTCAGTACATTCATGCATGTGGAACATAAATCGAACTATATACTAATTACAAACTAAATATTAATATAACTCGTTTGCAGCGTAACCCCTGATTTGTTCTAGTGAATGAACTAAAAGTTTCAATTATATGAACTGAAATGTCCAGAATAAATTTATAGAGAGGATTTGGTATGTGAAAAAATAATTGTCTCTCTAGTTTTACCATTCAAGTTCATTCATGAATAGAGTATTGTAATTAATTTAAGAAAATAAATTTTGACAATTATCAGTTGGAAGTAAAAACTTTCATTTTGGCCAATACGAAGAAAAAATGTCAGTTTCTTTATAAATTTGATCTCTAATGTACAAGGGAAATAAAAGCACAAAATTGTGGATTTTTTTTGGAAGTTCAGGTGGACAGCTATGTTAATATTAGTCCGTGTATAAGTAGGTACTGTTTTCCACAAATCCTAACCCTAGTTATCACCATTTTGTCCCAACTTAATTCGTAAAATGCATGGTGGTTGAAATAAAAACACATTTTAAGCTTAAAATTTTTTATTCCATCATACTATAATGATCCTTTTGGGCATTTAGTATTAACTCACTAATATCAATTTCTAATTTTGTACTAAGTCTTTCTGGCAGATTGCGAAGAGCATTTGTTACATACTCTCCGAACAATTGATATTTATCGTTACTCCTCTCTAACACTGCCATGCATTTCCTTAAAATTTCATCTTCGGGAGTTTCTTTCTTCCTCTTCCTTCGAAAGTCAGATGACACCGCACATGTCGACTGACCTGCAGATGTCGACTGACCTGCAGATGTCGATTGACCCATATCAAACGACATGGTCGGTGTCAGCTGACTCTCTTGCAATAGCTCCTCTGCATCTACATCAACCTCTATTTCAATTGAGGTATTGATCTGGAAAAGAAAAATACATTTAACTGACTTATTTTCTAGGTACCTACTACTGAAGATGGATGGCTGAAAATAGAAAAGGAATTTTCATCCCAATGGAATTTCCCAAATTGTATTCGGGCACTGGATGGGAAACATGTGCACATTCAAGCCCCTCCCAAGACTGGGAGTCTATATTACAATTACAAGGGGACTTTCAGTGTGGTTCTTTTGGCATTAGTAGATGCCAGTTATAAATTCTTATATACGAACATTGGTGCACCAGGGCACCATGCTGATGGTGGTGTTTTTGCCACCAGCAAATTAAAGGAAGCCATTGATGGAAAAAGACTAAACGTTCCAAATGCCAGGCCACTGCCAGGACGACATATGGCAATTCCATTTGTCATGGTTGGTGACGATGCATTTCCTTTGCAAGATCACCTCATGAAGCCGTTTAAACACCACACACTGAACGGGATGGAACGAGTATTTAATTATAGATTATCACGGGCTCGACGCATTGTTGAGAATGCGTTTGGCATGGCTGCTGCCCGATTTCGGATTTTGCGGAGATCTATTGAACTTCAACCTGAAAAAGTTCAATTGATAGTAGGTACTATTTGTGTTCTACACAATTTTTTGCTCTCCACCTCCACCAGTGTGTATGCCCCGCCTGGAACATGTGACAAGGAAGTAAATGGAGTTTTTGAACCAGGGAGTTGGAGGAAAGATACTGATATTCCCTTCCTTGATCTTCAAGCAACACAAGGAAGGAATTATTCGAACAGTGCAAGAGGTAGCAGAAATGAATTTAAAGAGTATTTTGTAGCAGAAGGTGAAGTTCCCTGGCAATATAAATGTATATAATAAAATACTGACTTACCATTGAATCAAATGTATTTTCTTTTTCTGTATCTCTTCCTCCATATAAAAAACTCAGTGCTTTAAAGTACTCCCATTTGGATACGTATACATCCCTTGCCCCAGCTCCACTTTTTCTTGTTCTTTCTTTATTAGCTTCGTTACGGTACTGGCACCGTAAATTGTGTATTTTTTTTCGACTTCTTTCGAAGTCCTTGCCAACTGGTTCCCAATTTCGGACAAGGCAACATTTCTCTTATTTCTATTCCGGTAGTCAGCATGAGACTTCCTGAAATAAAAGAGGCACATATAAAGTAACTTATTTGTTGATTAATTAAAATAATGTTCCAACTATCAACATTAATAATAAAATTTGCACATGTGAAAATAGCTTGTATAATGTATTTAACTATAACACAGGTGATAACTGTATGCTTGTTACACTGCATTGGTATTCTTGGATTACTCTATGTACTGTTACAAGTGATTATAATACTCCTTAAAACCATCCAGGAAGTCTATTAATACAGTGTATTTTCAGGTTGTAATAGACCACATAGTTCAGAACAGTAATTTTATGAAAATTTTTATGTATTTATACATATAACAAGCAAGCATAATTTACATATACTAAACACACATATATGTATGTGTGAATAAAACATACTTGCAACAAAAGTTCTAATTTCTAGAATTTGTAAACACAGTTTTCGATTAATGTATTATACCTCCATAATGAGTCCTTCATCTCCAGCAATTCAATAAGTTTTAAGACCTCCTCCTTCGACCACCTCCTGTAATAAAACACAGTTCAATAATAAGGTTATGCAAGTTGAATAAAATAAATTTTTGCAGGTAAAACGTACAAGTATCATCATGAAATGTTCCACCCAAAAGTATAGACCTCATCGTGTACAATAATGCACCAAGTATCCGTCCATTACTTCCGAAATCAATAATTTACGTGCAATGGGCTCTGTGAAGCATGTCGAATTCTCTATATTGTATTGAGTATATTGTACTGTTTATATTGTATTATACTGAATGTATATATACTAAACTGTATATATTGTGCACTGTATACTGCGTTGAACAATGTTATTCTGAATAGAATGAACATTGTGTACAATGTTCCACGTGAAATTTTGTATTGCATGTACTTACGCCTCTTCCGTGATTGAAGCATCTTGCGTAGCTTCCATCTTCTATACTTCGGTTTTCCTTTTTATTTAAAAGCAGAAGTTCACAGAACAATCTCGACCGTCGCACAGACTCGGAAAAGCAACACGAGCACGTGGCCACACACCAAGAGAGCAAAAAGTCTTCCGAGTCTCTTGGAAAACAATATATCTCCCAGGAGACACGATTTCTCATCGATACCAGAGTCTTTACACTGCTCTCTCGTGGAGACTTCGAAAATCTCTTGTGACGTCATGGCTCCGGAGAGACGATCACTCTCCTGAGCAGTGGCGTAGCGTCAGGGGACGCTGAGATGCTGAGCATCCCCGTATATAAGAACCTTAAATACTGTATTGATAATCTTAGAAGTGGTCTGTTGAGCGAAACACGTTTTGTATTAATTTAAAATTGATTTCCTATGATTGAATTCGGCGGGCTGTTGAAGCTGGCCTCTGATTGGTTGGAAGCTAAAATACTTCAGCGTCTGCCGCCAGATTGCGACGAGCAATGACGCATGCGCAGATGGCGAGGTCCCCCTCTCCCCTCTTCACCCCTGGCCCAGAGAAACCCGACTGCTTTACGCTAGCGTCTAGCTCGTTTGTGCACGAGAGCGCAGCACACTTCAGGCGTTCAGTAAATTATCTTTCTCTCTCTCACTCGGGAGTCCCCGCTTGGTCATGGGTACAAACTGTAGAAATTGTGCCTGACTACTATTTCTTAATTAATATCCAAGAAATTGTATTATCTCTTAAATAGATTACATATTATTTAAGTCTGCAATGTATAAATTAACAAATGGTCTTATTGCCATTCGCGTATAAGAATTAAAGCTGAGCCATTGTATAATTTGCTTTCAAGACATCGGCAGCCCTGACTGCTGTGAGGATTTTGTGGGAAGCGCCTACACCGTCGTAAGCAATCGAGATCGTGGAAGTAGTCCCAGTGTATCTGCCTTGTGTTGCGTTCGCCTGTTAGACGAAGTAGTTGATAGTGACATTTTGTGTGTTATTGTTGAGCATCCCCAAACGTGTGAGTCACGCTACGCCACTGCTCCTGAGAGGTTACACGTATCTCCTGGTGTCTCCTAACCAGTTCCGGAGAGTTTAGGAGAGAAAACTCTCTCCGTGTAAACGCACCTTTACAGATACGGATATTCTCGGCTATTTCTTCGTTGTTGCTCCTCCAATCGTAGCTTCTTCAAAACTTTGGCGGCATAGTTGGCTACCGCACTCCAATTATTTTCGGACACCAGCATCCCAGAGACGATGGTATCAGGAGTCATTACCTGGAGGAGTTGGCGAAGTTCATCCCTCCCTAGAAAAACGTGGGCAGTGGAAGAACACGTGCTCCACATCTTCCACCAGTGGTTCACAGGTTGGGCATGGGGAGTCGTCGTCCAACCGGAAGCGAAGTTGGCACGCACGATAACACCCGTGCCCCGTTTACTGGGTCAAATAATGGTCCACTTCTCCGTGTTTCCTTTGAATCCACTTTGCTACGTCCGGAATAAGGTTAAATGTCCATCTACCAGTAGATGATAGAACCCATCTCCTTTGCTACTGGGCCAATGTGACCTCCCTCTCTTCCTTCTTGACGCTTCTATTACTAGCTCCTTCACGTTTACGCCTGTAGAGCCTGTCCCTTTCTTGAGCCATGAGGTCTATTGGGGGCATGTCGGCTAATTCACACACAGCATCATACGAGATCGCTCGGAATGCCCGGGCCATCCTCAGGGCGGACCTTCTGTAAACGGACTTCGCCCCGTGGGCGTACGATTGGATCTCCAAGGCATCCGCCCAAATGGCGGCTGCGTAGAGCAGCATCGAGTTAACAATAGCCTCCGACTACTTTGTCTTCAGCCGCTAACGTTGGGCATGATTCGTGCCAAGGCGGAGGCCATGCGAGAGGCCATGCTTTATCGCAGACCACTCGCAAGTGCTCGTCAAAAAGTAGTCTCGCGTCAATCTGAACTCCTAAATATCTTGGAGACTGTTGGGATGCTATTTTACTACACCCTACATTGAGAGTTATACCTTCCTTCACTTTTCGGCCTGTCACCAGGACAACTTCTGTTTTATGCCATTTTTTATGTCCCAAATGCCGGCGGCACACTTCTACGAGGTTCCGAATTTTTCCTCGGCCGCAGACAATTTCCTGCTCAAGAACAAGTGTGGGTGCTCTTCTCTTTTGCTAGCAAGTTGGGACAAGATCATGTCTATTCCGTGGTCTGACGCATCCGCTTGCAATACGAATTTCTATCTGTAAATTGGCGAACGGAGCACCGGATCTTTGCGTAATGCCTCGCGCAATGTCACACACGCATCTTCCCCTTGCCACTTCGTCCATTGCACTTTGCCATGCTTTTCCCTCGCTCGCAACAAAGCACTAAGAGAAGCAGCCTTTTGAGCGTGTGCAGGAATAAACTTACGGTAGTAATCAGTTAGCTGTAAACCGCACGTATGTTTCGTTTGGTTTTTGGTGTGGGGAAATTCTTAATGGTTTCTATTTTTCATCATTTCTCCGCTTCCCACCCAATCTCCCAGATATTTCAAGGAGTTCTCTTTAAATTTGCATTTGGCAGGTTGAACGTGCAATTTGGCATTTCTCAGAATTTTAAAGATATCTTCTAAATGAACAAGATGCTCGTGGCAGCTGTTCGAAAATATAGCTATATCGTCTTAGAATGGTAGTGAGAGCCGCGAGTAACAGTGTATTAGCCCCTGTGTCTGACAGAAGGGTAGCAGCCCCATAAGCAATGGCCTGCATACTTCTCCCCATCCGTCAGACCCAAGTATTGTGCAATAAGACATGAATTTTTTAGAATGTGTTCTTACCTACAGGTTGTACGGTGCAACCTTAAAGTTTTATAATTTAAGAAGAATTATCCAGAGTTTTTTGGATTCGTAATGATGCGTAGTCTAATAAATTTCGTACTGTTCATTTCATTGTCAACTACAATGGTTAAGACTCGCTTTTTATTAATGTTTGTTTCAGCGATCAGCAATAATTACTGGACCCTTGTTCACTACATGTTCGGCTAAGACGAACACCACTATTTTGACGACAGCCACCAAACAAAAGAGTAACTTTCACCATTAAATACTTTTACCATAAATGTTCGGAGATTTATCGATAAATTATAATACCTACTCCCTGGTCAAAACTTCAATTTTTTACATCGTAATCTTTTGATTGCTGCTTTAAAAATTCTAATAACTTATAAAACACCAATATTCACATTTTTATTTATTAATAAATTATTTTTATTTACTGAATACTTTGACCACGAATCACTTGGAGAAAAAGATTTCGATAAATCGGCGAAATAACACAAAAGTACGTTTCATTTACGAAATTCGCACAATTATTTTTTAACCAAATCTGCTGCTTCAGGTGCCAGCTTTTGCAAATCTCGGGATTGGACAGCTCTCGGTCGGGGCGAGATGCAAAGTTTTTCACTACTCTACATTCACTGACACTTTACACATTTTTCATTCAACGCAACTCGTCAAAGTAACGAGTGCAAATTTATTTAACAAAATTGAAGTGAGTGAAAAAGAAATACAGTAAGTAGTAAATATAGTAGAATATTGTCGATTGTAAACTCCCTCTGACGGGTGAATAGTAGGCTCTGATCGGGTAGGATAGCTGGTCGGGTGTATTATCTTGACCGGTGGTTATTTCGCCTCGACATTTGCACCCTGCTGGATCCTGGCGGACGCTGGCTATTGCGTGGACGTTAGATAGCGCCGCGATGATAGCGGTGATGCGCTCCCCAGTGTGATAGATGCAGCAGGCGAGCCCAATCAAACGACCAGTCGAACGGCGAAATCGCCTTTCGAGTGGTGGTGGGAACGCACGCTTATGCTGAGAAAGGCCATAACACGTCACCTCGCGGTACACTACCTTTCGATGTTGAGCAGTACATCAGGATGTTAAAATATTCGGGAAGTTTGTGCCTAGCGTCCATCGTTATGAGTATGCGCAGTGAACCGACCGTATGTAGCCAAACTGTCCTGCAATTCGCTGAATTTGGGTTTTTCAGAAAGTTCTAACGTTTATCGGATGATCATTGGCTTAGTGCACCCTTTTTTGTAATCCATTTTTACAGAATCTATTCGTTTGACCGGCATTGTTTCATCTCAACCGTTTGATGAAAAGTCCTTGTAGCAGCAGCTGCGTAGACTGCCGTGATTAAATTATGACATGTCCTAAAGGATTGTTTTATCCTGAGCAGCTATTCTGCACAGCGGGCCTGGTTGCAGGCGGAGGAGCAAGTGGGTTCTAGTAGTTCAGGAAAAGGATTTTGTGATTTTCACTAGTTTGTATTTTGATGCAAAAACAATACAATATAACCTTATAATTACCTTAATCTAGATGAAGATGAATGATTACTTATGACTATGTACAATATATAATTTGTTTGATTTGGCAAAGTTATGATCATACAATGAATTAAGTTTGAGGTTAACAGTTTACAAAATTGAGTTTGGGAATGATAATTTATAAGTTAAGTTTGAGATAGATAATTTCAAGTTAAGTTTGGAGAAAGATAGTTTCAAGTTGCCGTGAGGAATTTAGTTATTTTGTTTTAGCAAATGCCTTATAGAATTTGACACTCATCTGTTAGTTCGAGCGGCATCAGGCTGGAGTAGCACGATACCTGGATCGGCGTCTGGCAGCTGGTCTCCTTTGAAAAGGTCGCCTGCACTAGACGTGTTGGTAGTTCTGCGATGTACTAGGATGTCTGGGAGTTCCTTGGAGAAACTCGAAGTTCTGCTGCAGATAATCACCTCTTCGACACTCTGCAATAGTTTTAAGTGTTGTCCGTGTAGGAACGGCACAATTGATTGAGTAGTTCGAGAAGTGCCGTACCGACACAATTAGTTGAAGAGTTTGAGAAAGTGCGTGCCCACCACAAAGTGGTTATTCGCATACGAGCGGTACAATGATTATTTGAGCTGCACGAACGAGCGTGTGCACACCACAGCGGACAGACAAGTGATTTTGTATTAAGTTGGCCGGCCGGCGAGGGCTGCTTCTGTGTGAGTTGCTAGCGTGGGAACCGAGCGAGGCGGGCGCTGGGAGACCGATCACGAGCAGGGGGGTTCGGAAGAGGGGAGGGAGGTCGGCGGAGGCTTCCGTGGCTTTCTTGTAAGATTGACCAGGGATTAGGGAAGCTCGGAACTGTACGCTTGGAGTAACTCGTCGTTTCACGGTTTAGGAAATATCTGTCGTTGAGGGTGTGGGTCAGCTCCCACGTTTGTCGTTTTCACCTCTCCCAAAGCGACGGCAAGGGAGCCCACTACTTGTGAAAGGGTGAGATGGACCCGCGATGGAAGAGTATAGAGGCGTGGGCAAGTATTTATGACCTTAACAATCAAGACCCTCGCTTCGAACGAAGGACAGCTGCCGCCAGCGGTGGCTAATTCAAGGGGTTGGAGGCGGGGTGCACGGAATTAGTGGAGCCCCGCAATGATCGTGCCTTTAGCGTGACTCATTCGAATAAATAACTACTTTTGTTTTAAATCCAGATCCAAATTGGGTTCCTTTAGGAGCCACTTTTGTCACCAAGCGGTATTTACGAGAACAGCAGCGCCGACGATTAAAGGTGTTCTCATTTTCCTGTTGAACTTAAGAATCTGAGATTTGGCTTCTTCGTGAAATTTTTTTCTGATGCTCAAACTAATCAATCATTTCTTGAGTAACTCAGTAATGTTTGGGGGCGAAAGCCTCCCAATAAAAAAGCTTGAAAGTAGCATGTCTTTGTGAAATAGAATTTATTTTAAATATTTATATTTATGGTGTTAACATTATGAACTTTACTATCTACTAGTTTTTAGTGTTAAAATGGGGGGTTGGGGGTATAATAAAAGGTTAAGTAGTATGAGTTTGTGAAATAGAATTTATTTCAAAATAATTATATTTATAGCATTAACATCATGAATACTACATCATGAACTACACAAATAAACAAGGATTCAGTTCATGGAGTCCATTCCTCTCTATTGAACCGAATCAGTGAATCAAAGGAACTGCCACTCGGAACTCAGGATTTACCAAAGGCTGAAAAGTCTTGATAAGTGTGTTATCGTTTGTAATATGCCTTATTGCTCAATTGTCAACACACCAACCTCATTGTCGCATTCGACTGATATAACAACAGACGTCACAGCTCTAAGAATCATATTTGAAACATTTTCATTCAATAAATTAGAAGGTTCTGATTTCTTATCTTTTTCTGTGTTTATTTTTGGCGCCTTTCCATCTTCACTCCATTTGCGGCATTTAGAAACTATGTGGTTAGACAATAATAACATAAGTTTCTTTTTATGATTGGAATATTGCTCTTTGAATTTGACTGCAATCAATTCTTGAGACAGGCCCATCATTCATCTTTGCTTAATAAAGCTTTTTCATGTGCCCATAATTGGTTTGTTAGTGTTGTATCGAAACAAAGACAAAACTTCATAAAATGGTTTTTATTGACAATCCAGTTACAAGAGCAGGAAACCAGTATACAAATGCCTAAGTTCCGAATATCCAGTAGAGAAGCCAGTTCACCAATGTCCAATAGACGTCCCAAACGTAGCCGTGTCGCACAATGTCCACAAGAGAGTTCCGAGTCCGTAGCACTAGTCGTAATCACCAAAACCACTCTACACGCAATACATCGCACGCAAGATCACCGTCGCTTTCTGTTGCGTGGTGTCGGGCCGCGGCCTTCTTATATACTGCGATTTTTGTAGGAAGAGCTCTCAAGGCCACTCAAATCCCATCTTCGCGATGGAATATGTCACGGCATTTGGCGTCTTTTCTCGGTCTTGCCGGTAGAAGTCGCATGATCGCAAGCACTGCTTCATACGGTCGCGATCGTGCGAAATCTAGCGGAACGACTGTGAATGACACGAAATGCCGTGACATATTCCATCGCGAAGATGGGATTTGAGTGGCCTTGAGAGCTCTTCCTACAAAAATCGCAGTATAGTCGTCGGGGCGGTGGCGAGTCCCTACGCGCCTGCTCGGGCGTGACGGCCGCGCGCGCTCTCCCCTCCGACCGAGGGCGCCGCCCCTTCGCTGACGGCGGCGGGTCTTTCAATCAGGCGCGCGCGGCCACGACAGATTATCCACCCATGTCGTGTCATTTTTTGGCATAAGCATCCAACTAGATTTTAAGTGGGGATTATTCCTCTGGCAATTTTCCCAACATTTTACAGATGAAAAATATAACAGTAACTCTGAATTATTCTCAGTATCTTTAGCCATGTCTTCATTCAATTGAGATCACAAGTTCTTCAATTTAGATAGAATATGTGTCGTTATATCATCAGAAGTATTTTTCTTGAACCCAAAGAATCGCAAACACAGATCATTTACCTTGTCTTCTGAAACACCGTCAAACAGTTAACTATGTTTTAACCAAACATCTCAAGCAGTGTTTAGACGAATTATTTTGTGTAGAGTATCTTCAGATGTATTTGTTGTTAAAACAACCATTGCATTACCGTCTGCCTTGAGAAATTTAGCGTTTGCCGATTCGTATGCCGTCTTGGTATCTCCATTACTTTAGGGCTGTTCAGGTTTCACTAACCTTCTTTCAACCACATCAAGTGCTTCAGGTACACCTCGTAAGCACTAGCTTTATATTTCCAGGTACTACAGTGTGACTTTCCTTCCAAACAGCCAATGTTTATCCATCTTGTATCCATTTCAAGAAGCTTATACAAGCCAGTATCTGACATCGACTTCACTTGTTAACCATTCTCGTCGATATTTGATTCGAAGTCACGGTCCTTCAGGTCAAAGAGCACCTGAGCCCATAACCACTTGATTCTTTGAATTAAACACGTATATTCATCAGATTTAGTAAGCTTACATTTGTACACAAGTTACTCATAACATTTTATAATACGAACCATTCATAGATACCACTACCGTAGTACAAAAACATAGTCGAAGAGTTAACAACATAAATCTGAGAAAACGAGTTATTAAATAAACAAAGGAATAAAACAGAATACAACACGTTTAACGTAAGTAGACAAGGGCACAAAACGCGATAACTAACACTCAACCAAAAAATCTGCATTTTGCAAAATATAAAAGACCAAATTGGTAAATAATTATTCAATCTTATTTATATTATCAATATTCTTGAATTAATAGGTTTCCCTTTTCCGAGTATCATTTTTCACCTTGCGGATAAAACGTTGTGATGTTTTCGTCACAGTAAGATGCGCGGTACAATATACAGTAAAATCTGTACAAACCGGGAACCTTCCGTAACCGGGAAATCTCTCCGGCTCGTGAAGTTAAGTGGCAGTTTTACACAGCGTAAAAGACCCCTCTCCAACGCGGAAATGAAACTTTTTCATGTTCTGTAGGAAAAACTATAAAATGGAATTCCTGTGAATTTAATGCGATTAGCAGAGAGATGCCAGATGTTCTTAATGAAAAGAATTCATCTCCAAGCTTGTTTTAAATTCTCTATCCCTGTATCACGCGATTTAGTTGTGGCAGCTGGACATTGAAGGAGAGGGTCTTCAGTTGTCAGCGTAGAATTCGATCATGGGGTCGCTTGTCTCTCAAGGTGTAGGCCATACGACAATTCCCTCTCTCGACTCTGAGCGTGGTAATGTGTATGGGGCATAGCTTCTATACACGGGTCTCCCTGCTCCGCCTTGAAAATCATAACCCCTCGACCAGATACGCATTGCTCAAGGCCATCCGAGGGTATAGTAAAGTCATAGTATTCGGTTGTGACGCATTGTGCGTTGAAAGAGTAAGCAGGCAGTCCGAATACAGCCAGTAAGATTTGTATTTTTGAACTCAGAAGCTGTCAATGAAGAGTGTTTAATATTCATTTATTGGTGATTGGCAACACGAGTAACCACGGTGTTGCTTATACTTCTGCTTCCCAAACAATCGCTCATCCTAAGCGGTGTCTGATAGGCAGGGAGAAAGTGTCGTTCCCAGCCAAGGTCGGGAGATCATTAAAAAGTAATGTTACATAGTTAAGTTTAAAAGCAAGACAACTTTCTGGAACATTTATTGGGAAATTCGTATTTGATGTGTTCCATTTTCACACAATATTAAAATATAACGAAATATGTAAAAATAGTAGTAATGGGTAAATATGTAAAAATATATAATTATGCCAATATATATATATATATATACATACATACATATTGTAATATACAAAAATATTACAAAACAAACGCCGCGCTTCAATCTGGACGGTCGCGGTTACTAGGTAACGACGGTGGTTGACGCGCGAAAGGGGGCCCTGGACGAGGGAGAGTTGGTGGTTGACTGGCATCCTGGTGGTAGCGGCGCTTATGTAACCTGAATTATTAAAGTTGGACATCGACGCGAATAGGGAGGACAAATTGTGGAACAAGTGTGCAAGAAGTGAGCAGCAAGAAAGAAGCAGACGGATTTTCGGCGCGGAAGTCAAGGGGCTACGAACTGCGGGGCCATCGTTTCACAACGCCAGACAATTTGGTACAGTGAACTTAATGCATGAAATTAAGCAAGAGAATTTTTATATTTTTAATCTCAAATTCCATTCTTAATAAACAAAATTATTGTTGTGCCACGTTGTGTGTAATTCCTTCGGGACATAAACAATTTCAGACTTCCAGGCTTCTCTGTATAGAGGGCAATCCAGTGACAACCAGCCTGCAGGTAAGCGTGCAGGTGTGTCAACATATAGATCCCAAAGAACTGAGCTAGTAAATTAAATTAGATAAAATAAATTCATTATTATTTTATCACAATAT
Organism: Acheta domesticus; assembly: GCA_031308135.1. NCBI lineage: Eukaryota > Metazoa > Arthropoda > Insecta > Orthoptera > Gryllidae > Acheta > Acheta domesticus. The sequence goes on from JAHLJT010004567.1 coordinate 180,451,361, forward strand.
ACACACACACACACACACTTCGTTCTTTTTAGTAGTACGTAGAGAAAGGATTTTGAGGTGCAAATTATGATCGTAAAAGGGGGGAGGTTCTGAAAATACATACAAAAATGTGCAAAAAAAAGGTGCTGCTGAAAAACTGTATTAAAACTTATCACCTGAACTCTGTTTCTAAAATATACGTATAATTTATACCAAATTTTTCTTCTTTATAGTCTGTTAGAGATGGTTCACAGTACTTTATCCAACACTGTAGTAGATAGAAAAATGTTAAACAATTGCCAGCACTGACTCGACTTATTTTTCCCTCGGATCGCGTAATAGAACGTACTTCGCAGGCGCGTCAAACAACGTCCGCACGAGCACTTGCCCGCGCGGGAACCTCGGTGCTCTTGCGGGTGCAAGCAACTTCCCCTGCCTTCCCTCTCCTTTCCACTCCAAGTCCACAAGCGCTGCCAGTGCTCTTCTAGTATTGACGGCGACACGATGGCAGTGGTAGACGTTTTCCTCATGTCACAGACAAATGGGTTTCTGCACACCCAGTTAAATGTCATTTGCCTGTTTGGGCAGCACTTAAAACCCAGCAGGAAGGGGTTAAACTGTTGCGGCACCACTGTTGAAATTTAAATTTGACTTTACAGTCGCAGATTGACCATTGTTGCTGGGATATAAATTACTGATGGTTTACGTAAAATATATTTTAATATTAATTTAATATTGTTGACTTCTGATTAAATGATATTTTAAAAAGCTGTTTAAGAAGAGAAAAAATACATTTTTCTGCCCAGTCGTTTAAAACTCAGAAGAAAATAGTGTAGAAAAAGGCATTGAGGCATAAAAAAGAAAAGGTGGCAAAATGTAATCTCACGAAAAGGTGTAGCAAATTGTGATTGTTTCGCTTTATTTCATCCCCCCAAACACCTACAATAAACTTTCTGTATAAAAACAGCTATATTTTTCAAAAGGTGCTGCACATTAAAAATCCTTTCCCTAGTAATAGGAGTGTTTGAAGAGTGGTTTAAATTAGATTGGACGTGTGAGGGCGTAGATGATGATTTCTTCGTTAATGACAACTCATGCGCCCCGAAACTTCACGCAACCCGGGTACTTAAGAATCATGTCTACACCAGGACAAAGTCTTCATCTATTAGAATTTTTGCACAGACAATAAAACGTGATTAACAATGACGTGGCCAGTAGGGTGAGAAGTGTAATAAGCTGCAATAATGATGCATTGCCGGCTCCACTAGTGTAAAATAAAAATGGTTTCAATTCATTCAGAATATCTAGCAAATTCCAGGAAACAAGTTCAAAGCAGGTAACTTAATCCTACAAAAGCATATGAATGAAAATACGTTCCTATTGATAGCAGTTTTTGAAGCCATAGGTTCTTTTACACCCAACCTCTTTATTATCTAATTGTTCCACTGTCGACGCGGTAATCCAAACATTTATTAACAAAAGTTTTTAATTGAAAATAATTGTTCAGGATCAAACGTTTATAGTTGTAAACATCCAGTACAAAAGCAGAAAAATAAAGTAATTGATGGACACGTTCTACCAGTAGTACTTTTGCCCTTAATCGTTGTCTTGTATAAACGATATCTAAGTTAAGTTTAAGGAATAATGCAAGTGTAAATTTATTATTGTTAGTCATAAGAATTTTCTTTTGGGGACTCGTGTAGTACTAATTGACTCATTCACTTTTTGTAACTTCTGACTAAAAACAGACGTAAAATACTATGTCTTTTCAGAACCCATTAAAGACTTTGTAAAAATTTAACAATACAAGTGATGAGTTTTATGTGTGATTATACGTTTTTACTTACCCGTATACGTACGTATACACGGAGTGATATACGTAGTGTAGGGAAAGTTATGTAATGCTGCGCGAAAAAATGGCCAATTTTCGGCGGAAAAAAATTAATTGCCGGGCCGTGAAAACGAATAAGTGGATAAAACCAGTTGCTAAATTAAGAAAAAAAATCCTCTATCTCGTGGTGTGGTCAAAATCCACGATTTGTTGCTTCTTTATACTTAAAAATCGATTGACGGCATTCCGTCCGTCTGTCCGTCTGTGGTCAACGCTAGCGCCTAAACCGTTCGGTCGATTTTCTTCAAAATTGATATTCCCCAGTCGATCTGATTCTAGTCGAAGCTTTGTGATTTTGAAAAAGATTCTTTAAAATTTGGGGGTACTTTATATGAAGCCCCCCGGGGATTTTCAACATTTTCTCAAAAACGGCTCCAAATTTTTTCTTTAAATTTCTTGTATGAATAGAGGAAAATACACTTTTTAACATGGCATAGGTCCGATTTTCACGTACAGCTCTGAATTTTCGAAAATTGTGAAAGTTTGAATTTTTTCGGCGTCTTTCTCCAAATACAAAATTGAAGATAGAGATTTTTTTCTTCAAATAAAATTTGTTCTGCATATTGAGTTCTTTAATAAAGGTCATGTAAATGTTTTTCACAATTTTGGTATTTGGTAATTTGTTCTGCATATTGAGTTCTTTAATAAAGGTCATGTAAATGTTTTTCACAATATTGCGTGCAATATGTGCTATTTTAAAAAATTACAAAAACAAGATTTTCTCAAAAACGGCTCCAAATTTTTTTTAACTTTTGGTAGGGATAGTGGTAAATGTACTCTATCAATGACAAAAAAGCCATTTTGGTCTATCGGTTGGTTTTTTCAAAAATTACAAAAATGTAAATTTTTTTACTTGTCTCTCACGTCGTTAATATTTACATTATCGGCGATTTTTTCACATTATTATATTTACGAGTATATATGCTTTAAATAATGTCAGGCAAAGTTTCTCGAAAACACAACCGTTTTCTGTGAAAAGTAGCTCAAATTTCGGCATTTTCAGAAATGCTCAAACGCCATTTTCTCGTATATGGCTGCAAATGTTTTCTTCAAACTTTTGTAACGGATAGTGCTAATTACACTCTTTAGTATAGCGTAAAGTTTATTTTGTTTTTTTTTTGTTTTTTCAAAAATTACATAATTGTAATTTTTTTGAAAGATCTCTCACATCTTTAATATATACATTACCAGAAATTTGTAAACATTATTATATTTGTGAGTGTAAGTGCTTCAAATAACTTCAAATAAAGTATTTTGAAAACTCAAAAATTTTCTGTGAAAATTAGCTTCAAATTTCGCATTTTTAGTAGTGCTAAAACGCCATTTTCTCTTAAACGGCACATAATTTTTAAAAGAAAATTGCCATTTACGGCTAGGTTTTTGTGTTCTTTAATATTCTAAAATTAATGTTTCTGTTCTACCAATAGGAAACCGAAAAATTAAGAAAATGACAAAAAAAATGTACTTTTGGCGATGATAGATGGTAGCTGGCAAGAAAGAGTATGTGGCAATTCCGAATAGCTAGGGAAGACCCAGGAAAATAGAAAACTAATACGGGAAAGTCTGTGCCATTCTGTAGCACCACTAGTTATCATTGTAAAGAGAAGTGGAGTGGACCTCACTTTGCAGTAGGTATTTGTTTTTGCCACGTAACGAATACGAAGTCCAGTAATTGAATTGCGAGCTTAATCACTTGTTGGTTAATGCTCCTGAAGTAATCATAACGTATGAGATGTTATCAAAAAGTTTCGAGACTAGCACTGTTGAAAGAAACTACTTTTGTCAGCGAATTACTGTTCTCGAACGAGCCTCGTGCACAACCTCCTGATGATTTCGACGTTTTCCGGTGTTGAGCTCGATAAAGATCTTTCAAAATCTCTTCATGTTTTCCACTCCTTGAGCGAATACTACTCAAAACACTCCTCACAACTTGTGGCAAATTAACCATAAACTTGCTGTATCTTGTGCAACGTCTCGGCAACAGGTATACTAAGTTTCTCAAAATTTCACGTGCGCTTTTTGTTCAAGCTTGTCGTTTATTTTGGAATCGAAAACGGAGTAGCACACGTAGTTACAATAGCACGGGTTGCACAGCTACCAATGCACACAGTAATTGTCTCTTGACACTGACTTACGAAGGTCAGGGCGCGTGAAGGTGACTGCGCGTGCGCCCTTGTGCTGTCATCTGTTGGTTTGTGACAATTAGTCTGGAAACGTTGTGATACCCTCTTGTGTAAATGTTCCTAGTTTTTTGTACATAGCTAAAATGTCTGGTTTCAGCAAAAAATCTTTAATTACGTAATACAACGTTATTGTAATAAAACGTTTTTAATCGCACAAAAAGCACATTTTAATCTGGTATGATGCATTAAATGTAGCTCTTATTACGTAATTTTAAAAATGTTTCATTTGAACAATATATTACTTGTAATTTACATAATAAGTATTTGTAAGCTATTTTTCATGTATAAGTATTTATGAAAATTCTGAGACAATAAATTTCAAATTGTTAAATTGTTCTTTATTTTGTATTAATATCCTTTTTAATCACTTTTAATACACGTCCCGTTTTATTTTAAGCCATTTATCGGGAAATGACACCTTGTTCTCATCTGATAAATTGAATTTCAACAGCTGGGGGAATATCCGCAATTTTATTTACCCTATTTCCGAAGTAAAGTAATGAATTTGAGAATACACGTACTTATTTTGCTTCATTATGTTATAGTGATCTATAGCAGCGAAATCTGCTCAACTACTGAGCTATTTTAAAACTTCTCTTAAAACAGTTTCATTTAAGAAACTCTGTAAAAGGAAATCAAGCTATAAGACAGTTTTGATAAGCACATCCCAGAAATCAGATCCAGATCGTACGCACATTTGTTGGCTTCTTGCTCTCGTATCGCTTTAACACAATTCATCTAATGTGTCAGGATACAGAAACGAAACGTGCTTCATTAAGGTAGTTATGTTAAACGTGTTTAATTGTGTACATTAAAATAGTTTGTTTCAATTAGTGTTTATGTACTGGTTATTAATTGCTTGGTCGTTTTGCTGCCCAGATCGTAATAAAAGAATGCAAAATTTAATTAGAACTCAAAATAATCCTGTGACTTCATACCCATTAGAATAGTCCTTATCAAGCATGGAGTGCTTCACTGAGGAATTGTGGGTGTGAAGGGCGAACTCATCGAATCCATATAACGCTCTAACGAACTATTTGCACACAAGCGAAATACACAGAAAAAAAGGTACAGGTAAAAACGTTAGCTGTTGTAAAATCGAAGCAGAAACAGCTGAAATGCTATTTTTTAGTTAGGTCTGCAACGCAGGTTATACACAATTTATGCCTTCCGCTAGCCCTGCAGAATGAAGATTTTAAAAGGTAAGAACACATTTATTTGATATAAGTATTGATTATAATTCTCTGGATTTTTGTAAATGTAGGATATTACTGCCGTCCCAAAGGATAATGTCTCGCCGCAGAACGGGTTTCCGAATCAGCTAAATGTAAGGCCGACCTACACTCATCTCTGTGGCACCCAGCAGCGGTTTTTTTTACCGCGCAAAATATACATTAAATTCTATCGAGATTTAGCAAACAAATCATGCTTATGTGTCCTATTCATGATGACTCACGGTGATAGACCGATTTTGTTAGGTTCCCAGAAGTCTTGAATGTATTTTGAAAGTCCTTTTGAGCTGAAAATGAAAGTTTACATGCCAATATGGTTTATGGTCAAGAAAACTCATATTAGCCCGTAATATGTGCATTAAACCATAGAACTTCCCAGATATCTAGATCAAGAAATAAAATCAGTTATTGGTCCTATTATTCATTGTTTTGTTTCTTCGCAGCCGAAATTATTAGAGCAGAGCAACGCAGATGAGTTGGAGCCCTGATCACCATATAAACTAGTGATGCCAGAACAGCACGTACTTTCTCTCATCAGTAATGGTTACATAAAATTTTAATACTGCAATTTCTGACCAAGTTGGTACATTTCGGCCAGCAGTTGTAAAACTTAAAACAAGTCGTATCCCATTAGGCGCGCAAAATTTAATTCATTTACCCCTAATACATCAACTCAAACCCAACAATTCACAACTCCATTCATTTAGCCCAGAAACACCGCCCAATAATGAGAAGTTATTCTGATAATTTCAAAATGCTGAGTCGTGACGTTCCCCTTGTTGTATTGCGATATGACAACTCCTTGAAGATTCTAACGAAAGGAGTGAGAGAAATTCCAATTTACAATTTCGAAAATTACGGGAAACTGCTACTTATTTTTTTTAAAAAAGTACATGACTATTTTAAGATGTAATTTTGAAGACATTTCATTAGGTGAAAAAACGGCATCAATATTGTAGTTTTCAATGTTAATTTTTATTTGCAATTTTCGAGAATTCAGAGTTAACCGAGGAAGGAATTGTGCCACTTTTTGAAGCATACTTTCTTTTATTTGTTTAAAAAATAAAGAAAAAGTTTTTTTTTCTTTTTTATATTGTACATGACCTGTTTTAAAGATATTTCACAGCACATTTCATTTAAGACAAAAACCTCTATAAAACTTCTAATTTGTAGTTTTGCAATGTTACTTTTTTGCAATTTTCGAAAATACTGAATTCACCGCAAATGGGACTAGCGCTAGTTGTTTTTTCCGTTCTTTGATGCATAAGAGGAGAAGTTTTATTTTGAATTGGAATATTTTTTAGAAAATAATTGTTTAACTAGTGCTACATCACTCCTTTCTCGCGATATAGCTAATACGTATGTAATATTATATACTTGGGTTTTTATTTCTTGACGCGTGGAGGCCTGTCTTCACGATGGAATATCACACAGCATTTCGCGTCTTTCTCGGTCGCGCCGCTAGGTGTCGCATGATTGCGACCATATCGAGCAGTGCTGCGACATGCGACATCCAACGGCAATGCCGAGATTTTGAACAAAATTTTATTTAATGTACGATAGTGGGAGATCCCTTTTCAGCTATTTGGCCACTCTGGTTATGAAGTTGCAGTCTAACAATAGGAACTTTGCGATAGGGCGTGAGGTTCACAGAACAATCTCTCATTGTCAGACGGTGTTTCTACACACAAAAGAGTGTTTCTTAGGAAAGAAGGTGGTAACGACATTCAGGTGGATGTAAATAGTGGATTTAAATTTTGCTTTTCCGGTGTTAATATAAGAAAAGGTGAAAAGAGCTTGGGGGTTGTCATTCGATTGTTGAAAATAAATATTTCTTGCCTTCCAATATTTTTAATTATCTGTTTCTGGTAATTTGGGCGCCAGAAATAATTACAAACATGATTATTCGTTCTTGCCTGCAAATGAATCATTTCAGGCTTCACTACACCGTACTTGCTCAGTTGGTCGGGTTCGAACTTGTAAGTATTGCTTACTCGTTCTGCAATCACTTATTCAATTTGCCATCCGTACGGAGTGGCGAGGAATCTGAAAATTCTGTTTAGAGAACGTCTAATTCTGAATTGCACGTATTGTAAAATAATAATCAGCTTTCTTTCAAAAATATCAACTGATTTATTAGAAGCACAAAAATAATTAAACTAAGCGTTAACTTTAACTTTCAAATACGATGGCTGTTATAAAAGCTTCCAATTCTTTTTGGTCATGACCAGTTTTGCATTTCTAATAGTTCAACGAAAAAATAAAGACCTATGCACCGTATGATTCTTCGCGCGCATTCTTCAGTTCCCATTCGACGGCGCCTCGTAGAATGTTCTCAGCCGTCCCCTGATAATTAAAATACGGTATATATTTCGATTTTCTTCTAGTAGGGCGAGATCATTTTCGTGTGAGGTTTTCTTCCGTCTACAATCGATTAAAAAAGTTTTTGTTTTGTGTAGGTATTCTTTCTAGCAGCGAAATGTTTTTTCTCTAAAATAAAGTTGAATTTTCACGATCACCAAGCTCCGTGCGATTGTGGTCTGGGGCAAAAGGAGGCGAGAGAGACAGAAAAAGCCCTTTTTAGATTCCCTACTGTTTCTAGAAATCAGGAAAGTAAAATTATAGCATTCTCGGAACAAAGAGAACAAAAAAAGATTTCTGTTTTGAAGCGAGAAAAGTTAGATGGTTATTTCAAGACAATAGTGACCACTTACAGGTATCACCTAACTTCGTAATTCGCAGTTCAAACGTTTAAATCAGTGTTTGCCAACGCAATGCTCTGTGACGTCACAGAAATCTGCTCTCTTTCTCAAAGCTGAGCGCGGAGAAAAGGCAGAGCCCGACGCGAAGGCGGGCGCACAGTGTTCCAATGATGGTACGGAAGTGGGGGGAAACGTTCGCTTGGAAAATCGATAATTACGTTTTTAAAAAGTAATTATTATTTAGAATGTTTAAGATTCAATAACATTGTGAAGAATTATTTAATAGAACATACATTATTACATATCGCAAAGCAAAATCCGACCTTTTATCAAAATCAGTATTGTAATTCCACTTTCATTCTTATATTGGATTATATTTTTGGAAAAGACAGTTTTAACATTTGACAACAATAATATTTTGTACAATAGTACGAATTAGTTCGATCTGAAACAATAATTAATGTTAACAAATAAATGCCGGTAGGGGTCACGTGAGAAAATTTTGACCCCAGGCTTGATTATTTTTCATGTACAGTTTTGTTTGAGAATGTTGTTAATCCTCGTGATTTTCAGAATATTTTCAACTATCTTCAAATTCCTTTATTCATCCCATGAATGCGACCTATGTCAATTCTCAGAATTTATTTAATCTCGCAGATTTCTCTGAAAAGCTACTTAATGAATTTGTAGGTTGGACTTTTTAACATACTGCAGTTCTTTCGAACACACTAAACATTTCGCCTTTTGCTCCAGTATCTACAAAAGGAAACCTTTCTTCCCCAGCAAAAATAAAATTACGGGTGAAGATGTTTTCCCACTCATGTTGCCTGAAACACCGGCAAAGGCGCACTGACAAGGTGTTCGTTACCGGCGTCTTCCGTCTGCCCCTCCCTCCCCCCTTTGCTCGGACCCCACCGAGCGTCTTATCTTGGAGAGCAAAGTGGTTCCGACGTCATTCCTTGTCCAGTTGGCGATCGCTGGTCTAAACATTTTCCGGTCGTTTTCCGATGTTTCACCTGCAAACATTTGTATATATTCCACCTTTTTGCAATAACAAATAACTTTATTTGTGTAAGTAACAAAAAACTTTATTGTAAAAGTTAAGCCCAATTATTACATAGCTCACCAAATCGACTCTTTACATCTGCTACGCGGGCTATCCTTGATGGATGTCCTTAAAATCCGGCCATTTCTTTAGTTTAAAATGTCTAGAGAATGATGGTTCTTTCTGGTGTTGACGCCTCCAGAAATAGGAGAAAATGGTGACGTCAGAATATTATTGCCGACAACTATTGTACTCCCTCGCAGGCGGTCTGGTAAAACAAAGCCACCTGCGGTGGGTAGGGTAGAGAGGTGTCAGCTAGGTGGCCTTGGCTAAATCCTGCATGTCGACTGCCATGAAACGATTCAATGTAGACGTTTAACTTGTAAAAGTTACCATAAGTCGTAGAAAAAAAATATCGTATGAAACTTGATGTAATGGGTATTAATACACTCGTGTAATATTTACGATACTCGCTCGTATCGTAATACTAAGTATTGCACTCGTGTATTAGTACCCACCATTACATCATCGTTTCATAATGTACTAATACGTATTTTTACCTTCTCGTTTTTGATGTCACACGAAGTTGCTGTACTTCTATCAGGAACCAGTACCATTAGCATATCTTTAGTTTCACGGCATATACCATCAAAAACCCAGTCTTGAGGATACACACGACCAGTACTGTTCTTTCTCCGCGAAAGCACATTCCCATAACGTCCATGGTTAAACCTTCTAGGGCAAATTCAAAGACTCAGCCGTTCATAATTTCATAAGCACACACTTTAGATATTTAGATATTTATTTGTCAAAAAACAGTAAAAACTGTATATGACGTGTGGGGAAAGAAATTTATCTGCGCACATTTTCTTGAGGGCCAGAATTTTATTAAAAAAAAACAAAAAAAACGAAAAAACGAATTTAGAAAATAGTTATTTTAGAAAAATCAAAATAATTGAAAAATGTTTTTTCCCGAGTTATAGAAAATCAATTTCAGCTGTAAATGAACTACAAGCAAAAGGAGTGCTCAACAAAACGTGCGCACAGTGAAGCTACATTTACGTCCAGAAGCAAAACAAGGGGCCATCTCAGCATTTGCTCAATGGATCAGGGAAACTGGACAAAAACCTGATCGAGATGGGGGTCATTGACCCGGAAGCTGAAGTACATTACTTGTTACAGGCGTATTAAATATTTTTTTAAATGTATACAATGCAAACATAAACTAATTCATTATATATCTTTGTTTTGTTACATTAAACATTATTTTTCTTTTTCACGATCAGTATAGTCTCTAATTGTATAGAAACAGTTTTGCAGCAGAAAAGATTTTACTTTTAACTTAAATTTGTGTACCGACTTTAATTGTTTTATGTCATCTGGCAATGCGTTGTAAAGTAACGTACATGTATTGTATGTTGATTTCTTGTACTGAGCTGTTGATACTGACACTTGATGCACGTGATTTCTACGGCGTGTGTTGTAATTATAAATATCAATATTGCATGAAAATATGTTCCCTCCGTTAAGTAGGTCATTTTTGACAAATATTACAGATTCGTAAATAAATAGACAAGGCAATGGTAGGATTCCCAGCTCAATGAAAAGAGGCTTGCAGGAATCACGTGGAAGGCATTTTTTCATTATTCGAATAATTTTCTTTTGCAATCTGAAAGTCTGAATACTACAGGATGAGCTTCCCCAGAATATTATGCCATATCTCAGGCGGGAATGCACATTTGCGAAATAAACGCAACGAGCTGCATGAAGGCTGACAGAATTTGAAAGAATTCTGAATGCATAGCATAATGAACTTAATTTAGTGTTTAATTCTGTTATATGTACATTCCATTTGAGGTTTGATTGAATTGAAAGACCTAAAAATTTTGTTGCCTCAACATCAGCTAATTGCATATTGTTCATTTTCAATGGAACATGCGATTTCCGATTTGAGATGCAAAAATGCATTGAAACAGTTTTTCTTTCGTTAACAATTAATTTGTTATTATTAAACCAATTTGAAACTTCTGAAATTGTACTATTTACTGCTTCTTTTTTGCAAAGAACATTCGTGTCATCAGCAAACAGAACCGTTCTTCCATTTTTAATAGACGAGGGCATATCGTTTACATATAACAGAAAGATAATAGGCCCTAAGATCGAACCTTGCGGGACCCCATGCACAATTGGCAAAGAATTGGAAATATAAGTATGTAATGTCCTTTCCTGCCAGTATGGTATTTCTACTCTTTGAGTCCGATGTTTAAGGTAAGAAGTTATCCAATCTAGGGCAATACCACGAATTCCATACGAAGGTAATTTTGAGAGCAAGATCTTATGGTCAATAACGTCAAAAGCTTTCGAGAGATCTAAGAATATTCCAATGGGTACTTCATTTTGGTTTATTGATGAAGCAACATCTTTGAGAAAAGAAAAAATGGCAGTTTCCGTAGATTTTGATTTTCTAAAACCGTGTTGTGAGTCTGAAAACGCTCTGTTTTTCCTGAGAAATGTTTCCATTCGTAAGTAGAAAAGCCTTTCTAATATTTTTGAGAAAACTGACAAAAGAGAAATTGGCCGGTAATTTTGAATATCATTTTTGTTCCCTTTTTTAAAAAGTGGCTTAATTTTTGCTGTTTTGAAAATATCTGGAAATATTCCTGTACATAAAGAAGCATTGAAAATGTGAGTTAACGGATGTATAAAGGCAGGTGCACAAGTTTTTAATAAACAATCCGGAAATTCATCTAAACCAGATGAATATTTATTTTTTAGTTTACTGACTATTCTGAGGATTTCGTTGGGAGAAGTTTCGGGAATAAACATCGTATCTGAAATTTTTTGGGAAGTGTAAAATGTTGAATTTTGTGATTTTAGTCCCTTCGTGAGATCAGACGCAATTCTGGAAAAGTGTTTGTTGAAGAGATTGGCAACTTTTTCCGGATTACTCGTTTCTCTTTCATTATCCTTTAAAATAACATTCTCTACAAGGTATCGAGATGATGTGGTTGTATTTTTTACGATATCCCACATTGCTTTAGTTTTGTTACTAGCGCTCAAAATGTCCTGACTATTTTTCATTATTTTTGCCTGAACTATTACTTTTCTTAAAATTCTTTTATATTCTCGGAAGTATATATGGAAACCGGGTGATACGTTATGATGTTTAGAAATAAAGTAAAGCGTACGTTTGTTTTTACACGATGTTCTAATTCCTTGTGTGATCCAAGTATTACTTTTGCTTGAAATGTTTAATTTTCTCTTTTTAAGAGGAAAGCACGCGTTAAAATGAATTGAAAGCTTGGAGAAAAATAAATTATATTTTTCATTTGTGTCAACAGCGTTATAAACTTCGTCCCATGATTCCTTCATCAAGTAGTCCGTAAATAATTTTATATTAACTTTAGTGAATGCTCTGCACATGCGTGTATTATTTATTGTGTCAGTGTTTATGTTCTTAGTAATTGTAAGAATTTGTGCATCGTGGTCACTGTATCCTAGATTATTCGTTATTATTTCATATGTAGTTGTGGTTTTGTTAATTATAATTTGATCTAATGCTTTTTGTGATTTAAGCGTATTCCGTGTAGGTACATTCACTGTAATGTCTAAATTAAAAGAATGAAGTAAATTGAGAAACTGCTCTTTTTCGTGGGATTCGCTCAGAAAATCAATATTGAAATCTCCACATACAACAATGGATTTAAAAGAGAGTTTACTAATTTTGTTCAGAATTATCTCTAGATTTTCCAAGAAAGTGAAATAATCTGAAGCTCGCTTTGTTGGAGGTCTGTAAATGCAAAGTAAGATAATTTTGAGCGTAGTAAGATGTACTACTGTTGTTTCAAAAACTTTTTCAACTGCATATAAATTAAATTCTGACAAGAAGGTAGAATCAATATAATTTCTTATGTAAATACACGAACCTCCGTAAGCAGGGCCCTTATTTGATTCCTTCGCTCTGCAATACGATCCTGCAAGGTAAAAGTAAATAATTATTTCTCGTAAATAATTATTCTCGTCAATAATAGAGTTGTAATTAATTTCAAGTTCATGTTTACTAAACTTCTTAATTACTTCTCGTAAATAATTATTCTCGTCAATAATAGAGTTGTAATTAATTTCAAGTTCATGTTTACTAAACTTAATTTAGGTCAGTTATTTACTCCAACAATAAATAAATCTACTTCAAGGAAGGAAATACAGTATTTTCGAGACAATTATTAACTCTAAAACCTTTAGAGGCCCTGCAAATTCAACTCCTCCACACATACTTCTTACCCCCCCCCCCAAATAACGATCATATCGTTATTTTTAACGTTTTCTTTCTTTCTTTAGGATGCTGTGATTTTGAAGGAATTTAAATGCCGATTGCTCGTCAAAACATAACCACTCAAATGAGAGATTCGCATTTGGCGCCATTTGTAAATAGAATGCCGTCGCTCCCGCCACTCGTTCTTCTCTTTCGTTCACCGACGTGGAGTCAGCTTCTAAAGAAAATATTGGCCCGGGAATTTGTTGTTCAAATTGCGGTGCGGGGAAATTCTATGGTGGTACTTGAACCTGAGCAGTCAAGAGTTGTTAAGATGAATGATATTACTTGGTTTGTTTGATTGCAAGTATCTTCAATCATAATACATCATGCCTTCAATACTCTAATACAATTATTACACAATTTGATGCTATTATTTCGCCCAGTCGTTGGGAAGGGCGAGTAAAGCGAAGCGTGTTCTCCGTGTACACCTCTTCCGGCATGATAATGCTTGATCAGACACGGCTCGGCCGACAAAATATCTGCAGCAGCTCCACTGGGAAGATATTTGTCCTTCCATCCTATAGTCCAAACGATTTCGAACGTTTCCTACACACCAGGAAATTCGAGCCTGGTGAGCATATCACCAAATCATATATTCTCTGCATATCACAGTGATGCACAATTGCAGGTGGTTGTCAATTTGACAGTGGTATCTATCGGTGGCTTTTACGACCCAAGGATACAAATATTGATCTCAAGGTATGTCAGATATCTCATTTCCAGGTGTGAAAACATGGTGCATCATGTGCTGTTCATGTTACAATAATTTTTCCATGAAATTGTTCTTTCTTTTTCTTGATGACGTAAGGAAACTTAGTGGATGCACCTTGTTTGTGTGCATGGATGTTCGCAATGTTTTTTATATAATAGGTTTTCAAGTATCCAAATAATATAATTCTTTTCTTTAGGGAAACAATATATAGCCTAGAAGATTTTAAACAACTGCTCTACTAAAGATGGAACTGAGGAAAGTCATCATGTTCATATTGGATTTAGCTAATTGTGGATGCAAAAGAGAGACTCACCATTCCTGGAACTGTGGACATATTGTGACTTCTTTTATTGTTTTTGACTGGATAGTTCTCACTCGCAGATGCCGGGGGCATATATCAGTTTCTTGGTGCAAATGGTGTAAGAAAATGGATTGTCAAAATTGAATTGATTGATGAAAGAAGATTGACATGATGTAAGAAAAAAGGTCGTTTGTGTAATCGACAGAATGCCATGGATTACAAAACTACTGGCTTGATAATTGATTGTTTCATGCCAAAAGTAAATATAATGAAAGGGCAGCATTGATGTACAATGTACTCCCAACAACAAAACTTTCTTAATGTATCCTACTGACACTGAAGTAATGTTGGAACTTCAGAACTGAAAGGAGGGAGGATGTGTGGTAATACGCTATCTTCAATTCTTCCATTGTGATGAACCTTTAAAGTTTATTGGTAAGTTTTCTTCTGTTCCCAATATTTGTAACCTTGATGTCTTCTTAAATAAACAAAAGAATGCTCATTTACAGATGTAGAAATGTTGAATCCAATCAGAAGAGTGATCTAGTGCATTGTTGTAATTGCCCGTACATACTGCACTATCCGTTTATTGGTGAAGTGCTGTACCAAGTGTTCCAGTGGTAAGCAGAGGAGGCAATAGTTTTGTGTGTCAAAATTCAATAGAAAAGGAAATCAAGTTGTCTATATTGAAAGTAAACCGAAGATTTGGAAACGAAACAAAACATTATTTTATTTTTATTGTGACATTTTTGGTCTTCGTTTTGTATTTTATGGTAGTAACTATTGAGGAGCTAATGATTTAGATGTTACTTTAAACTGAACCCAATAAATTTTTGCTTGATTGTTCCTTTATTGCGTTAAGGATGTTGTTATTGCATTACTGTTTTCCTGTCTTGTCTGCTAAATGCATTATATGAAACTATTTCTGTAACATGATGTGTGTTCAGCACTGATAAACTGCTTTGTAGGTATCTTACTTTAATTAATTATGGTATTGCAACATATCTTGAGAACAGAGGTTCCCAACAGGGTTTGTATCAAACTCTTGGGACAAATGAAGATCAAGGGGTAGGCTGGGGGTCAATAGCATAATTTCAATCTGACTGATAAAGATAAATATCACATTGATTACAAAAAGTGTTAATAAAGTTATAATGTTTTCTAATTAATTGTTTTCTATTAAGCATTGTTAATAAATTGCAAATGCACTCTTTTTGTTTCCTATTCATAGTTACGGTGCTTAGGAATGTTGTGACCCATGCATTCATGTTATTCTATTGTGCGAAAATGTTCTTCACAATATGCACTGTAGAAATAGTTATGGCCAGTTCTTAAAAAATGCTTAACATTTCACAAAAATTGCAGAACAATGAAAATTAGAAATGTGACTACACAAAAGCAGATTTTGGAATTTAAGATATTTTTGAAAATTTGAATATAGGCTACTGAAGTGTTATTTTTAAGTCATTTATGTGCATTTTTTAGTTAGGATTATGTACGCTGTATAATTAAAAGAAATGAAAGAAGTGTAGGTTGGTAAACAATTAATTTGAAAGGGATTGATGCAAGAAAAAGTTTGGGAATCTCTGCTTTAGATCACACCAGTGATGTGTGGCTGTTAATGATTGTTAGGATCCATGAAAAATGTAAAGTACAAAGAAATTTTGTTATAGGAGTATTTTTGGGCTTTCTTTATTCTATTTTCATTGAATTTCAAGTTTTACAGAATTAGTATAGTTTATGTTCTGTTACATTATAGTTTTTATCTTTCCAAATGTTTTTAACATATTTTGTGAGTAGAACTTGTCCATCTATTTTGTTTTTCTATTTTTGATACATAGAAATGGAAAATATGGAAGAAATTGAAAAGTGTTATTGTGTAAAGTTATTTCTATGTCTCTATTAGATTTTGGTTTTAGTACAAATCAAAGGAGGAATTAAGTTCTAAAAATCCAGTGAATGAGTGAAAAGATGCCCACAGTGACTTCTTTCACCTCACTATTTGGACTAATTTTAAAGTACTTTGTGAGCCTGGGTAGATGCAAATGTCTCTTGTCATAGTAAATAGCTGGGGCAAAGTATGCTTCCTGGGTTCTGGCAAAGCTAATTCGATAAATTGCAGTTGCTTGTCATGCAAAAATGGAGTTGAGTACTCTTTAGTGGAAAAAATCCCGGGTAACACTAAGTGTTGAGTTGAAAGCATTGGTTTGTTTAGGATCTTACAGGTGTTCTGAATTTATTGGAGAACTGTTTGCTGTCTTTGTACCAATCTTTTTTTAATTTTTTTTTATAGATTTATTTTCTATTTGGTCAACAATATATATTTTTCAGAGAAGTTCATCTTTGCCAGTTCATTAACATTTGGTTATTAACCTAACTGTGGTATCCCATTCTGTAACTACTTACTTAATGACTTAAGACATTTAGTTTGATTAGTTTTGTAAAGTCCGATAACAGTAGATTATTTTAGGAGTTTCGATATAAGTAATTATAAATTTAATATATTTTCATAATACTCAATATATTATGGGGTGCAAAAACTATCTCTTGGAAATTTTGATTTTATTCGGTGCCCTAACTCTGCGGTTTGACTTAGATTGAAATCTTTGGCACTAGTTGCAGATGGAGGAAGATCAAAATATTTTTGGATTTGATTTGTTATAAAGTCTGGTGTTTGGGTTGGAATTCATCATTTGTTTGTTGGTTTGAGATGAACCATGGTGCTTTTACTATTTTTCATAAGATGTTATTTTGTGCAACTTGTAAATTATTCAGGTTAGTTTTGACAGTATTTCTCCAAATTGGATTGATAAGTGTTGGTCGTATAATAAAAGCTGTTTTTTTTTTATATATTTGTTGCTTCTACATGTGACACAACGCACCCCTAACCCCTTTCTATTGAGCGCTTGGCACTGGCATAAATTAATTTTCCAGTATTTATATTTAGATTAGATTTTTTATTGATTAGTGGGTAAAGTTGTACCATTTTTGCTTTTGTTTTGTTTATTGAGGATTGCAAATATTTATTCCATTTGAATTTAGTATCAAGAAGTACACCTAAATATTTAACAGGTAGGAACTTATCTACCCATTTGATAGGAATATTATTTATCTTTAATTTTGTGAGAGGTTTAATTTGTCATAGTGAAACAATTTTTTATTGTGTTTTTCTTTGGTTGATTGTGATATTCCAATGATCTGCCCAGTCTGCAAATAAATTAAAATCATCCTGAAGGTAATTGATGTGTATTTGTAATATGTGATGTTTGGCAAAAGGTTCAGTGTCGTCAGCAAATAAAGCTAATTGAGAGTTTATTAAAAATGGTAAATCTGAAATGAAAATATTAAAAAGGGTTGACGATAGTGGCGAGTCTTGCTGGATTCCTGCATAAATTTTGTGAAGGTTTGAGTTTGCAAGGTTTACTTCAACTCTGAATTCTCAGCCCATGAAGAAACTTTTAATTATGTTGTATACGTAGTCAGGGGTGTTATTTTGTTATAATTTATATAATAAGCCATGATGCCATACTCTGTTACATGCTTTTGAAATGTCTGTGAAGATAGCTGTGGAGTATTGATTTTTATGGAAACTGTTGGTTATGAATTCTGTGAGTCTTAGAAGTTGATGGGTGTTTGAATAGTTTTGTCTGAAACCAAATTGTTACGGGAATTATATGATTTTCTGTTAAAAATTTTTGAAGTCTTTATAGAATTAATTTTTCTAACAGTTTTGAAAAAGCTGGTAACAGACTTATTGGTTTGTAGTTTTCTGCATTATTGGGAATTTTGTTGAGTTTGCAAATGGGTAAAACTGTGGCAATTTTCTAAGCGAAGTAGCCTAATCTTAATGCTGCATTAAAAATTGCAGTTATTCCAGCGATCACATTCATTATTAGTTCTTTGAGAGCTTTGTTTAAGATGTTATCATACACTGATGCTTTTTGGTTTTTGTAATTTCATTTTTAACTTCCGAAGATGAAATAAATTTTATATGGATTGGGACAGAAGTTTGAAGATTGATAAATGTTTCTATTTCCTCTTTGAAATTTTGATTAACTACTGAGTTATTATTAAATGAGTTTTGAAAGTGTTTTACTATTAAGTTTGATTTTTCATTATCTGTGTTTGCAGTAATCAAGCCATATTTGAGTAACCAACGTTGGTTATTGCAAATATCATTCAACTGAGAGCATTCCAACAAAAATAATCTCTAATACAGGAATGATTCACCTTCCAATTGTGGTAGACTATTGTTAATGTTGTGGTCACCCACTATCATCAATTTGCAGTTAGGATTTTTGTCTTTAATATTGGAGATGGTTGTCAAATATCCATAATATATATCAAGATGAAATTGTGGAGGGATGTATACGCACCCAATGATGATGTCAAAGTTATATCCTTTTTCTTGTACTTGGGCAATCTCTAGGTGGTTGTTTTCCATATCATTGGTTTTAATTATTTCTATTTCATTAGGTGTATCTGGTATTGATGTTGAAGGTGTAGAAAGAAGTCAGTTAGGGTTCTTTACTGTCTCGTTGCTAGATTTAATATTTTCATTCTGAATGGCGTTCAGTACTAAGGCATTTGTTCAGTGCTAAGGCATTGGGAAATATTTCGGCAACTAAGATAAATTTTCTTGGGGCCTATCTGCTGAATCTTGTTTTCCAGGACAGTTGCTTGCTACATGGCCATGTTCTTTGCACACGAAGCAAATGATAGTTTCTGTTAAAGGATATACCCAAATATTCATATTTTGCTATATAAATGTTTATTGTTTTGATATTCAGTTTTCAATATCTCTGGTATTAGATGTACATCTTCAGGATGCACATAAACTTGTCTCCTGAAAACATGTTTATGGGCAACCCCAGAGTCAGACATACCAGCTCGTAGGAAGGTCATTGTTGATCTTATTGGCACATTTAATTTCTTCTGTTTGTTTTTAATCACTATATGGGGAATGATAGGGCATACATTCGAAATTATTAATCTCTGGAATTGAGAAATTAATGGACAAACAATGACGTGTTAATGTTTATAGAGCATTTGTTGTCTGTAAGTTGTTTAACAATTTCCTTAGTTGCAAGGAAAAAGCAAACACGATTTATCGAGATTCTTGAAGCAAATCTAATATTTCCAGGATCAGTTATTTTCGCAATTTTGTTGGTACAGTAAAATCTGTCTAAACCGGAATCGATTGGGACAAAATTTTTTTTCCGGTTTAGGAAGGTTTCCGTTTTATACAGCGTTGTACATTTATGACACTTTTTATATTGATATTCCCGTTCTGAAACTAGTAACATGACTTTATTATAATTATAAAACATATACTAACATAATGCTTATTTACGGAAGAAATCACCAATGAATGAATATTTGACATAATTATTTCTGACAATTCAGTAAAAGGAAATATTTCACGACTTGTTCATTGAAATATTTTTTTTCAACATTAATCTAGAGGTTTTGCTTTTTGGTTTTCTCTATTACTAATACCTTTTCAATTGTTTTCCAAAGTCATCAAATTTTAATATTTAGAGTTTTATGTTTTTTTTTAATAATTGTCAAACTGGTAGTGAAACTCATAAAAAGACAATACCTCACTGGCTAGTCGCTGCACCTGGAATTCTCGCAGAATTGGCGCACAATGTGTCACAGCCCAGAGTACTAGGCCTATCCGACACCCTCGCATGGCCTTGAGCAATGCGGCTCTGATCAAGGGGTTACGGTTCCCAGCGTGAGGCAAGGAGACGCGTGAATTAGAGCCATTCCCGGACACGTACCCTTGCTTAGAGAGTCGGGAGAGAGGGAATTCCCCTAAGGACTACGCCTTGAGAGGCAAATGACTCCAGGGTCGAATTCTACGATAAAAGCGGAAGCCTCTTTCCTTCATTGTACGGCTACCACGTGTGAAACTCATGTAACATGGACAGAGATTTTAAAACAGACTTGCAAATGCATTCATTCCATTAAGAGTATCTCGCGTGTCTCTGCGAGCTGCATTAAATTAACAGAAATTCCGTTTTACGAAGGTTTTTTCCCTGCAGGACATGAAAAACCGTTCCATTTCCGCGTTGGACAGATTCCATTTTATGCTGTGTCAAATGCCATTTCACTTAACGGGCCGCAGAAATTTTCCTGTTAAGGCAGGTTTCCGGCTTGCACAGGTTCCGGTTTAGACAGATTTTACTGTATATTCTTTGCTGGAGACACTGTCAACTGAGTCAATTACTATTGCTTGTTCTTTGGATGGAAACATACATTTCTGAGCTGCAATACTGTAGTAACTGGCAGGAATTACATTCTGTTCAATGATCATAGCTTGCTTTTCTTGATTTTTGTAACATTTAGTGGTGGGATGGCTTCTTGATCAGAAGACATTTCCAATGGAAACTTTACCGTACGATTAACCTTTACTTCTCAGATGGCACAGGATGTTTATTTATTTATTTATTTATTTACAAGTAGCCTGTGGCTAATAAATATACAATTTATGCAAGGTAAGATTAACCCTTCTTTAGTCGCGTGAATCTATTTACCTTAAATAGGAAATCTCCGGGTTCAGAAATTGGACGCAAACAACATTTAATGAGTCAAAAATGTTTTAATTGATATAGTTTTTAATACACATTAATCTATTGTTCAGTTTTACATAAATATAAGTTATAAACAGAAATATTTTAATTATATGAGGGATTTTTTTGAAATTGAACATAATGAAACGCCTGTACTTGGAACATCTGAATGTGGTGTTTTTTTTCAATCTTAGAAAGCTTGTTTTCAGCCTTTGAGAGATTACTCGCAGCTTGTGATTTTGGGACACGCGGTGGTTCAGGGATGTCTGCCGGGTGATACATTTTTTAATGAAATTCATGGGAGTTGGGATTTAGCAACAATCACGGCTTTTATTTCAACCAGATTAATGAGTCCCGCGTTCCTTTTACTACTCCAGTTTGATCGGTCTTCGTGTATCCCTGATTTGTTACTATTTTCTGTAGCAATGAATCAGGAAAAAAGATATTACAGACACCAGCTACTGTTTTCACTTTGCGTGCTTGACCTTTCACCCCTGGTAAACGTAAGACAATGTTATGGCGAGGTGGACGAACGTTTTGAGGCGGTTTACACATAGGTCACAAGTTTTCTTTAGTCTTTTCCTGTCAATGAAGAGCAATCAAGAGAGGAATTGTCAAAATAAGGTGCAGCACCAAATTCAAGTTCTGCAATTTCATCTGGAAGTTCGGTTGAAATACATTTATTTTTTTTACAGTCTACCTTACCTTGCACGTATTTTACCACATTCAAATTTTCATACATAGACATATTTGCATGTTTCTTCGTTTATGAACGCAGAAATCAGTTGCAGATGAGAAACGGGTATTGAAAGTTCATCACCCGATTCTTCCGAAAACGAATTAGTCGGATTCATCACGAATTTCAAAATCAGTTCTTTCATATACCTCAACCAAAAACATTTTTCTGTTTTGTTCCTCTATATTGACCTTATTGTACAATAAAAATTCAAGAAGAAACAATAAATGCTTCAAGAAGCACACGGCTTTCAGACGAGAAATCGAACACTCGGCAACTGTCGCGTCACGGAGATAACCTCCGGGTCAGCACTTGGGGGTAATAAATACGTCACCGGTCAAGGATTTAACTCATACTGCTGTGCATCTGCCAATCGACTTGAAAAATGTTCGCAGAAAGGTACCGAGAACCGTGTGTCGATTTTCAATTTTGCAACATAATGACAAGCAAACAAAAAGAGACCTGGAGGAAACCTCCGTAACGCGACTAAAGGGTTGACTCCGTAGAATGCATAGATATTACACCAGGCAGGGCGCTTGCTTGCCAATAAATTGTGGCAGCACAAAATCCAAGTGATCGGGTTGTAACAATAGTCGTAATCGCCTGTAATGTTTGACAGACTTGCACGCGATCTAGGGCCTGTTAAAATTCATCCAACCCGACACCTATCTTGTCTGAGAGTGCCTCTGGCTTGTTCTGGATGTACTGTCTTCTAGTTCCTGCTCGATTACCTTTGTAAGGATCATCTCGTCTGTACTTTGCTCCCTCTCCTCGGTGGACAAGCAATTTTTTCTAACAACCTTTAATATTTTAAGTTTAATATAAGATTAGAAAGTTGTTTTTTGTTTGTATTATCAACTTGTAATTTCAAATTCATTCCAGCTTAACTTGTCATGGCTCTGACTGAATGCGTCTTTTCCCTGGGTACATGTTGATGTAATTAAAATCGGCCCTAAGCCGTCGTCCTGGCCGGGTGGTTGTGTGCATTCTCATTTATTATTTTTTTTAATGAGTTCTTTAATGGATTGAGATTTTCTTGCTAACGTTTTGATGCGTATGGGTTAATATTTTTTCTTTCATAATTTACTTTGGGCATCTCTTTAATGTTCTCTTGTGTCAGTAAATGCTTTATAAATTATTTTAAATCTTTTATTTTGTTGCTCGATGTTGAGCATGCACACTTCCTTTGTTTTCCCTGGTTTTCCCCGGCCGTTTAAAGTAAATGCTGGGACGTGTTTTTTACTTTCACTTTGTGAGTCCAGGGGCAAGACATGTCTAAGTTGTGTTTTACTTAATTTACTAAATGTACTGTTAAAGTTTTATCTATATATGTATGTATTACGTGGTTAGGCGGAAGAGCGGGCCTGATGGCCCGAGTCTCGCCACATAAATAAAGTTACTATTATTATTAATATCGATCTTGTAGTATCGATCTGATGTGTCACATTCATAGTTGTCTGTAAAATGAAACCATTTGATGTTTTGGTATTTCTTCAAAGGCATAATTACGGATATTGCATCGTATCAGTAGTTAGATGACCAATAATCAGTTTAGGCCGATGCTATCATTACGCCCATATTCAGTTCATTGGCAAGAAAATCTCTTATTTCATTGACGATAAAATTTCAGAAGTGCTAGTTTTTTTTAGCAGAATACAAATTACTTACAGTTATTCCAAATAGTTATGTGGAGAAAAGCAACGTTGTAAAAAACAAGCTAATTACATTTGTAATTAGCAATGAGAAATACATTATAAAAAACAAAAGCTAATTACATATATAATTAGCTTTTTTAATATTGTATTTCTTATTGTTTTTATATCTTGTTTTTAATCAGTGCTCTTGATAAAGTGCATACTGTAATGCACGAAACGTAGAGCTAATGAATAAATAAATTCAATTCGTTCCTGAAGTCTACTCGACTGGTCCTAGGTCAATGTCACCCCAACCATCCAACTCTAATAATAATAATAATAATAATAATAATAATAATAATAATAATAATAATAATAATAGCTGCCCAAGATCAGGCGTTGAGAACACGACATTATGATAAAGCGATTCTCAAAATTTCCCCAGATGATAAATTCCGCATTTGCCAGGAACACGTAGAAACCATTAATCATATTGTCTCAGCTTGTCCAATCCTAGCAAAGACCGAATACTTGAAAAGACACGGCAGGATGTGTAGCTACCTCCATTGGCAGATCTGTACCGCCCTCGAAGCTCCAAACACATGCCCCAAGTGGTACGTACACTCACCAAAGCCGGTGACGTCTGTTGGATTGTGGATATTGGATATTGTATGACCAACAAATTCAAACTAATCGTACCATAGCGGGAAACAAACCGGATATAGGTAGTCTTGCAGTCTTAAATACAAGAGTTTGGAAATCGAGATCAGCCGAATGTGGGGCGTAAAAGCACAGGTCGTACCGATAGTCATCGGAGCTCTGGAATTTGTTCCGCAAAATTTGTGTGAGAACCTGTCTAAACTCCCTGGTAATTCAAAAGTGCAAGAAATTGCTTTATTTGGAACAGCCCACATTTTGCGCAAAGTATTGTAGAAGCACCGATAGTCCCTATATCTTCTCCTTGGGTAGCTGGTTGCAACCTGAAGTAGATTTTGTTTTGAGCCGACTCAACATCTTTAGTCGTGATGTAGTGGAATAATAATAATAATAATAATAATAATAATAATAATAATAATAATAATAATAATTTGGGGACTGCGAATATGTTCTCTAATGCCATCTAGGACATCGACCCACCTTGCCGAGTTAAAAGCGTTTTTAACGTCAGGGTCACGAGGAGAACAATTTGGTGGGCCGCGTTGGATCTCTCGTTCGCTCTGTCTACGGCTCTAATAACTTCCCGTATGGCTTCTAACGAAGAGCGCCCTCTTTTGAATCCGTGCTGTTGTTCAGACATCTCTTGACGTTAAGTCCCCGATAACCAACGTACCTATATGGCCTGACGCCAAACCGGTCTCCGCCCCGGAAACCACGTGCTTGAGTGCACTGGAGATCCCTCCCAGCCCTTCGGCTGAAAACGAAACACAACGAATCTCTCTCGAATCTCGCGCGAAAGCTCGAGATATATACACCCACGTCTCCCCCACCCGAGGTCATGATGACGGCGTCCCCAGGCTCGATGGCTAGCAAATTCCAGAGGTCTTGCACAATAGTCCCAGACTCGCCACTAACCTTTCTCAACTGTATGTTTGCGTGGGGTGTTTCCTGGAGCAGCCACATCCTGGCGTCTTTATTTTTAGCTCAGGTGCGCCCTTTCACCACAGCTTCCGGCTTAGGCATGCCGCCCGCTTGAAAGCGTTGCCACAATAGTATTTCATTTCCTTTCGGAAGAAAGTGAAACGCCTAAAAAGTAAAAGTTTAAAGAAGTTAAAGGTTTAAAGAGGTTAAAGAAGTTTAAAAGAAATCCACAGAATAAACTATATGTGCTTTCACTATGTTTCATTACTCGCGGACATGAATTTGTACCAACTTTATCCGAAAACATACCTAAGTGCATTAAATGTGTTACAAATGTAAAAATATTATTATTATTATTATTATTAAAAGCCTGATTATCCCTATAGGACAAAGGTCTCCTGCGTAACGCGGGAAAGTTGTCCACGCCACCTAGATTAAAATTCCAGGTGACAGTGGTAGTTGGTAGTCTGAGTACATACATTATTAGTAACTGATTTTCTAAATTACACTAGTTACACTATATTTCACAATCAAAGTTACACTAAATTATACAATATTACACAATCAATGTCAATCCACTATCCAAAATTAAACAGTCCATAGTCGCTGATTCTCTAAATTTCTCTCGGCTGGATGCGTTTCCACTCTTCTCTTTTGCCACTCTGGACCACAATAACCCTGCTGTTTTTCCGAAGTAATCTTCCCATCTTGTTGCTTGTCGGCCTTGGTGTCTCCAGCCAACCCGTGGTTCCCACACCGTTGTTGTTTGCGCCCATCGTTGTTGCTCCATTCTCATGAGATGGCCTCCCCATTTCCATTTGATGTCCGTTGCCCGCATCACCACATCCTGGATGCCGGTTCGTTTTCGGATTTCGAATCTTTTACTTTAAGGATATGCGTAAAATTTTCCTTTCCATTTTTCTTTGGTTTATCCTCAGCATATTCTTCTGCTTCTCAGTCAGCGACCATGTCTGGGCTCCGTAAATCAAGACCGGTAGGATACACATATCCATTACTTCTCTTTTTATGTTTATCTTCGGCTTCTTGTCTAGCAAGATAAAGGATTAACTCCAGAACTTGTTCCATGCCAAGGAAATTCTGCGAATTATTATCTTTCGCCACTTTTCATAAACGAAACAAGTTGCCCCAAGTATATGTATTCTTGTACGTAGTCCATGTGTTTTTAATTAAATATTGTTGACAACTATGTAATTTGTCAATATTTTTGTCTTGGATATGTTCACATTTAAATCTCCTTCTTGGCAGGTGTTGTTTAACTCTTTCATCGTGTGTCCTAGGTCTTCTGTCGTTTTTGCAAAGAGAACAACATCGTCTGCAAATCTGAGGTTAGTTAATTTTCTTCCATTGATCAAAATACCAAATCTATCTTTCCAGTTCATTTTCCTAAACAAGTCTTCCAGAATACATGTGAAAAATTTGGGAAAGATGGGGGGTCTCCTTGTCTGACGCCTCTTTGTAACACGAAAGCCTCTCCTGTTTCTGTACGTATTCGAGCATTGCTCGTTGAGTATATTTTGGCTAGTAGTCGTATATACGTATTTCCCGTGTATACCTTGCTTACGTAAAGCCTGGAATAGTGCTTGGTGCTCTACACAATCGAACGCCTTTTTAAAGTATGTAAAGGCTATATAGAGTTTAAGGTTGTTATCTTTGGTCTGTTCTATGATTTGGTTTAATGCTTGGTGATCTGTCGTGGAAAAACCAGTCCGGAAGCCTGCTCGTTCAGGGGGTTATTCCTCTTCTAAATGTTTAGTCTTGTTATTATTTTTGAGAACAGTTTATATATTCTATTAGACATTAAGGATATTGGTCTGTAATTATTTAAATCACCTTTAGATCCTTTTTTGTGATTTAGTGTGATTATATTTTCTAACCATTGCTATGGAATTTCTTGTTTTTGGAATTTCTCGAATTTTGTTAAATAGTTTTGTGATTTCAGGTGCGAGTGTTGGTAAACCAATTTTGAGGTGTTCAGTTAAAATATCGTTGTTACCGGGTGTTTTTCTTGGTTTTAATTCCATTATTGCTGAACGGACTTCGCTTATGAGGATTGGTAGGGTGGTTTCTTCTGTAGCTGTATCTTCCTGTACGGTTATGTTGTACCTGTTGGATGAAGAGGTATACAGAGCTTTATAAAATAGAGTTGCGCTTTTAACAATATCTTTTCTAGATGAACATTTACTTCCGTCTTTTTGTGTTACTCCCAGTATCCAATGCCTTCCTGGGGCTAATTTTTTTTTTATAGATTTCACTGATTTTGATGAATGGATTATCTTCTTAATGAGGTCTGACTTAAAATTTCTCATGTCGTTTCTTATTTCCCTTTTGACGAGCTTGTTGACGTTTCTTTTGTTCGCTTTCATATCTTTCGGCTTTTAGTGATTCTGTGAGTTCGATTAGTTTTTGAGTGTTGCTGCTCAATTTGCCACTTTTTTGCGATGCGCATTTGATGACATGGTTCTGTCGTGTGCTAATATGGTACTAGACTCCAGTTCTTTGTAGTGAAGTTGTACTTCTTGGGGTTTACATATGTGTAGTTCTAAGCATCTTTCCAGTTCTTTTGTGAATTTAACTTAATCTATATTCGAATGAGTAAATTTCTATTGACACCGCAAGGCTTATTTTCTGGAAATTCCTGGAAAATATTTTTGCTGCAACCATTCTATGGTCAGAGTCTGTGACAGTACTTGCCTGCGCGGTCGAAAGGTTTCCGTTGTAGACACACACTGTTTACAACGTTCTTTATTTTATTGCCAGGGGGTCGAACCACGCCCATATGAGAATTCGTGGGTGGCTTTGGCCCACTTGCGCCAGCATCGGGAAAATTGCCTTTCCGCCCTCTCTCCCTCCCCTCTCTCTCTGCCCGACCCTGGGAGCACCTGTGGGTTACTATATACACTAACAAGCATGGAAACAAAATACACATAAAATAAATGACTTATACCCTGTTAGACACAATGAACTGTATTATCAATAAGAAGAAAAAACAAATAACAAACAAGACACAAACATTTACATCTGAATAACGTGAACAAAATTACAATATCTCTGGATAGTGTCAGTCTTACTGAATTTCTAATCCCTCTTGCATCTTCTCTATCTAACATTGAAATTCTAGTCTCAGTCTTTCCTTCCCACCTCGACGTCAGCCCTAACTGAATTACGCTCATTTATTAAGTTTCTTCTTTCTCTACTTTTCTTTCTCCTCTTCTTCTTTGGCCTGACCCAGAGTCTCCGTCCTTCTGCTTCACACGCACACGTACACACTATACATGTTCTCCTTTTTTGCTGGATAACCTCTTAACACGCTTGCATAGAGCTCTCCGAGCACACTCCTTTCTCTCTGAGCTCTTTCAGCGCTCTCTCTCGTCTTAGCCACCTGCCGCTCGTCAACCCCTCTTGCCTTCCCCCTTACCTCGACAGCGTCACAACCTCTCGATCGCACCGGCATAGACGCAACCGTCGTGGCTGTCTTGGGCTGCTCGGCCGTCACACACACTCCCTAAACAACACTCGAGTACACCACAGAGTCAAATCTGAAGTTAGAGATAGTAGTCAATTTTACATAGCTTTCTTACGAGATTTTTTAATGGCAAACTCGTTAATAATGTCCTCATATGAAAGTGTTTTTGTTGTATTTGCCTCAATACAAAGTAAAGGAAGTGAGCATAACCGTAATTCAGAAAAATGAGTTCTTAGATCTTAACAGGCAGCCTCTATGGCAGCTCTAAAGCAGGAAAAATTACGTTCTCCCGCGCAATTTGTAGATGATGTACACGAACTTATCCTTAAAGCAACATCCATATTGGGGTAAACATCTTGTAAGGAATTGTAACTCAGAAATTTCGAAATTCTTTCGAACGATTTATCAGATGAGTGATCAATCCCCACATCACAGTGCTTTTGAAAGTGGGTCCACTCTTCAATGAATCCGAATCCAAATTATTTGTCTAAACGTGGTAAAGATTGGTGGCCTTTTTCCTCAATTCCTCTTTGTATTATCATACAACTGAATTAAGAAGTACAAGCAGTCTTGAAACTCGTTATATGCCATTTTCCTTTTCTTGAATTCACAAACAAAAACGCGTTGTTAAAAACGCGTTTATTTTAAGGTCATCCATGACAGGAAGGATTACTTCTCCACTTCGGTCTTCGTCAGCCCAAACTTTTCTTTTTGGCTGTCTTCTATTGTCTTTCTCATAAGATCTAGTTGTGGTTATATCCACGGCCAATTCCTCGAAGTAATCAAAATGTTTCACTGCTCTGTGAAATATTCTTCAAAATAGCTATACAAATCTCTAACAAACAAAACATTCATAGTTCCACTTGGGGATGCCATTGATAACTTTATAATGTGACAGAAATTCGTTCGACAAAATAAATATTCGTCAAGGTTGTTAAGTTTTCATTATTTTTGCATTTATGCTAAAAGCCTGAAGGTGCATTCCCAAGGGACACTTTTTTCAAAGAATAAATGTCTGACACTCATTGGAAACCGAATGTCCTCGTGTAAACAGTCACGAAATAAGTTGCAAGACACTTCTTGAAGTTCCACGACATCGCAATTCACCTGTTCATGTAAACAAACGCACACACTTGACACTCGAATGTCCGATATTCAGTGTGTGGAGTTCAGAGTTGCTGAACATTTTTATAAGTGTCTAGCAATTTTTTGCCCTTTTTTCAATACGAGCCAGTCACACAAGATCTGGAGTCGCGACAAGCTTGTAAAATTAATTTCTTTATATGCGAATAACCCAATTTTATGGGATGTCAACGGGAAATAATACAAAAATCGAGTGAAGAAAGATAGTATCCTCAAAGACATAGGGGAGGAGTTTTCCGCCGAAATTTCAGAAGTGTCGCGTAGACTCCACAACCTGCGAACAGAGTTCTTCAATGAAAGAAGAAAAAGAGAGACAAGAAAGTCTGATTCCTAATTTCTTGTTCTCTGAAGGAAGCGTTGTGGTTACCAACACTCAAGAGGTAATATGTTATTCTTGGGCATGCCCATTTCCCTCCATGAACCATGCTGTATTTCCCCAATCTCTGTGTTTTCTTTGTCAATTATTGAATCAGAAGCATAATTATATTTTCTTGATTTCTTGGTCAGTAGGTGATTATGAAGGCAGCATATAGCCCTGACTACCTGATCCACTCTGTGGTTCCAAGAGCAGTGGTTGTATCAATACTCTGAACTTAATTGCAATAATTCCAAATGTGTTCTCTACTACTCTCCTGGCCCGTGACAACCTGTAATTAAAGACCCTTGAACCAATGTCCATGTTTGCGTTTACTTTTGAAAATGTTTTTAATAAATAATGTCTGAGAGGGAAAGCCTCATCAGTAACTATACCATGAGGTACTGTTATGCTTTGCCCTGGAAGATCTTGCACACCAAGTTTACCAACTTCCTTTTCAATGAAACTTGGTAACCCTGATGAAGAAATACTCCACCATCTGATGTTCTTCCATTACACCCAATGTTCACAGCTAAAAACGTATAATCTGCACTAACAAGGGCCATTAATACAATACTGCGAAAACCTTTATACGAGGGCTATCCAGAAATTAGATTACGTTTTCGTCTGTGTCCGCTAGGGGCGGGGCTAGCGCGGCCATCTTGGGGTCAGAGCGTTGCGCAGCTCAGTCGGCATCTAGCCGTGCTAGTGAGAGGTTCGTGCTGTGCTCCGTTAAGATACTGTGACGGTTTGAAATGTCTGCGTTAATTGAAAATCCCGCGAGCTGCGAGGTGCGTGCAGTAATAAGGTTTCTGACTGCAAAAAACTGTAAACCGATAGAAATCTATCGGCAGCTTTGTGAAGTGTATGGGGACAACATTATCACGGAAGGTGGAGTGCGTCAGTGGGTCATAAGATTTAAAAATGGCCGAACCAATGTTCACGACGAACATCGAAGTGGGAGACCCAGCATAGTGACTGCCGAACTTGTCGAAAAAGTCGATGCTGAAGTCCGTGAAATCAAAAGTTCACAATAACGGAACTTTCTATGAGTTTTCCACAAATTTCGCGAAGTTTGTTGCACGAAATCATCAGCGAAAAGCTTGGTTACCACAAGTTTTGTGCAAGATGGATTCCAAAAATCTTGACAGAGGACCACAAAAATCAGCGAATGGCTGCAGCGTTGAACTTTTTGGACGCTTACGATAAGGATGGTGACTCTTTACTCGATCGCATCGTTACTGGTGACGAAACATGGGTGAAACACGTAAACTGTGAAACGAAATTGCAATCAATGCAGTGGGGGCACACAAGTTCTCCCCAAAAACCCAAGAAATGCATGCAAACAATGTCGGCAAGGAAGGTGATGGCGACTGTTTTTGGGTCAGAAAAGGTGTGATTTTGGTGGACTTCCTGGCAAGAGGCACTACAATAAACTCTCAAAGGTATTGCCAAACTCTCCAAAACCTCAGAAGAGCAATTCAAAACAAGCGCAGAGGAATGTTGAGCTCTAAGATATTGTTGATTCACGACAACGCCCGGCCCCACACGGCAAATGTCACTCGTGAAGTTCTTGAATCTTTTAAGTGGGAGTTGTTTCCCCATCCGCCCGTACAGTCCCGACCTAGCACCGAGCGACTTCCACCTATTCCCAGCAATGAAGAAGTGGCTGGCTATGCAGCGTTTTGATGACGACGCACAGCTGCAAGAAGAGGTAACGAAGTGGTTGAAGGCGCAGGCGGCCGAATTTTTCGACGAAGGAATTTCCAAGCTCGTACATCGCTACGATAAATGCCTTAATTTGAATGGTGACTATGTAGAAAAGTAGAATTTGAGTGTGGCTTTCATCTGTATATAATAAAATTTGTTTCATATACTTTATTTTTTATTCCAAAACGTAATCTACTTTCTGGATAGCCTTCGTAATTATAGAAAAAGCTACCACTATTAGCAGGTGCCTGAATAGTTGTGTGTTTCCCATCAAGGGCTCCAATACATCTGGGAAAATTCCATTTTTTTCATATAGGGTAGCGACAGAATTCCACTCTGCTTCTGTAGATGGAGGCTTCAGAAACATTTCTTCCAAGGAGTTCCCAAGAGCAGCTCAGACTTCTGGTACAAATATACAAATTGTACTCTTTGCAATTCTGAACTGGGAGCTCAGTTGTGTAGGAATCAACTAAAAATGTTACTTTTATAAATGAATAGCAAAATAATAAACTAAAACCATATCCATATCCTATCAAAAACTATGATAACATGACATGCTTTAATTAGATAAACATTAGGTTTAAGGATAGACTCCAGACCGCTCTGGATCCCATTGTGAAGCTTTCCTTTGTCCATTATCGCTGTGTTCCATTGTTTGTAGCGTTTTGCTAGGTGATCGCATATCTCTCGTCTTGTCTCAAATTTTTCTTCTTTATAATGTCAAAAAAAGTAAACAAGTTTTTATTTTGCCAATAATTTAACATACATTACTTTGAAAATTGTAGGCAAAATAATTAGGGATCCCCTAGAAAAAACTGGATCGGATTTTCCATCACCTTTGTACTTTAAAAGCAAAATGTCAGCAACGAGTCGCTCACTCGAATTAACAAAACAAAGTTTTCAAACAATACTTCTGTGCACTTACAGTGTAACAAAAACATTATAATCTAAACGTATACCATAATACTAACTTGGTATCAGAAATAAATATATCTTTCTTGCTCAAGGCTACTCTAGGCTCAAATGACCTTTTTATAAATTATACAAGTTTTTTCAGAATCCTTCAATTTCGTTGTCTTCTCGTAGTATACTTTTGTAGGTTAGACTGCTTCATCATTTTAATTATAGACAACACATTAGTCTCATTAAAGAATTAAACTCATTTATTCTTCAATCTTCTTTTTACATTTTGTTTTACGACGTTTCGAAGACAGTTCGCCTCATCATCAGGCTCAAGAAATATAGGTTAAAATTCATACTATTTACAAATTGTATGGTTACGTACATTAGTACTCTGGTCAATTACATAATATTACACTTCATATTACTCGCACACCAGTACTCAGTCTCATATTCTTTTCATCATTATATATCAATATCATCCTTTTCCTTTCTCATACGTCGATGACTGAACTATATTATACTAGCTACAGCCACGCACAACAAACATCAGAGGTCAAAAAACTTACATTTGTTCTCATTCACGCTCTCTGAAAATGTAAAAAGAAGATTGAAGAATAAATGTGTTTAATTCTTTAATGAGACTGTGTTGTCTATAATTAAAATGATGAAGCAGTTTAACCTATAAAACTATACAAGTTTTTTCTAGAACAAAACAAAACATGAGATTTCACCTTATCACAAGAAAATCATCAATGTTGTCTTGCAAAAACAACCATTTTCTTAATTTTTTCAAAAACTATACGAGTATTAAAAGCCATCAGTTAAAGTTCAACTTGGCGGTGTTTGTCCTCCCGGGCGCACGTGTGCGCGGATGCTCTGGAAAGTTTCAAAACTTGAATTCCGAAAATAATTGAATTTTGTGGTACGAAGCTCGCGCCCTCGCCGTCAACACAAAGAACCCATTGTGCCCTGGGATCGAGCGTGCCCGCGTGGCCCCAGGCCGTACGCCAGGCCGAGGGTCGAGGCGTCGTGGGCGGTCAGTCTCCTACTGACGGTCGGTGAAAGATTTTGCGCCTCCAAACCTCATCACAGGCGACCGTCCCATTACAATACGAAAACAACTATATTTTTGAAAAGGTGCCGCACCTTAAAATTCTTTTCCCTACTTATCACATATCTGGTATAATAAGTGCTAGTGAAAACCCGTGCGATTAAATCGCATTTAGACAAATGACCAAACTGTTTTCTACTTAACTTCTTTTTTGTATTCCAGCATTATAAACGACTTAACCTCATTAAGATCACTAACCTCTCATATTTCAAGATTTCTATTCAATGTAGAAAATCACGTTCACGTGCTTACACAACCTACACTAAACTGAAACGAATAAAAATGCTTGAGATTGCATTATTCTGATAACACAATGTACACGTAATATATGTGAAAAAATACTGTATTTCTCTAACCTTCAATCAAAGGCTACAAATAAATACGTTGATAGAATCAGTTATTAGTATTAGTATAACTGTTGATAATGTAGATACCTTTTTCAATAAAGGATGAGACACTAATGTTGTCTGGTATCAATGTTTTTATTAGAGCTTAAAGATCTTTTTCGATAGCTTAGCTATCATCATCAGAGCTATCTGAAACAAATTACAAAATTTTGGAACGAAAATTGCATTACAAAAGGTTTAACGGAAGAAGTTCAAGTTAAAAGGTTTAACAAAATTAAGTTTTCGTAAAAAATTGTTAGTGCTAGATACGTAAGCAAGCTGGATCGTTACCTTACAGCCTCTGGGCGGAAAACGAAGTTCTGCGAATATTTCTGTGTGCCTCCGCTTAAGAGGACAGACGGCCGGTCGAGAGCATGAAGGGCGCGGTGGGGGCGGCGCGGCCGGAGGGGCGCGGCAGGTTGGTGGCCGGTGGAGGCGTCAGGAGCCGACGGGCGGGCGAAGGGGGGGGGTAGAGTTAGGGGTGTACAGATTGAGCTAATTTTAGTAGAGGTGACGAGAGTTCAGGGATCTGTTGGTTGAGACAAGTTATGTTCTGTTTTTTTATGTGGTTGTGTATATGGATGGATTCTAATTTTATTCTGTGCCAGTACCTATTTTCAATTTCTAAAATTTGGAAATTAGTGTGTTGGTTGAATGTGTGTTTGTTTAGGTTCAAGTGATCAGCGAAGTGTGAGATTGTTGTGGTGTTGTTTTTCCAAGCTTGCTCGTGTTCTTTTATCCTCTGTAAATTTCCGGCCGGTTTGTCCTATGTATATAGCATTGCAGTTGTTACAAGTGAGAGCATACACCCCGCATAAAGAGGTGGGTGGGATTGGGTCTTTAGTGCTGGCTAGTGTTTTTTGTAATGTATGAGTGTTGTGAAATGTAGTTTTTAGACCGAATTTATTGAGTGTGGAGGCTATTTTTAGAGAAAGTGATCCTACATAAGGGATAGAGAGGTATGTGGGTGTAGTGTTCTTGCCAATTGGGTGAGAGTGGTGTGTTTGCGGATGTTGTGTTGGTTTTTTTGATTACTAATTTATCAATAAAATTACTGTCATATCCATTCGCCCCGGTTATATGTTTTATGATGTTTAATTCTTTTTTTGCGTTATCTGGAGACATGGGTATTGAAATTAACCGATGTACCATGGCATGGAAGGCAGCATGTTTGTGTGTGGGCGGGTGTTGTGACGAGTTGTTTATAACTGTGTCTGTGTGGGTGGGTTTTCTATATATGTTAAATTCATGATGGTCCTCTACTAGCGTGATGGTAAGATCAAGAAAATTTAAAGATTTGTGTTCATTTTCTATTTCAGTGGTGAATTTTATCTCGGGGTGTAATGAGTTGATGTGTTGTGTAAAAATATCCAGTTGTCTGGTGGTGCCTGGCCATAGTGCCAACACATCATCTACGTATCTATACCAGTAAAGGATATTTTTTAGAAGTGGATGTCCAGAACCAAATAGTGTGTTTTCCCAGTTGTCCATAAATATTTCAGCTAATAAAGGTGAGAGATGTGAACCCATGGGTAAGCCAGAATCTTGGGTATAAAATTTGTCATTAAATTTGAAATAGTTGGCATCCAGAATCAGTTAATAAAATAATGTATTGTATGCAAAAATAAAGATCACTAACTTCTTCTATTTCAAGATTTCTATTCAATGTAGAAAATCACGTTCATGTGCTTACAAAACCGACACTAAACTGAAACAAACAAAAATGCTTGATATCGCAGCATTCACTTGTCCCCCGCCACCGTCCGACAGTGTAATTTTCTTCCGAAAGATCGCGCGGCAATCAGAAATTACAGATCCCGAATTACTACTTTTTTAATATTTACGTATTTTAACGCACTTTTTCAATACGAATGTCCCATGTGCAGCTGAAAAGAAACACGATTTTTCAATGGATTGCTTCTTTATACAGATCGGTTTCGTATGTCGCCCAATTTATTGGAAAGGCAAAACAGCACTGAGAAATAATATATAAGATTGGTGGTCACTACCAGTCTAACCCTCGATGACTCGCCAGCCTCATTCCTTAGCTGCTAATCTCTCCGACATTAGCGTGATGTCAGGAATAGTTTCCGAACCCAGGTCTTCTGTAGGAGCCCTTGTTTATGACTATCAAACCCAATCGTGCAGCTATTTCCAAAATTGACATTCCTCTTGTGTCTGTTCGGGGCTTGTGTCGTTCTAGTGACCTCGCGTTAAAGTCCCCAGCACTACGTCCTGTTTGAATTCCTGTTAGGTAGTCTTCTAGTTTCTCGAGTTTCTGTCGGAATTCCTCTATGGTGTCATTTGGGGGCAGATAGCAGTACACCTATGTTATTCTATCTATCCATACATCGTGTGGGCCTGATCCATGCGCTCCACTCGAGTTCGACTAGTGTCGGGAATCCATATGGCCGCAATGCTTGAGGCATCAGAGAACCGTGCTGTAGAACTTTTATCCATGTACGTATCACAAATCAACAAGATGTCCACCTTCAGCTCGTTAATTAGCTGGTCGAGAAAGTCCGAGGCAATTCTACTTAGATTTAAATTTGCCTAATATATTCTTTTCATTTTTTTGGGATGTTGCTATTCTCTGTTCCAATGCATCTCTGAATACAATGCATTCACCTGTTCCAGACAGGTTTGTGGTCTGTCCCTCTTGCGTCGGGTCGGGTCGCGCAGTGTGCACGACGGGCTGTTTTGACATTCGGTACGCGTGTGCCCTGTTTTACCACATCTCCAGCACAAATCGCTGTTGTCCCGGTCCTTTGTAGTTTTTCACGTGGCAGAACAAATATCTTACCCTATATCAGTCCCCAAATATCTTACCCGTATATAAAGGACTACTTCGAGGACCTTTCCCTCCTATAGAAGTGGGCTGAGATCTATGTCAGTTACCGCTGGTGTTACACAGGGGTCGATCTTAGCCCCAGATTTCTGGAACTCAGTATATGACAGCATATTAAGGACAGAGATGCCAGAAGGCATTCTCGTGGTCGGATATGCTGACGACACAGTAGCCGTTATAGAAACCCGTAGCGAGCTGGCTCAGCTCAGGCTAAACCAGGTGATGAGGCGCGTCAATGACTGGACGGTCTACAACTGGCACGTACTAAAACGGAGAACGTGGTCCTCACCAGAAAAAGGATTCTCACCATCCTACCTATGCAAATGGGAAGAGAAAGGCTACTGACAGCCATCTGCACAATGTATTGCGGTAACTGGATGCAAAGCCGATCTACTGGCCCCATATAAGCGAGACAGCTGACAAAGCTGCAACTACATCTGCAGCACGGAGCAGGCTGCAGATGTAGAACGTAGACAACCTACGACCGAATAAAAAGAGACTTCTGATGTCGACTGTACAGTCAATTATACGTTATGGAGCCGAATTGCGATGCAACGTAGCGGAGCGCTGAGAGTGGCAAGCTCTGAAAGAATAGCCTCCGAAGACGCTATCCTGGTGATCGCTGGAGTAATACCCATTGACCTGCTCGCGCTGGAGCGCAAGCGAATCTACGATAAGAGCGCAGGCAGAGAGAAAGCGACACAACGACGAAGGACCGTGCAGGAACGCTGGAAAAGTGGAACCAAAGGGAGGTGGACGTGCCGGCTCATCAAGCATCTGTCACCATGGATGCAAGAGAGTTTGGTGACGTGAATTTCTTCCTCTCCCAGTGCCTGACAGGCCACGGCTACTTCAGACTCTGTCTCGTGGGAAAGGTTATCTCACCCTACTGCAAATATTGCTGAAATCAACTAGACATCGCTGAGTACACCATTTTCCAGTGCACAGATTGGGAAAGAGAACGCGATAGGCTGGAGGTAACGACAGGTAGCCTCACGCCAGTTAACACTGTTGAACTCGTGCTGAAAAACGAGAAGGCCTGGAGCGCAATCTCTCATTTTATAGAAAGCGTTCTGCGGGCACAGAAGAACGAAGGCTGTCTAGACGACAGTAACGTATAAGACGGAACAAATGCAGAGACCCATCAAGATAGCCGCAACCCGAAGTATTGCGAAAGCGATTCCAGGTTGGGGTCAGGTGAAGAAACAGGTGGTTATTTTTAGTGCAGTCGCCTTGCATTAGGTAATCCCAAACTGTTGAGCAACCGGTTTTGCTCTTCGCCTTTTAAAGTTTTTTTCCACCTGCGCAATTATAATAATAATAATAATAATAATAATAATAATATATAGTTGAAGATGGAAGGTTGGGGCGAAGTTGATCATGCTGGATCAGTAATAAAGTCATTTCTTTCTTTTTCGTCCTGCACTTTCACTAGCAATATCGTGGATCGACTTGTGTTCATACGTTGCACATTCGTAACACATCTCACTTACTCCTATTACGTTCTGAATTTGCGCTAATTGTTCCTCCGGGTTCACATTCTTCAATTCTCGACGCCGTGAATTTCTACGAACTTTAGTTTTTTATGTTGTTCAAGATTGTTAACTTTACTGGACAATACTTCTAGTCGACTGTCTTTATTACCTAACACTTGTTTAAGAATTCGCACTTCATCTTTCAAATTCGCATTTTTAGTTTTTATGTCCGCCATTACACTGCACATTTCGTCGAATTTGTCCGACAGGAGTTGGACAGATTGTAGCAATTTCTGTAACAATTGTTTCACCGATGGTTCGCATTCTTCCAGTTCTTTTTCAATGCTATTTAATTCAGTATTAATATTATTGTGGACGGCGTATTGGGATCTAGGTTGCTCTTTCTTTTTGTCCCTAGACGCGACGCACCTCCATGCTGCATTCATCTCTTTAGATTTTGCTTTCCACGTGGTTTCTGATATGGAGCAGCCATGATGGTAGTTACCTCTACACCCTTTGCACTTGATTTCTTCCCCATCCATTACATACTGGCATGTGTTGCACTTCACATTTGTAGTACTTTAATTTTAGACACGTTTTGTAATTTTATATAAGTCTGTGTACAATACGCACACGATACAATACGCACACGAGCAATAATAATAATAATTATAATAATAATAATAATAATAATTATTATTATTATTATAAGAATAATATTATTTTTGATGTTTTGTTTCCCGTTGATCCTTGTATTTTTATAGTTGAAGATGGAAGGTTGGGGCGAAGTAGGATCAGTATACAAACTTCAGGAATATTTGGATATCATTTTATTGTCTCGACGTTTCGTGCAAAATGCAAATTGTCGCACAAATTTTAAATATGTGGACTGAATCGTAAGGTAAAAATGTAGGCATTTTGTTATGATCTGGGTTATTAATGCACTCGTTTGCAGATATGAAACGGAACATTTTTTTTATTAATCCTATTATCTGTTATAATCGCAATTACAAAAAAACCAAACTTTTGTACATACTGAACAACTTGAAGGCATAAGTCCTTTAATTCTTCACCGGAAAGGCCATTGACAGGAAATAATTCAACAATTTCATTGAACCTGCCAAACGCTGAACTAATCATAAATAACTGGACAGTTTTGGCAACTTGAGTGCTGCCTTCAGCATAACCTACAATATTGTTTCCCTTGAAAGTTAGGGCTCCTTTTACATAGACCTCATCTATCAATAAGGACACATATCTTTCCCTTTCATGAAGACATTCTTGCAGCTTTTTGAGGTAATGGTTATTAACATTTTGCTGAGCCACTTGTACTCGTAATGATGACGAAATTTCTTGGAAGTACCTCTTATGTGGAAGAATCATTTAATCTCTAATCAATTTATATGTTGATGAGGATGTCAGAAAAAACATAAAAGCAAACAAAATTGTGGCTGGGCTGTACCTCCTCTGTTTGGCATTTAATAAATTAATCTGATCAGCTATAATTTCAGTATGTTTTTTGAAACGGGTGAGCATCACAATTTTCTGCAATTCTACTGAAATATTTTCCAGCCATGATTAAATTATCACTTCTATCACAGGACTCAGTGTCACTACTTACATTTTTATATCTTATCAATAGGTCTTCTAATTGAGACCATTTACTTACTTTAGACGATGTAGGTAGCACCCACTTCAAATCATGAGTGGGAATCTCCACATCTCTTAAAAGAACGGTGTGTTGATAATTATTTATACATATATACACACTACACTTCACATGCAAACCACTATCAACACTTTTTTGCTTTCAGTATTTAAAATATACAGCCACGCTGTATCATTCTCATTAATCATATTCCAACACGAACCTCTGAATGTTGTGATAAAATGTTCTATGCGTTTCACACAGTCACTGAAATCACTAATGTCATCACTTTTGACTAATTCCTCCACCTGCTGCTCTTGTCGATGCACAAAAGTTCTCCTGTCTTGAGG
This sequence comes from Acheta domesticus, assembly GCA_031308135.1. Classification (NCBI taxonomy): domain Eukaryota; kingdom Metazoa; phylum Arthropoda; class Insecta; order Orthoptera; family Gryllidae; genus Acheta; species Acheta domesticus. The sequence goes on from JAHLJT010004567.1 coordinate 180,491,660, forward strand.
ATCTGTTCTGTGTGATGTGTCAGTCTTTAAGTAGGATCCGCCAGCGTAGGCCTTCGGACATCCATACCAAATTTCTACAGCAAGTCTTGTACTAAAGGAGGCTATGGCTTATCACTATTAGGACTGACCAATTCATATTTCGTATCGCGCTGCCTGCGCAAATACTAAAAGGTTTATTCGAGGACAAAACTCAAAGGTTTATTATTGGTCGCAAACATAGTAGGAAACAGATTGATCAATAAAATATCACACAATCGCCCAGGTCACAATGAGTTTCTCTTATCTCTTAAAATATTTCATGCAGCGCTGAAGGTTCTCTCCCTTGCTGCATTTGTTGCAGGAATACACAAAATTTGTCTTGCAAGTTCAGAAAGCCGTGTGCACATTCCATTATGATTCTTCCACCATTCCAAAGGATCATCATTATGAAGCTCCATTGATAATTATGAATATACTTAATTTACTAAAGACACTTCTTGACAATCAGAAAAAAGTCTTCAATTTTTTGTTCGGAGAATTCGTCACTTTCAATGGAGAATTATATGGAAACATTTCACCCGCACATTTGCGAACACTGCTTCTCGATCCTCCGGGTTGAAATGTTTCAGCTTGCGGAAAGACAGCCACAGAAATGTGCCGATTTGGTGAAATTTCTCTAGCTTTCCTTTTTCCTCCATGCAGGGGCGGGATTTCGGATCTTTTATTGGGGGGGGGGCAAATTTGGGCGCTATTACAAATATCCAAATATTCGTTTACATGCTTTAAGTGAATTTATTGTGCTGCAGTTATACACATTGCTTTCAATTTTGTTAATTATTATTGAACGTCAGGGGCGTAGCGTCCATGGATGTGGGTGATGTGTTACATACCCTGACAATATCAGTTATTTTTACTTTAAAATGATTGTAAATTGACCATTTGTTATTTTCATTTTGTATTACACAATATTTCTTTATATTTCAAACTTCGCGCCGTTGAAGATTCGATTCTTCGCGTGGATGAATAACTCACTCGGAAATGCAGCCTCGCCTGCGCTGTGAATCAGATGCACAGACAACCATCACATCCAGCGAGCCAATGAAATAAATCTTATGTTATGAAATTGCATGGTTTTCTTCGGTGTTTGTAAGAGAACAAGGTTAATTAATTAGCATAGTAATTTTATTTGTGTTTTATTATGTTATTTTAATGTATTTAGTAAATATATATTTGTAGCCAATTTAGGTTAGGGATTGTGGTGGTTGAATGCGCAAGGGTATGTGACCGTACAATCCACATCCGTGCTGAGGAATGGCGAGTACAACGCGATCCAAGTAAGAGCCTATATAATTATGAAATCATATTTTGCTGTGCACATAATAATTATGGAATTGTCTTGTGCTGTGAACACATTAAGAACTAGAAATATGCAGACTTACATTCTCTGAAAAGGAAAATATAATTTAAGCAATCTGTCAAAAACCTACTCTCAGTATCATTTCGGACATTACAAACTGTCAGCGACATTTTATTAATAAAATTTGTGATAGTGAATCATGGACATGCGGATGTAAAAGTCTTAAAACACTATGTTACTGATCTTTTATGTTCTCAAAAGAAAAAAAGGGTGGATTTCAATGTTTACGCAGATTTGAATAATATTTACAAGGCTCTCAAGACACATAAGTACTCGTACACTCACATAGCACGTGAGAAACTGTTAAAAATGTTCGGAAAATCTAAGAGGATAAAATTTTATTAAATAGCACAGGCTTTGTTGAGCAATATAACAGTGATATCAGGAAAAAACGGAAATTTTATCACACTTCATTCGAGTTGTGTACTTTTTTGGGAGACAAGGGCTTGCATTTCGTGACCATGAAAATAGGGGTCATCAAATACAAAAAAAAATCATAGAATATGTAAATGAAATAATGAAATATGATTAAACTCTCAAGGGTGATATGGAAAATTCCACCGTTTCATGCAACCTCACCAGAAATTCAGAACGATTTGATTTCATGTGTGAGCATGGTAATGTCTCGTCTACAAGTTGAAGATCATTGCTTTCCATTTTATAAATTACGCTCATTCTAATGGGTCCGAAATGAAATGGTGCAATTTTTAAAATAGGGAATGAGGAACATTTAAGAGTTTTAAATTATTTTCTCATTTCTCGAGTTACATACCCTAAGCCAAAAATCAGGCTACGCCACTGTTGAACGTTATTAATTATATTAGTTGAACACAACGGTGAGATTCCGTATTGTTACTTGAACGGTCCGAACTGTTAATTCAACGATACATTTTTCTCAATGAATCTTATACAGAAATATCGAATGTGTTTAGTATTTATTGTGATCACAAAATATGATTATACTTAACTGTAAGATACATATTTTAATTTAAATGAATTCTTCTGTTTTTGGCAGGATTGAAAGTGTTTATAGTTTCATTTATATCAATACTAATATCTCGTTCAATTGCTAATAATCCTAACGAAGACATCCTTTCTTGCCCAGTCGTATTCCTGCAATATGATTTCAGTCTGCGCATACACGCAAAAGAGCGTTCCCAGCTAGCTGAATTCATTGATATGGTGTAATACCACCTAAAAAGTTCAAAAACCATTGGGAAGACGTTCTTCAGATTCTTTTTTACAAGAATTGTTGCCCTTTCTGGAATGTGTTCACCGCTGATCAGTTCCATTTTGTAGAAACACGCTAGTTCGGCAATAATTGCATCCTTATTTAAATTAAAATGTTCGCAGATAGCGTTCACACTTTGGTCGTTGATTTCATTTGCTTTCAATACTTCATCTAAATGTTCCAATACGTCCAAATTGTCTCCTGAAAATAATGTTTATTTTAAAACAACTGCTGGTGGGGCTCTTGCGCATCGTATGCAGCTTCAGCCAATGAGCTTCAGGCTCCAATTTGCGTCACAATATTAGCGAGAATTTTAAATGCCAAAATTATCACTCATTGAATCACTTTATTAAACCCTTTTAATAATTTAATTTGAAGTAATTAAACACATAATATATGAAACACTCTTTTTTAAATGCATCGTTTATTTCAATTACACCTTCATCGGGTTATTTTTGGTTGGTCACCGTTGATAATTGTCAGTTTATGCCACTTTCAAAATATTTCTCAACACTTCATGCAATACGAGTATGGCGGCCAACGACTGGTCTGGCTTTTAAAACGAAGTGCCCATATTATGGTCACATGGTTCGTGACGCAAACTGGTGTGGCGCAGAACGAGCAAAAATCGGTGCACCGGAGTAACCCACTCATCTCTTTCCACCAGAACTGAATGCCATTTACACCATAAAAATCTTAAAATGTGCTATATTTCAGAATATTCACTACTTACTAAATACTCTAGTTAATAAACCATAGACAAAAACCGAAAAAATAATTATAGATTTAATAAAATCTATACAGGTATGTGGATTTTTTATTTCTTGTAAATACACAAGAAAAAATAAATGTATTTGCAAATGGAAATACATGCTAACGTATATCTTATAGATTATAGGCCAATAAATCTAATTGGAAAGCCGTGAACAAAAAGTTTATTTACAAAATTATCCATAGTAAGTGACAATCAAATACTTTCGAATATGAGTAGTTGAAAATTTATGAACAATCATTACCTGAAAATCTACCCATGATTTCTTCTGTAATGGCTTCAATCCGAGGATTGAGTATTGTTCACTTGTAGTGCTGTTCGACAGTTTCTGTTACTGTCGCAAGTTTGCATCCTCCACCTAATTTTGTAGGAATTCTGGCCTTTCTTGGCAACTCGGGTGGTGTAAAATTATATTTCTGTGTGAGTTCTGTGCAATGATTCCAGAGTTTTTGAAAAAATTCGTCTCTTCTGAAGGTTTGTAAAACTTCCAAAGTACTATGTACTACGTCTTTTACAACCCCGTAGTTAATACTTTTTGATTGTAGTGTCTTTGACAAAATATCACATTGTGCAAGTACTCTTCGAAGTAATAGCAGATTGAAAATAAAATTGAAACCCTCAATGCATTTTAATAGCGAATTAGCTTCACCTCCATTGTGTGGATCAATTTCTGCGATTTCATTCAATGCCGAAATGGTTGTTTCAAAATTTTCAAGCAGCAAACAGACAGCTTCCACCCGACAATACCATCTGGTATCACTGAGAGACTTCAAAGTCAGTGTTCCACCACTGACATAATTGAGACGCTGTTCGAAGTTTTTCAAAAATGCTATGTTTTTAGCTGATTTTTCAATGAAGTTATACAGACATTGAATAATGTGAAATGTGTTCCTTATGGATGTAATTCCTGTGCAAAAATTTACAATACATAAATTTAATATATGAGCATGGCAATGTACTTTATGTGACCGAACGTGTAGGTCGGCTGTGGGGAATTTAGTGCCCCACGTTGGTTGCCGTTTATGTGACGGAACGTGTAGGTCGTCTGAGGGGAATTTCGTGGGTAATTGGCTTTTGTGGAAATTTTGAGAAACAAACACAAAGTTGCAACCACCAATATATATATATATATATATGTATATATATATATATATATATATATGTGTGTGTGTGTGTGTGTGTGTCTTTAGAGGAAAAACAAATCACACATTTCAAAATTACCTTAATATGTACACATAAACAAATAAACACCAAGAAAAATATACCATTGAGCAGCATAACAATATAACCTTGGAGGAAAAATTAACTGCAAGATTATTAAAAATAACCTTTCTTTTAATTGAAAAAAAATGAGGACCACTAAACTATATTCTGAGATCAAGCGCCATGGAAATCCAATTAAGTGCACAAAAAGGGGCTTCAGATAAGACAAGGAGTGCTGAGAATGCACCGTTATAGGGAGGGATATTTGCCTGCCAATGGCCAGAATATCTTACTGTTTCCTATAGGTGACAATTGCAATTAATTTATTCCTCAGCGTACACCAAGTTAACACTCTCCTGTAATTTCGTGCACGAAATTCTTTGGAATTCCACCAAAAAGAATATCTGGTATTCACTTAAATTGCACAAATTAAATAGTAGTTAAATAAACAGATTATTCCACAAACCCTTCTGTTTATACACATGAAAGTTAAAACAAATAGCTTGTAATCTCTGAAATTGATTAAATATCGTGTTCTAAAAATACAGAATGTTCTATTGAAATCCTTGTAGAACCTTACATATATTTACTTCCTTTTACATTTATTCTACAACATTCAAATCTGATCAATTTCAATAGTTCGTTCAAATATGACTTAGTTCATTTTGATAATTGAAATACATGCCTTTCTTTCGACGTTAACAAGTTTTAACTGAAACCTATTCCGTGGGTACTCACGCTTCGTCGTCTTTGCGCGGGCGAATGACCTCTGCTGGTAATACTCCCCTGACGCCTGAAGAACGGGACGCACGCCGGAACCCTCGATGCTTTTGGCTAACCTCGCCCCACCTGGGGACGCGGTGCAGCGTCCAGGCAGCGCGGCGCGGTGTTAACGGTAGCGCTTGACCTCGGGCGGCCAGCAGCTTTCCTTCGGTGCGGCCCGCTGTTGCGGAGCAAAGAATGGGCGGGCGACGCGGTGCGTCGTGATGCCTGGCCTCGTAGCTCTGCTTCTCTTGCTCCACGCATGCGGTCCGTCTTCGAGTTGTATCGGCAGCTTTGCAGTCCAATCGCTGATGCTTCCGGAAATTTCTCGGCGAAGTCCAGACCGTTGGTTGTGGCCTTTACGTAGTGGCGGGTCGGATTCCTCGTTCTGAGCGGGCGGTGTGTCGTCTCTTCACGAAATGCACAAAATGGCTTCTCTGGCTTTCTTTGTGTTTTCCGCAGGAACTTGCCGCTCTTTCGCTCCCGAAGAATACTGGCGTCACTAGTAATAAAGTTCTGTCCAGATTCCGTTACACGCGCAACGTGAATATTTGCGAGTTATTTCTTGGTGCTTCGCGTGAACACTTATTCCGTTACACGCGCACACAATAACTTGCAGTGAGAACGTTTTATTTCTCAATCTACGTGGCGTGGCGGCCCGATAGAACTTCGGCCTTTTTCAAACGACACTTGAACTCTGACGTCGAACACTCCTCACACCATGACCGTTCGTGTTCGCTGCTAAGAACTTTCTTCTTCTGCTCTGCTCGGCGAGTCTATTACAACTACTCTGCTCGGCGATTCCGATTCCCCAACTACTTTCTTCTCCTTCGATGCCGTAGGGGCGACAACTGTTCCCCTCTCGCCCCTCCAGCGACCGCTGATAAGACGGCGGTGTCGCCGCCGCCGTTACGCGATCTCTCGGCGATGTTTTACTAATCGAATATTTGTTAGCGACTGAGCAAGCTCAGGATCGCTACAATATATAGCTAATGGATTTTTTGCATTATTCTTGTCGCAACCCCCTTGTAGGATCCCCGCATATTTGCAGCACCATCATAACACTGTGCACGTAGATTTTGAATGTCCAGATTTAAGGAAACAATGACTGACTCCAATAATGCACCCAATGATTCGCCATCAGTTTTTTCAGTGCGGTAAAACCCGACAAATGATTCTTTTATCTTTAAATCATTGCTAACATGCCTTAAAACCACAGCTACTTGCTCGTGTTTCGAAATGTCTTGTGTTTCATCTGCAATCAAAGCAAAAATTCGACTCCCTGTAATCTGATTTGCAATTGTACACTTGATTTGATCACCCATGACAGCTATGAGCTCATTTTGAAATTTTCTAGTCGTATATTGAAAATTCGTTTGACGGTCAATAAAAAACTATTAATTAATGAACTATCTTTACACCTCAGCTCCATATAGAACTATTAGTCTCGTCGTGGCTTCTTAAAGCAATTGCTTGTCTTCCGCAAAACATTAAGGACTCACAAAATGCATGCAGGTATTATCTATTTTCTTCTACTTCCTTTGAATATTGCATGTTCACTTTCTCAGCAACAGTCCCACTTTGTGTAGCTTGTTTCAGCAAAACTAACTTTACACTATTATCTACATGCGTCTGACATTTTTGGTGGCTATCAAATTTTTCGGTTCCCTTTTTCTAATTGCAGAATCCTTTTACAGTAAAGGCCTCGTCTGCCTTGTTAATTACGTTTTGGAACATAGCTCGGCATACAAAACAATAAGCCTTATTTTGTAATGGACTATATTCAAGCCATGAGTATGTTTTATACCAGTCTACACGGAATTTTCGACCAACTTTCACAGGAAAGTTCAAGTTTTCTGGTTGATATGGTCCAACACTAATAAATTTTTTACTAAATTGTGGACCGTGGCCAGGATCACGCTCATATATAAGTGATCCATCAGTGGTAGTGGTAGTGGTGGTCATGGTGGTAAACGACGTTTGTAACAAATCACTGCTAACGTTGGAATCCTTCAGTTCGAAGGCAGCAGAAGCAATTTGTTCTGTAGGTTGAAGACTGAAAGTTTCTTCAACATCTTTTTCGGTTTGTAGTCGTGGCTTCTGGCTAGGCTCACCAAAGAAACTTGATATCAAACTCTGCCTTTTTTGAGCCTGTAGAAGGAACTACGTAAGTTGAAAAAGCTTCTATTTGAATTTTATACTAAAATGAATACTAAAATGCAACGAGAATGAGTATTTCTGTTAAGTAATAAAGGTTTTTAGGAGTAATATTGTTAAATGAAGTCGTAGGCTTCCGCGGCCGGAGTCATGTGGATGATCTTGGCTGTCCGGGTGACGCCGCGTCGAAGGCTGTATTGCCGACGTTTCGACCATCTTGTCGTGGTCTTCCCGAAGGGCGGCCTCCCGATTGGCCGGTTGGTTTCAGCCAATCGTAATCGGCCCCCACCTATATATAAACCCGAGCGCTGACCATCCCGGCGCATTCCAGCCCTGAGGAAGACCACGACAAGATGGTCGAAACGTCGGCAACACAGCCTTCGACGCGGCGTCACCCGGACAGCCAAGATCATCCACGAGTAATATTGTTGATTTTGAATAAAATGAATAGAAATGCACAAAATTCAAATATTAAATGCATTATGTTATAAAACTGTTACAAATACTTAAATTTAACTCACCATACTTGTTTAGTTTACATGTAAACAAATTGTAAGCCTCCAACTAAAACAAAAATGTAGTGTTTATTTTATGTTCAGGGAAAATAAAAAGGACCCTGCAAAAATCTTATGGGAGAAAATGTAATATATTGTAACCCTTAGCTTTCTAATGAAAATCTCATATACTTTGATCACAGTCACAAAATTCAGTATCATTCAGTAACACAGCTGTGACAGTTTAAAAAGGTGAGGTCTATGGATGTTGACTCTAATACTATTGATTAAAGTTATGTATTTATATGTTTTAATTAAATGCTGATAACATCTTAAACTGTACTGTATCTTCAAGTTGGAACTGTATTAGTTTAACTTGAACAAAATAATCCATTTTCAATGTACATTCGATTTATTTTCGGTAAAGTAAAATATTAAAAAATATGTTTTAAGGTAATAGTTTTTAAATTAGTTCTAGAAAAATATAATTACTAAATCATTATATCGTTTCATATTCTTGAAGTTTTGTACTTCAGCATTTTGAAAGCCGCGTAAATTAGTTTTGTAAAATTAAAAGTAAAAAACAGAATAATGGTAATAATGACAAAAAATTCTATTGAAAATTTGGACAACAGAATATGAAATTGTGACAAAAGAAATGGTTTGTTATTGATAGACTCGGTAACTTTGCGCACAAAAAAAGTTAAAAACATGCATGATGCAACCATGCACTTAAAATTGGCAATATTTGCACTTAAAATAGTCACTACATGCGCTTAAAACTAGGAATATGCGTTAGGCAAAAATCTAGTTAGCAACAGTTAACTTTTATTTATAGGTAATCTTCATTTTACATTAGGCCTCATCAGGCTTTCACTCCGTAGTGCCAAGGCAGATTGCTCCCGGCTCTCAGCGTACAGCCGGGACCCAGCGGGAGCACTGAGAAATTCAAGTGTCAAACGCCGGAGACTGATATCGCTCTGCACTGACGTAATTCCGTCCGTTATTTACGTGGGGCAATTCCCTTCGCAATGCCCGAAGTTGCTTAACTGATTTGACCGATCTTTTTTTGGGGGGGAGGAATTTTTCAAAGACACCGCTCTTTGCGGGAGTTGGATTTCTACCAACTAAAAAACCTCGTTGCTCATCAGAGCCATTCTGGAACTGCTGATGTGCATGACATCAGAATGGCATTGCCTTTAATTTTGTTCCGATTGCCTTTCGTCTGCCTCTTTTCTCTTCATTATTTTGGTGGCAAAGGAAGCAATAATTTTCCAATTTTCCAGCTTAATTACTATTATTTTATGAAAATTTTCTTCTGCGAGTTCTACATTTAGTTTCTGGAATGCATTGTGTCTGTCTTTCTCCCACCGAATACATGCAAAGAAAGTATGGTACGGTGTGTCCGGTTCGCCGCAGCATAAACAGTTGTCATCATTCCTTTTTCCCATTCTTTTCGCGTAGCTTCGAAATTGGCCATGTCCAGTTAATATCTGTGTCCGATAGTAATGTTTCCCTGTGGTCGCATTTTGTCCATATTACTATTTGTGGTATTAGTTTTTTGTCCACTGAGCGACGTTGCGTATTTCTTCCCATCTGCGTTGCCACTGTTGCATCGTCTCTTCCCTGATGCTGTGTTTTTCTTCCACTCCTTTTTCATTGATGGCTGTTCTTTCCTTCGCGATCAGGTCAACAGGTATTCCCGCCGCGACTACCTGTAAGGCTGCCGTGGAGATGGTTCTGTATCCACAGATGACTCGTAACAATATCTTTCTTTGGACTTTCTCTAGGATCTTGGTGTTCTTTTTACATGCTATGGCCGTGTACCATATTGGTAACGCGTATTGTGTCGTCGACGTGACTGTACTTGCGAGGATAGCCCGCTTGTGTATTTTTCGCCCTCCAATGTTGGGCAGCAGTCTTGCCAACATTGACGCCTTTATCTCCGCCTTTGCCACCTCTCTCACATGTGTCGAAAAATTTCTGTGGTCCATCCAGACTCCCAAATACCGCACATCGTTCTTTGTGGTAATCCGTGTTCCTTTTAACAGAAATCGAATGCATTGGCGTTTTCTTGGGCCTTTCAGGACAGTAGCTTCAGTTTTCTGTGGGGCCAGTTCTAGTTTATTGCGCGCCATCCACGTGTCTATACGTCGCAGTGATTCATTGCTTCTGAACATTAGCTCATCAGCATCTTTCGCAGTAGCAATTAGCGCGAGATCGTCAGCGTATCCTATGAGCGTCGCCCCTCTTGTCAACTGTATACGGAGTACACCGTCGTATAGCACATTCCACAGGATTGGACCCAATATCGAACCCTGTGGGACGCCCGCATCCATTGCTAAATGTTCTTTTCTGTCCAGCCTTATGCTTCTATCTTGGAAATACTGCGTGATGACATTGACTAGGTATTGTGAGATCTTTCTTCTTTGCAGCTCCGCTATAATTAGACTCCATGAAGCGGAGTTAAAAGCATTTTTCACATCCAGTGTTTCACAACCCAACTATCGGCCGTGTTATCTCTAATCTGTACTACCTTTTCGAGTGCCTGTATTGTTGATCTCCCTTTTATAAAGCCAAATTGATTACAGGATAGTCCTTCTCCTTCATTAATTTCTACTTCAAGTCTTGCTTTAATAAGGCACTCGTAAAGTTTACTTAAGGTGTTTAGTAAGCAAAGCGGTCTGTTGGCTGCTGGGTCTTGTGGTATCTTGCTTCTTTTTGGAAGCAATACCAGCTTTGCTACTTTCCAGTGAAGTGGGAAGTCTTGCGTTCTTAACAATTTATTCATTGTTCGTAGCAGGAATTCCGGGACTATCTCTGCGGCAATCTTGATTGCTTCCGGCGGAATGCCATCCAATCCAGGTGCCTTTCCCGACTTTATGCTTACAGTAGCCGTCTTAACGTATTCGAGAGTGAATGGCTCTACATCTTCACTCCGTGGATTACCGTTCAGCTCATCGTTCTGCGTGGGAAATGTTCCAGAGCTATATTCCGTTTTTTGCTCTGTCGAGAGGTTGCACGGAATGTTATTCGTTAGCCTTCCAGTGACGATTGTATATCCCGCTCCCCATACGTCGTTGTCTAGTTCTTCACACAGTTGTTCCCAGTGTCTTTTTTTTGACTGGTTAATCCTCCGCACCAGTTCGTTTCTGCATTCTCGGTATTCTTCCCGCAGCCTTGAATTATTTTGCCTTGTGTGCCTTGTGTCGATCTCGTCAAGTCTTCTCTCTTGAATGCAGGTCTGCCTTTGGGTGTCTATTTCCCTGTTCCATCAGTATGGCACCCGTGTTGTGTTTCGTGTACTTCTTGAGCAGCTGCCCCGGTACGCCAGTTTTAACACTTTTGATGCTTCTTCTGACGATACATCGGTGTTTATCTCTTCTGGTCTATTTTGTACCGTCCATAGCAACAGCTTTCTATAGGCCTCCCAATCGTACTTGATATTTGTTTTCTCTGTGTTTTTCTTGTTGTGTTCTTGTTTTTCTTCTTTATCTTAAACGCGATGTAACGGTGGTCACTAAGGGGTTCTTCGAGTACCCGCCAATTTGAGATTCTTTTAGCGATTCCCTGTGTGGAGCACGTAATATCAATGAAACTTTCCGTTCCACCCCTAGCAAATGTCGGTATGTTCCCCGTGTTATGTATTACTAAGTCTATTGCTGCTAAACATTCGACGAAGTATTCCCCTCTCTTATCCGAGATGGGTGATCGCCATACTGGTGACTTCACATTCAGGTCCCCGAGTATTATGTAGTCCTCCTCCTAATGATCTGTAGTCTTGGAGTATGATATCTACCTGTTTCTTGAATGTGTCCAAGGGGATATTCTGAGAAATGTAACAACAATAGATATTGAAGTCTTCCATGTGTAAACATATGTATCCTTCCTCGGCCTTGAGTTGGCGGGTGGTCAGGTTCTTATTTGGAAAGATGGCTGCAGTATCGTATCTTAAATCCTTCACCCATTCGTTCGTTTCTATTCGCTTCTTGTTTGGCTCGCTTGCCACTACGACATCTATATCTTTGGTTTTTGCCGCTTCGTAGGCCATGTCATGGCTGCGAGTGGACCGCATCAGATTGGCCTGTAGTATTCGGATAAATTGAGTTCCCATTGCAATGTTTACAATTTTGCCCTGACCTCCATTATCAGTTTCCTGAAGACAGGACACTTCATTTGGTGTGGTCTGTGTCCATCCTCTTTGCACACCGTACAGCGGGCTCCATTTCCGCAGTCGTGCGTGATGTCCAGACTCTCCACAATTCAAAGTCTTCCGTTTTGTCCGCTGTCTGTTTGCACTGTTCGCTTATATACCCGAAGCCATGGCACTTGAAAGGCCATGGTACATATATCCTTTCTCTTACCGGGTAGTCCATCCATCCAATCCTAATTGTTCCGTGCTTGGCTATTGCTCTAGCTGGCCCCGTTAGCACACTTACTGATGCATTGTTATTGTCGAATCTGCCTAGTCTTATTGATGTGACTTCCACCTCCGCATTATCGGTATTTGTTTCTTCACTGATATCGGCTTTTATGTCTTCCTCGGTTACAGACGGCACAATACCATAAATATGCAAAGTGGACTTTTCCTTTTTCAAGTTAACCTCTACATTTTCCACATTATACTTAATTTCTTCCTGGAGGGCTTTGGCTGATCGTGCCCCATCTACTTTCACCACCATATCATTTTTTTCGGTTTTCTTTATACTTGTCATCTTAACCCCCAATGCTCTTAAATTAACCCCTTCCTGTAGGGATTTAACTAAGTCTGCATAGGACTTACCATTTCCTTACACACTACCGTTTCTTCGGTCTTACTTTTTTTCGTTTGTGCCTGATTTTCTTCGAGTCTTGGGCTTGTAGCTTTGTTTGTCCCGGGTACCAGACAGCAAATTTTGATACTACTCTTTCTGAAAACCCATTCTGTGAGTTTTCTTACATAAGTCATGTTTATTCCTACTAGGGCAGTTATTATCACCCTTGCCCTGCCATGTTTAATTAGCAGATCTTTCCATTGTAAAATGACTTTGTACAGCGGCTCGATGTCATTAATACCGTTTTTGTCCATTCTAAGCGGGATGGCGTAGCCATAGTGTGACGTCTCTCCGCCAACTCTACTAGTGTGGATATTTGTCAAAGTTTTGACATATTCCACTTTCCCTTCCTGTAATTTTTCTGTCGGTAGGCAAGTGTACTCGAAGTACAGCCCTTTTACTGGCTTTATCGCAATTCCCTTTTCATCTTCCAGGTTAACCACAGCTGCTATGTCCCAGTCTTCCTTTCTTATATTTGATTTACTAGTCCGGACGGAGGCTGTTTGATATACAGCTTCCGGCCACTCCACATCTAACAGCGGAGCGAATTCGTTTAAGTCTCTCTTGATCGATCTGGCATCTACTTTACGTCTTCAGTAGAATATACACTCAGGTCGTTTGCCTAACGTGTAGGCAGTGAGCAGGCGATGCTAAGCTCCTGGTTGACGGTTCAACCCGGCAACCTACCAGTTGGGACCCTGGCGCGTCGACCTCATGGCAGGATTGGGCGGAGACCCCTCGGGGTGCTCTAGATCCCACAAATAGAAGTCCGGCGGTTAAACGACCATCCGCCCGATTGCCTTGGTCACGGCCTCACCCAGGTGGTAGCCTAACGTGTAGGCAGTGGGGAGACAGGTTGGGGGCCCCAAGCAGCATGGGCTTCGGCCCGAGTGGCCCCCAGATGGGAACTTGGCTTCGTCGTGGCAGTGACCCGATACTCTGGGCAAAGAGGAGGGATTCGGCGTCCCGGCGCATGTGAGTGGCGAGTTACCACACAGGTAATATTGACTCCACTACTAGCCTGGATAGCTAGTAGCTCTTGTGCTGGCAGGGCGGCCCCACCCAGGCATTTAATGGGCAGGTTGCCGTGAGGGCAAACTGGGTACCGGCCGGATCCTGTTACCTGCCATCGACAAAATTCGTTGGGTCCAAGTGGGTCAGTTGGCGCCGGTTACCAAGAAAATATTCATGAAGGGTTTAACAAATCTTTAAGATTTATTTAATTTCAGTGAACTTCTGGGAAAACCTAACCTGTTTCACAGGATTTATCTGTGTATAAATGAATGTCTTATGAGTTAAATATTTTAGTTACATGTTTTATCTCTTAAATTCTTTCCCAGATGCCCAATTTTCATTTTCATATTCCGTAAAGTTTTCTTCACCTTCATTCTTTTAAACAACCCCCGTACTTTCTTTTTTCTGGTGGCAATCAACAATTCTTCGCTGTTCCACTCCACATGGCCGACAGGATTCGGATCTAGTTTTTAATTTCTTAATACCAGAACACAATTTTTTCGCATTGCATTTCTGCACATTGGCATTTGACGTAAGGTGTCCATTAAAGATAAAAAATCTGTGAATTATGTTATTCTCCTCTCTATATTAGTGACAACCGTACGTCCATTTATAAAAATTTAAGATAGAAATTCATTATTTATTTTATACATGTATATAAATTTACATAAAATACCATAGTAGATTTTTTACTTATGAAATAAAAACTTACCTCTGGTATCATATCACTCTTAATTAACACACATTTGGTCATATCCAAGTCTGTAGAGGTTTCTCCTGCTGCTAAATAAATAATTACACACATGTTAACATGAAAGAAATTAAATTTCGAAGAAACTCCGGAATGAAGGTTTACTACAAAGTCTTCGAGGTTTATAAACACCAGTAAACTGCAGTGTCACAAGGTTGTGGAACTTGCACAAAAACAAAATTGTGTAGTACAATAATATTAATAACGAGAGTTTATATCTGAATTATAGTACAAAATGAATAACAAATTCAATACAAAAGTTACAAATTTAACATTATAAATCTTCTATTATTAAACAGAATTTGCAGGGGATGAATTTCCTTGCATATTTAATAGTTTCAGAAGTTCATATACTTTCAATTAAGATTGCACACATCCCCCTGATGATTTGAGAATTCCATAAAATATTAATATTATCTTTAGTTAATTATATGTTACATAATATTTATAAATCTAACATAACATGTTATATGTATTTATTAGCATTGAATTGTCTAAAACAAAGAAGGCAATGTATATCATTACTTACAGAACACGTAGGTGATGGATTTCCATCAATGATAATAGTTTCACTTTCATCTCCACTAGGTATTCTCACTCACTCGGTATTTACACTTTCATCTCCACTAGACCAAGAAAATTTTGTGAAATATTTTTATACATGTATTATACTTATAGATATATTTGTTCAAGACAAAAAGGTAAAACAATAAATTTACTTACTAGTGAGAACCCATCAAAATTTGACGGTGAGATCTGTGATAAATGTAAAATACTATGCCCAGACTAATGTCCACAAAGCAATTTCTAATTACAAAGAAGAAAGAGCACCTTCGCTTATTTAATATTTTTGCATCTCTGCAGGTATTGACTTTTATAGGCAGGATGAATGTGTATTACGCAGCACCACAAAATCAATTATCTTTACTCTTTGAACAGGTCCCTTAAAAATTTTAGGTATATTTTTTAAATTTATTCCATATCAAGAAAACATTTGCTTCTAACAATCATTGTGTGGAAATGGAATAAAATATTTTAAAAACTTCTAAAATTTTTATGGAACCTATTCGAAGAGCAAAGTCAAAAACAATAAGATAGTATTAAATTGTATAAAACAAAGTCAATTATGTGTGATAAATTAACACTCATCTCTAGTGACCACAACCATTAGTCTCAATGGGCTTCAGTGTTACTTTCTGTGACCATGAAAATGGTGTAAACTTGTTATGGAATCCAGGTTTCGAAACAGAGTTTTTACCTATTGCAACACTTCCTTATACACGATATTCATTGTTCTGTTTCCTTGTGGTAATATTTGAATTTTAATGTTTTCAAAGGAACATACCCTTGACATTGCCACGTACAGTTGACCATGACTAAAAACAGGTTTAGGCAAATAGTCCTACTTTGCCCCTGAGCCTTGTTAATTGTCATGCAAAACGGAAGGCGAACTGGAAATTGTCGTCTTCTAAAATTAAAAGGTAGAGTAGAGTCAGATGGTATGAGGTCAATTCGGGGAAGCAACACTATTTGTCCTGCATTTTGCCCTGTAATAATCTCCAAATCTAAACAGTTTTCATACATGTTATGAACGATCAGTCTCGTGCCATTAAGAAGACCATGACAAACATTCATATTTAGATAGATAGACAGATATTTATTATTTCCGCAAGTAGGTTTATGCAACCTGGTGGCGGAACATTAAAATTTACATATTATAATTATGAATTAAATACAATGCATCTTAAAAATTATTTTAAGACAATAATAATAATAATAAAAAGATAACAATGTTAACAATAAATGCATTAATAACAATAACCGCATTAATTCTGCACTTATGATGTTTCTGTACAGATAATTTATAATAACATATACGAATTTTAATACACTGCACTCCACTTCACTCCACTCCACTTTACTTCACTTCTCTTTCTACTTCTGTATTGCACTACACTTCACAACACGTCACCACACTTCAATACAAATACTATAAACTAATGCATCTAATAATTATAACAATACTAATAATGATAACAATAATTAATAACAGTAATAATAATAATAATAAAATAACCATTCTAATAAATCTAACTTACTAATAAAATTTACAAATATCATTTGTTAGTTTACTTTTAAATCTATGAACACCTTGAGGAAAGGGTTCCAAGGCTGTCGCAGGCAACTTATTCCAGTCCGTTATAGTTCTATTTGTAAAGGAAAATTTTCCGACATCTCTTCTCTGTGGCCTGAACTGAATTTTGTGTTTGTGATCCCCTCTACTAAAATACGTGGGTCTACTGAGCCGGATGTGGATATCTTTCCAAGCTGGATAACCGGCATACGCTTTGTACAAAGCACAGAGTCTTGCCTTAACCCTCCTGATTTCTAGTGACTCCCACTCTACTTTCTTTCTATTGCTTCGGAAAATAAGTTTACATTCTCTTCTCTGTACTCTATTCAAATATTCCTTTTGTGAGATTCTATAAGGGTCCCAACAAATCGTCCCGTATTCCATTAATGGACGAACTAGAGATATGTACGCAAATTCTCTCGCTTTCGCAGTACTCTTTTTTAGTATTCGCATAGCAAAATGTAAGGATCTCCACGCTTTCCCTACGACAAAGTTGACCTGATTTTCCCAACTCAATTTGCTATCAAAAATTATTCCCAAATACTTACAAGACACGACTCTTAGAATTTTTTCGTTGCCTAAACTGTATTGAGTTTCAGTATACTCGCGGCCCCTACCAAACGTGATGGTTTTGCTTTTCGAACTATTTATTGTCATGCTATTGTTTTCCGCCCAGAAATGTAGTCTATTTAGATCACCCTGCAAAATATCCTCATCTACTTTTGATTGAATAACTCGATATATTATACAATCATCTGCAAATAGTCGTACCTTTGAAATTAAATTGTCTGGCAGGTCATTCACAAAAGCTAGAAAGAGGATAGGTCCAATAACGCTTCCTTGAGGAATCCCTGAAGTTATCTTTGCTAGATTGAAAATTGTTGTCCAACTCGAACTTTCTGTTTCCTATTTCGAAGAAGCTCATCAATCCACGCGACAACTCTGGTGTCAATACCTGACTGCAGCAATTTATGAACCAGTTTGTCGTGTGGCACAACATCAAATGCCTTTGCAAAAATCTATTATTACGGCGTCCACCCTCCCACTATCATCAACTTCATCTGCTATATCCTGAAACAATGATACTACCTGACTCTCGCAAGAGAAACCATTCCTAAAACCATGCTGTCCCTGAAAGAGCCATTCTTTTTGTTCCCATTCTTGTCTAATATAGTTTGTTATCAAATGTTCCATTAGCTTACATACAACTGACGTAAGACTTACCGGTCTATAATTGGCTAAACAGTTCTGTCACCACTCTTAAAAATCGGAACAACGGTAGCTAGCTTCCAATCGTCGGGCACGCTTGAGTTGTTGATTGAAACATGAAATAATCTTGTTAAATACGGTAAAATTGCCTCTCCTCCGAGTTTAATTATGTCAGTTGAAATGGCATCTGGACCCCGCGACTTTCCGTTTTTCATAGATTTAATTCGTTTTCGCAATGTATGTGCGTCTATAATAAACTGGTTTGGTACAGCCTCGCTCGAAATCTGAGTGTGGTGAGATTTTGGTTTAAAAACGGAACTGAAGTAGGTATTGAACGCGTTTGCTTTTTCCCGATCATCTATTAGTAACGTGATCTTTGTATCTCTAACGATAGGAATTTCTTCTTTATTTCCTCTTCTTCTGCGAACATATTTTAAAACCCCGACCAATTATTTCCATCTCCGTCGAGAATTTGTTTCAAAAATATTTCCTGCGCAATTTTCTTTTCTCGTTCTAATTCTTTTGAACGATTACGAAAATGTATCCTGTCAGTTTCACTACGATGTCTATTTCTGAAAGCCTTTCTGGTTTTTCTTTTCATACGTCGAATTTTTGCATTGTAATATTCTGGATCTGAATTGCTTTTTAAGAATTTACACGGCACACACGTTTCTAATGCATTGTCTAGAATGTTCTTAAACACTTTCCAAATTTCGTCCATGCCCCCGTCTATTCTCAGAAAACGATCGTACTGTTCTCTCAGGTAGTGGTGAAGCCCCTCTGAATTTGCCTTTTTGAACTGCCATATTTTTGTCCCGTTAGAATTCTTTTCAGTGAAATATTTATGTCTAAGTCAACTAAAACCGCTTTGTGGTCGCTTATGCCCTCAATGACGTCGCAAGATAAGAAAAGCTCTTGCGGCCTAATTAGGTAAACATCTAGAAGCGCTTCCTGCCGCGTCGGTCTATCTACTACCTGCGCTAAGCCCCCCTCCCAGACGAGTCTGTTCACTAACTGTTGTACTTTCGCTTCGCTCACAGCGCCTTTCCAATTTGCTTCTGGGATATTTAAATCACCAGCGATAACTATAGGATGTCTGTATGTGTTTTCTATTTTCTCAGAAATGGCTTCCAAAATTGCGTAATTTTCATTTGGTGGCCTATAGCAAGCAATAATTCTAACACATTCCCCGAATCACTAAATTGTATTCCCATATCTCAAATTCTTCACTGGCCCAATTTCTCCCTATATTTATTTCATCCTTAACACAAATGAATATCCCCCCACCTCTAGTATTTCTATCCCTCCTAAATGACCTGTAATTAGGACGAAAAACTTCCGAGTTAGTTATCTCTTCCGTTAACCAAGATTCAGTTCCTATTATTACATCAGGATCACAAGCCTCGACTAAATTCCAAAATTCGATTTCTTATTTTTTTATACTGCGACAGTTCACCTGCAACAGCCTTGTGAAGCCTTTTCTCACCTGAAACTTTACGGTGTCCATTCTTCCGTCTGGCATCGCCGTAGAGTCCGCCTCCACCGCCGTCGTCGCCGCCGCCACCACCGTCGTCGACGCCACCGTTTGCCGCCGCCGTCGTCGTCGCCGCCACCGTCGCCGTCGCCGTCGTTGCCGCCGCCAACGTCGTCGCCGCCGTCGCCGTCGTCGCCGCCGTCGTCACCGCCTCTGTCTCCACCCCCACTCTCACTGCTGACGGCCGCCACCTCCCGACTCAATTACCAGGAATTGTCAGCGTAGACGCGCATGGATGACCGAATGACATCGTCATGTAGGCGACCTAGCTTCCACGCTCCCCTCTGATTTAAATGTAGTCCGTCGCGCGCCAAATCCTCGTGGTTGTAGCCAGAGTTAGGGTCTACAAATAGTCCGTCAAAAGATTCACATGCCCGGAAAAATGTGACGATTTAAGTCCCATATTTTTGCGGGTTATGGACATCTTTTTCTACATACAATTCCGCTAAATATTACTTGCGCATTTTTTTAATTTTTTTCTTTACGGTTTGTCCGAGTCTATCGCACTGTCTAACAGTTCGAAACACTGGTTGCCGCTTCGACGAGTTTGTTCCAACGTGTACGAGGACCACTTCTACACTATCATCACCTTTACTTTTTCAATAACATTGGTCATATTATTTATATCAGCGCCAGGGTAGAATGCCACATCAGCACCCTTAGCACGACACACTCCTCCACTGTGACGCAGCATAGAGTCACCAAACACCTTCACTTTCCTCTCGAATGGTCGTTCAGTAGGCATTCGCGAAGACGTTTCCGCTTCGTTTGTTCTTGCGACATCTAGGCTGGTTGTGCAGTTTTCTGCCCTTCCCATGTGTTTCCCTATCGTGTTTCTGCTCCAGAACTTGTAACTTTAAAGTTAACTGACCGATTGACTTGTGAGCTCCTCCAGTTGGGCCTCCAGTCTCCGAAGCCTCCGTTCGCTCCTCTCGCAATTGCTAAAGGTATTCATCGCAGTATCCACCGCAGTTTCACTCCAGGACCGGATTCTGCTCTATTCCAGCAACAGCAACAGAATAGCCAGTATGCTCGCGCATAAGAGCTGCGAATGCTTGCTGTTGCCTACACCACCTGCACTGGCCTTCATCGCTGCGTTGCGGAAAATCCCAAGGCCCAGGTACCAAGCGCGCGCGGTACGACGCTAGGCAGCAGGTCATCGTAATCCTCTCGGAGCTCCTAAGAACGCGTCCTCTCTCCACGACTGACCGGCAACGACTGACTGACACGGCAACGGCAACGACTGACGATTTCTCAGGAGCATTACAATTGCGCCATTTCTCTAGATTATGTGGAGGTAAATCCACTTAAACTCTAACTATTCAGAAGGGAACCTGTAGAATTTCATTTTCAGTAATTAAATGATTAACACTAAAAAAATTTTTTTTCTTTACCCAGGAAGGAGATCAATTACTGTAGAATTCATGTAATCACAAGTTCATTTTTAGGAGATAGAATTGCAG